>JARHVA010000506.1:4585000-5192500 GCA_037957365.1 Torreya grandis
AACTAGGTATTCTACCTCTCTTTTGCTCCACAAGTTCACATACACCTTGCACTTATCTCACTCACAACTCTTCCACACATCTAGAAACCATCATATTTGGTTTCACTATATATATAGATAACATTATTATCAATATCACAATATTTCATTGTCGGCCACAAAACATGCCTACACCCTTAAGGCATCTCACATGGATCACACTTAAGCACAATTCACTTTCAAATAGGTCTAAGTCAATTTTAGGTCCTATGGAGACCCACTCAGCTCTTTAACACTTCTATGAGAAAATAATAAACACAATAAAACTATCCAGAATCATGGACCCATTCCACATGATCTATAGGTCCTCCTTAAGTGCCCATATCCCTCACAGTACCCTTCTACTTAAGCACAAATTGCTTAAATAATATTTTGTACAACAACCATTATGAGTGAACACATAGTCAATTTTTAAACCTTTGCTCATACTAGATATTATTGGTCAAACCCTCATAATGTAAATATAACATCCTCATTGAGTCTACAACACTCACCAATATCTAATTCATCAATAGATATCAAAACCAGCTTGAACATCCTTCTTGGGTCACTTACAAAATAAACATGAACACACAATCAATTTGAACCTTCATAACTATGACTATACACACTTATATATATATAAATTTATATTTACATATGTATCTTTTCATCCTCTATAATTTTTACTTTTACACCATGAGTAAATTCATCTTGGATTAAAATTTATAGCCAAAATATAGAGCACTGGTTTTTCTTTGTTAAATTTAAAAATTCAAATGCAAACGATCACAATTAAACCCATATAGTTGACCTCATCTCATGAAATCATGTAAAATTGACTCAACATAAATCATTGATATTTACGGATCAGCTTGGTATTTATCTTATATTTCACATTGTTTTATCAATATGTACGAACACCTACTCACCGTTAGATCCTTATCCTTTACCTTTGTTTAGCATTAAACCTCAAATAGTTTGAACAATTTGACTCAACACACATCATTAGATTATTTTTTTTGATAACCCACACACCATTATATATCCATTTTATCTTGAAATTTAACTCTTTCAAAATTTACTAAGTATAGAAACCATTATAATCTACCTAGAAGGTCAACTCTAGACCTCAATATCTTTTACCTTGCTCACTTGCATGTTCTCAAATTTGGACCATATGTTCTCCTTGTATAGGATAATCCAACCATATATCAACCTACTCCTATAACCTTTGCACATGTAATATATATTTCCATTAATCTACTTGTTTTGATTTTTTTGTCATAGAGCCAATTATGCCATGAACTTGCCTGAAAGGCCAACTTTACACATGCGTATCTTTTGATGCACTTCATCACATGATCTAAAAAATAACTCAAATAAACTAGGAAAAAAATTGAACAAACCCATATGATCATTTTATCCTCGTACCTTCACATGTGAAAAATATAACAAAATTAATATGATTACTCAAATCTTTCTTGCCTCATGCAAATTTGGCTATGGGAAAACACTATCAAATTGCTTGGGAGCCCAAATTTGCACTTGCATATCTTTTGATATACTTCGGTGAACGATATGAAATTTAGCACAAAATAAATAGGTATAAAATTAAATAAACCCATATGATCACCTTCTCTTGAAACATCCAAACATGTGAGATATGCCACCATAAAATTGCTAACTGAGCTCTTTCTTACCTAATGCAAATCTGGCTAAGTATGGGAAAATACTATCAAATTGCCTAGGAGCCCAAATTTACACCCATGTATCTTTGACTACATTTAGGTGCATGACCTAAGATTTATCACATAGTAAATAAGGAATAATGTGATCAAAACCATATAACCAACTCCCCTTGACTCATGCACAACTGGCAATGGTGATGTTAGCAAATTGCCTACTTAGATTTTTTGCCACTAGACCTAAAACGTCTAGATGAAAACAATTGACTACCAGATGAATTCCACTCATTCACACAAGAACTCAAATCATTATTTAATTTTGATAAGACCCATTTCACATCCTCAACTCATCATACTTATCCTTGAACATCTTTAATCATGCAAAAACTAAAAATCAACCAAGCATACTAGGAAAAACACATTACACACTTTGTTATTATCACTTAAAATTTAAAGACGCATCATCCACTCACCAAGGCATCTCCATGACATCATTGACAACTCTCCAACATACATGTCCCTATGTTGCATCTCTCTCTTGAGTGATGCTAGCCAACTAAGTGTATGCATGATCTCTCTCTTATGTAAGAATAGTAACCTATCCCTAAAGAGTATCTCTCTTCTATGTCCTCACTACCAGTTGACCCTATGATGTGTCCCTCTCTAAGGTCATGGATTTTATCTCTTCTTGTGTTATAGCCAATGTTACTCTAGCTTGGTCCCTTTCTATAATAAGTGTTTGTCTATAATGGGTATTTACATCCATTTGATCACCCTTCTCCTCCATCTATACATCAATAGCCTACTATTGTCCACCCACATCTCCTATTTCACCCTATTTTCCATCCCCTCCAAAATCTATGGTATTGTCCCTACCATCATATAATATAATCCTATATAATTCTAGCATCATCAATATCTATAGCCACTAGTAGATCCTCATACTCAAACTCCTCAACTGGCTTTGGTAGAGGTAATGATGCCTCTGCATCCTCTCTCCTATACCTAGGAAATTCCCCTATGACACCCTTTACCAATCTAAAATATCTCCTAACTCAGTCTAAGGGGATCAACTCTACCTCCTATTGCCACCTCCCATGTATCTATCTATAGCTCTACAAAAAAATGTATGTCTATCAAGACCCATCCATGAGGGGAATCCTATGTAGGGTCTCTAAATGACTTCACCCTCTACCAATGTATCCAATGATATTTGAACCAATATAAATCTTACCCCTCTACCCCTTTTGTTGATAGTGCATTATCTTCCATCCATCTCATAAATATAACTTTGTACATGGCCTGAGCTCATGTGTGTCATGATAGCCCAATTGGTCATAACATAATGATATGATCACATGCCTAACAGTGAAATATGAATCTTATGCTCAAGCCATAATGTTTATTCACTTCATAACCCCAAAGCTCATGATAGATCTACACCAGTAGTATTGGGGTCCATACAAACACTATCTAGTCCTTAATCATATCCACCAAAATACCTAATAATACCCAAGGAAATCTGCCTCTACTTAAATCAGGGAGGGCATAAAAAGTAATGACTATCATCATCATGGTCATCATCCACCTCCTTTCTCTATCCATATGGTATAAATATCTAGAATAAAATCCCCTTACATGCCATCTCACTTACAAAAAATCCTCTTCAAACAACTAATCCATATAGGCATCTTGCTTATCACTATAGATATGCTCTATCACCCAATCCTTTAAAGGTAGTCTCAAGATCTTATGGATGTCCTCTAATAGGATAGTGATCTCTCTCATCGATAAAATTAAGGTGTTGATAGTCAAGTCTTATCTCTTGATGAGGGCTACCATCATCAAAACATCTCTAGGAATGCATTGAAAATATCACATGCCACCCAACCTAACTATTTCCATGTGATCCTAATTATTTGGGATCATGTCCCTATGTACATCATCTAGAAGTGGTAGCATTTAGTCTTACATCACTAAGATCACCCTTGCCTACAAGGTTTGATAAACCTACACCTTCTTAAGCAATGCAAGAATTTCAATTCCTACTAACCTCTTCACTTACAACCTAGCCTATCCTAAGCCTAAGTCTAGAAACTAACTCCAAGTCTAGGTTTTATAACACTTAATTAAACTTGCACAAACTATAAGCTAATTTTCAAAAACACTTAACCTCCCCAAATATAATTCCCCTTGAACCTTTCCTTTAAAGACCAATGATTTCTAAGTTTTGACCAATGCCAGTTCCTTATGGAATCAATATCAATTTACCCTTAGCTGACACTAGTTAGGAATGTGGATTGGAATTAGTCCAAACTTGATTGATAATCAATCACCCATCGACTAACACTAGTCACTATGTGTTGGACTGACAACCCAAACCCTAAATAATTCTCCCCCCAACCTATTTACAACATAAAATCACATAAAAATAATTTTTTACCCTCACCCTCACATTTTCCCTCCCTCACACTACCCACCCCCATTTCTAAACCACCCAACCAAATAAATACACTAAACATAATAAATCAAATCAAGGTTAAGCACATACCTCATTCTAAGTGTGACTCCATGGTGGATCCCATTGAATAGCTACCTCTCACCCTCCCCTATATCATCATCTCTACATCTTGGCCACACTCTATATCACTTGAAATACTTGGCACTTTTTTCAATGACTTATCTTGATCACCCTCTACTCCACCTCTTAGTCAACTCAACCACTCAGCTCATGAGGAAAATTTTCCCTAACCATCGATATTGCTCAAATAAAAGACACATGGTAATTAATAAAATGTAAAATACCAAAATTTGAAAATCTTTTGACCTTTTAGGTCATTGACAACCTTTTTAGGTTTGGATGGTGACCATTCCTAGTCACCTATAGGGTTAAGGAAACTGGTGCCAATTGATCTGAACTGGCATCAGTCAACCCATTTAAGGTTTTGTACCCCTCCATTACATTTCACCCTAAACAATGCCTTTTAAACTTTGAACAACTATCAAACCTAGTTCTTATTTGGTCCATCCACCCACCTTGTTCGCATAGGTTTTATGATAACTATACCTTGATTCCATTCGATTGCCCACTTTCACCCACCTTACCATGATCCATAATGTTCTTCTCAATCATTAAATTTAATACGTAGACCCTTTCAACTACCTTAGAATGTGTCAACTTATGCTTCTGATAACTACAACCTATTTCATTTTCTCAAGCTCATCTAACTTTTGGCCATTGATAACATGGAACCTTTGCTCAAGGATTTACATTTATAAGTGTGCCTATATCTGTAATGCCTAATATAGTGAATTAGTTCACTTGTCACTTGTCCTCCTTAAAATAGCCTTATTTACCACTTCATATCATCTTACCCATTTTTTACCACTCATATACACTTATAAAATCTATACTCAACTTTTTTTTCACCTCATCACATCCTATTTTGATGGGGAATACCTCTTCCCATACTCGAGACATCCAACTTGCCACTGCATTTATTGTTTTTTGTTTTGCAGCTTAAGGATGCAACCTACATAATAAAAAGGGGCAAAATGTAGACACCATAAAACCACAGGGTTCTAGTCATTGTAAGATACCCCTTGTCCCCCTTAATCCCTTGGGTTAGGATTAATTATTAAAATCATTTAACACACCCATTCACCCCATTTTGGCTAATTTAATTAAGTTAATTAATTAAAAAGGTCTATTTACACCTCCTCACCCAAACCCATGACTAATTAATTGACACCTAGCCTTATGACTAATTCCCTCCTAGAAATTTAATTCCCTAACCCCCTAGACTTATTCCTCATCATCCCAATGCAACATTTATTAACCTTAGACTATTTTCATCAGACTTAACAACTAGTCATAAGTGCAAATGCCTATTTTTGGCAAATTTGGACTTATTCTCCATGACTAACACTAGTCACCCCTTGACCAACACTGATTGACTAACACTAATGATGGTTACTTAATGTAACCCAACATCCTTTCCTAAGGTAGGTTGAATCTATCTTTTTGCATGAGAAACTCAAACTCTCAAGAGAATCAAAGCTCCTAGGTGAACTAGCAACTAGACCAGAGACATTCAAGTGTTTTATCAACTCATCATGAAGAGACAAATTACTATTACTATGCTTGTATTGCTCTAAGATCCCACATAGCTTACACTCAACCTTAGCATTTCTTCAATTCAAAAACTTAAAAATCTAAGTATTTACACTTACATCAAGTTATATTATTAGCTTGAGTTGTTTCACTACTTGCACCCATTTTCTCATTTATCCCATATTCCCCTTTGTGTTGGAGTTTTGAAACTCCAAGCACTTCACTTCCCACCAAATCACCTATAGACCATTCCCAATCACCTGACCACCCAACTACTAAGTTTCAAAATTTTGATAATCTATTTTACATTCACAACCATTCCCCAACCTAGAAATAACTCATACAAACCCTCTAACAACTGACCTAATATCCATTTTTACCAAAAATATAACTTATAGTGACTAGCACTGATCATATTTGATTGACATCAATTATCCTTTGATTGATGATGGTTATCCTTAACTGGTAATAGTTTCACAATGATTGGCACTAGTCACTATGTATTTTATATTACCTAAAACAATAAGCAAATCCTACCTATCTACCATCACCCAAATTCTAGTTTTTGAGTTTCTATCACACCATAGAGGCCTAAACTATTTTTTTGAAATAGGTTTGAAAATTTTAGCATTATTTTTTAAATGATTTATTTTTACTTTATTCAAAATCAATTGTTTTTCTTTAAAGCATCTCTTGCATAAGTTTCATTATTTTCTATTATTTCATGCAAGTACCTATTTCCATTTATAAAAAAATAATTATCCTAAAGAGTGGATTGATAGCTTCCAATGAAGTCTAATTATTATTGGATCTATATTATGCTTTGTAATTGACCCATATATCTTAATAATCAACCCTTTTCTAGTTTGTTTCTTATCTATAGTTCATCTTCCCAAGCCAAAGAGGAGTATCTACAATCGACTAGATTATGAAGTGCACTACATCTAAGTTCTTACCTCAACCTTCTTTAAGTTTTACTCTCTTATAAAGAAAATAAACTTGAGAAAAATAGTTTAAAAACATCATGTAATTAAACCTCTTGGTGATGGATTCTAGGACTTGTTGGCTGAGTAGGATCTTTATCTTTTTCATCAACAACTTCATCTTTTTCTTCAAGAGTTGTTAACCTACCAAGCTCTTCATATTCCTTAAACATGTGAAAATAGGACTATCACATGTCCTCAAGGCCTCCTTAAACTTGTCCATGAGACTCAAAAATACACTCAACCATGGTGTTCTTTTTAAGATCATTATCTTATTGGAGTTGTTGCTAGAATCCATATAATGTGAGTGCAATGGAGACATGATCACACAAGTTGAAGCAAGTGCACACCACATAGATGCTAAATCAATTTGAAAAATAACACAATAAGAGAAATTACACAAGACAAAATGGAGAAAACCAAAATCTGATTAACATGAGATGGCCAAAGTGAGGACTACAAATAGGAGAGTACATAACTCCTCCATAAAAGGTGCACAAAGAACCCCAAGAATAGACTATAACTCCTCCATGAAAGGTGGTGACAAGGTGCTAAGAATAGAGAAGTAAATCCCATCAAGGGAGTTACTTATGACATTCTTATGACACCTATGACACATCTATGACACACACCTCCACATAAGCTAGCCTATCCCACGAATGTAGGAAAACTCCATGTATGCACAAGAAATACAATTTTCCTAATTAATAAATAGGGAAAAATAAAAACCTACACTAATACCCCCCATAAGCACAACTTATGAGGTATAAAATGGGTCTCGGTAACTAGGCCTGATGAGGTACCCATGTACAAATGCAATCTCCCATAAGATAGAGAAAAGGAGAAAACCCGTAGGAAAAAACTCCCCTCAAAAGAGAGACAAAAGAAAAGAAGAGGCTAGAAGGCCCCCCTAAAGATGATGCTACTGTAGATGTGGACTGCACCCCAAGAAGAGCTCGTAGATGAATGAACTTAATCTTAGTGAAAGGTTTGGTGAAGATGTCTACAACCTGCTCTAAAGACTAGCAAAATATCAAGTCAATGACCTGACTATGAATAAGCTCCTGAATGAAATGCATGTGAATCTCTATGTGCTTGGCTCACTGGTGTTGTACTGGATTCTTGCAAATCTAAATGGTAGTCTGGTTGTCACAATAAATGATGGTGGGCTGCTTGATAGGAATGCCAAACTCAGAAAGTATCCCCTAAAGCCAAATAGCCTTAGTAGCTACATTAACAGCTCCCCTATACTCTGCCTCTATGGATGATATAGCAATAGCATTCTTTTTCTTTCTAGACCAACTGATAAGACCAAAACCTAGAGATAAAATGTAACTAGAAGTGGACTTGCGAGTTTGTGAATCGCTAGCCTAGTTTGAATCTATATATCCAACCAAGTCAACCTCTATGCCAAATTTGTAATGAATCTTGTATCTATGTGAACCCTATATGTAATGCAAGATCCTCTTAGTTGCTTTCCAATGCAGCTCATGAGTTTTTTGCATGAATCAGGAGACAAGTCCCACTGTATATGATATGTTGAACCTAGTGTGAGTCAAGTAGATGAGACTACCAACAAGTTGTTGATACCGAGTGGCATCAACCAATGGTGGAGAATAATCAGTCTCAAGCTTGACTCCTGATAGAAATGGAGTCAGAGATGGCTTGTAATCAGCCATGTGAAACTGAGCCAATAAGTCAAGAGCATACTTAGGCTGTTTAAGAGAAATCCCTAAATCTAACTGTGAGATCTCAATGCCAAGGAAGTAGTGCAACAAACCCAAGTCTATTATGTCAAATCTATCCTAAAGAGATGCCTTCACTGCTGCAATAGCTGATGAAGAACTCCCAGTGATCAAAAGGTCATCAACATATAGAACCAAAATCAAGAGTGAATCATCCTACCATAAAAAGTAGACATTGGGATCAGAATGGCACTTAGTGAAACCTGCTGTGAGAAGAAAGGAATCCATCTTGGCATACCAAGCCCTAGGGGCTTGTTTGAGGCCATAAATAGGTTTCCTAAGTCTGCATACTAAGGAAGAATCCTAAACAAATCTTGGTAGTTGCTCCATGTAGATCTCCTCCTCAAAGTCTCCATGAAGAAAGGCACTCTTCACATCCATCTGATGCACATCCCAACCATGTGTTGTGGCAATAGCCAAGGTGAGTTGGATAGAAGTCATCTTTACAACAGGTGAAAAGGTCTCTAAGTAGTCAATTCCTACCACCTGTGAGAAACCCTTGGTGACCAATCATGCCTTGTACTTATCAACTGACCCATTTACTACAAACTTGGTCTAATATATCCACCTAAATCAAACCATCTTTCTTCCCTTAGGAAGTGAAGTCAAATCCCAAGTGTGATTTTTTATTAAGGAAGAATATTCTTCCTCCATAGCATTATCCCACTTAGGCACCCCCGATTCCTCTTAAAAGGTCTATGGATCTAAAACTGTAGCAAAGAAGGCATGTGGATCTCTCTAAAAATCCCCCCTAGTACATTTGTCATCTACAAGATCTCGTACCCAAGTGCCAGTACTCTTAAGTGTCTGTTTGGCCAAAAGTGGCTCGAAAGTGGGCAAGTCAGGTGTTAACTCCTCATCCTTTGACTGACTAGAGGTGGATGACTCTGCATCACTATCCTCATTATCTAAACTCGAAGAAGAAGATGTCTCTATCTTAAGAACCTGATGTGGCTGATCTGAATCTGATGAGGAATCATCATGAAGAAGTAGATCTGATGAGGGAGAAGAAGTGTCAAGTGTTGAGTCTCTAGGACTCTCCTAAAAATGGACACTTCTCTTGATGAACAACTCATGAGTGACTGGATCTAGAAGGTGATATCCCTTAATACCATCTAGATATCCTACAAAGATGCAAGGCTTGGACTGACATTCCATAGCTTTACATTTCTTCTTCAGAATGTGGACCATGGTTGGGGATCTAAAAACTCTAAGGTGCTCAACATTAGGTTTCCTTTTATGCCAAGCTTCAAAGGGTGTTATCCCTTTTAAAGCTTTGTGAGGAACCCTGCTTTGAATGTAGCAAGCACAATTGATGGCTTCAACCCAGTACTATGGTGTTAAGAATTTGGAGTGAATCATACAGCTACCCATCTCTTTCAAGAACCTGTTCTTGCATTTTGCAACCCCATTCTATGAAGGACTGTAAGTGACTATGCGCTACAAATCAATCCCCTCTATGGTGCAAAATTGTTCAAACCTGATGCTGACATACTCCCCTCCATTATCAGTTTGAAGAA
Organism: Torreya grandis; assembly: GCA_037957365.1. Lineage (NCBI taxonomy): Eukaryota > Viridiplantae > Streptophyta > Pinopsida > Cupressales > Taxaceae > Torreya > Torreya grandis. The sequence continues at coordinate 4,595,069 of JARHVA010000506.1, forward strand.
CCTTAATGGATTTCTCACTCTCTTTCTCAACAAGAGCCTTGAAGTCTAGAAAATTTTCAAACACTTCAGACTTTTGTTTGAGAAAATATATCCAAGTGTACCTAGAGAAATCATCAATGAAAGTGAGGATGTACTTGGCCCTTATAAAAGATGGTTTGCCAAAGGGTCCTGATACATCACTATGGACTAACTCTAAAGGTTGTGAAGCCCTCCAAGCTTTGCCTTTGTCAAATTTTGATTCAGGATGCTTCCCAAGGGATCACCCCTTGCAAAGTCCTTTTGAGAATTGGACACGAGGCAAGCCAATGACCATGTCATTTTTTCAAAGTTGCTCAAGATAGCAATAGTTAAGATGGCCAAACCACTCATTCCATAATTTATTAACTCCATCTAAATGAGTCAGCAATGTTGTTGGAGAAGAATCTAATGCAAAATGTGAGAAGGTGTATAACCTAGCTTGGTGATCTACCCTACCCACTGCCACTATAGTATCACTATGTAACTCCTTGATAGCCACTGAATCTAGTGAAAACTCAACTCTCATGCCCTGACCAATGTGAGTGATTTGGTACACTAATAAGAGATTCATTGAAAGAGAAGGAACACTTAGAATATTATTGAATGTTCTTCCTTCCATTTCAACTGACCCTCTCCCTACAACAGAAACTGATGTGTCATCACCCAAACTAATTAAAGTCATGCTACAAGGTTATAAAGATGAAAACTCAACTAGTGAAGAGCCCATGTGGTGAGAAGCACCTGATTCGATGACCCATGAAGATGTAAAAGCTACTGTAGCTACAAGGGCCTTGCCCTTTTCTTTCTCTTTACCCTTGCCTTTTGCCTTGGTAGAATCTTGGGTAGATGAATTCTATTTTATGGACTCAGGAACACCTATGTTGTTCTTCTATAGAAGATGAGTTAGGTGATCTATTTGTTTTTTCATGCATTTGTGTTCATCATGCCTTGTCTTTTGACAATAGGCACACTTAACCTTTTCCTTCTTCAATTTAGCATTGGAAGATGAAGACTCAGTGTTGTTTTTGGTAGGATTGTTGTTTTCTTTCTTCTTCTCCTGGTCCTTGTTCTTTTTCTTCCTCTCCTTTGTTGAAGTCTTATCCTTACCATTTTTAGCTATCAAAGCTTGGGGTTGAGTAGACTTCATTGTGCCCATTTTAATTAGCTTATCTTGATCCCTAGTCAAGTCGGCAATGAATGAATCCAAAGAAGGCATTTTCCATGTAGTGCCAAGGGCACTTTTTGTGGCATGAAAAGTGGAGACAAAGACTGAATAGCTTGGACCTAACTTTGTGAGAATAGAAAGTATGAGTTGATCATCTTTCTTCTCTATTTTGCATTCTTGCAACTTTAATCTAAGGGCCTTAAACTTAGTGAAGAAGTCCTGTAAGGTGTCAAAGTTGCTAGGACTTAGACTTATGAGTTCATTTTCAAGCTCATGACATCTCATCTCATCAAGCTTCCCAAATAACTTTTCTAAGGTGTCCCATATGTCATTATGAGTTTGGGAGGATTCTAGATGGAAGAGAAGCTCAAGAGACATAGACAAGCTCAGTAATCCATAGGTTTCATCACTACGGTTGTACCACTTGACCTTTTCAACATTAGTGTTGGGTTCTACTTCAGTTCCCATGGTGATCCTATACAACCCTTTACTTCTAAGAATAATTTACATTTTAACTTTCCATTCATGATAGTTGAAGGGTGTTAGGGGTTTAAGTTGAAAAGAATCCATTTTTTTAGCTGAATTTAGGTGAAGTTGTGTTGATTGCAAGTTGTGAAATTATGCAGAAAGGAGAATGAAAGCAAGTTGTGAAAAGAAATCACACCCCCCCAAAATGTTGAGCCCCCAAAAATATACAAGTGCACACTCAAAAGATATTAGACTCAGTTGAAAATGTGTCTTAGAGCAATTAGTGCAAGACTAAAGCAAACAAGACGTCAGACTCAGTCGAAAATGCGTCTTGGGAGACCCAAAATTTGGCACTTTATAAACTAGTGCATTTTTAATAATTAACAAGTCTACACTATGGAATATTGAATTGAAAACACTTTTACAAAAAATGGCATGTAAAACTGAGCTAACATTTGCAAGATATTAAAGGTACAATTTTCTCGTAAACTAGTGTTTTTGCAAAAAAACACTAAAACATTAAAAAAATGCCTATTATGGGAGAGAAAGTGGCCTTCCAACCACTCATTGGATTTGGCACAGAATGAGGAATCCAAAGGAGGTTTGTGTGAGGGGGAATTGGCCTCCCACCAACCCAGGCCTCACCCTTCATCTTCATAGGTCGAAGATACAAGTTTTAATTCAAACCCCCAAAAATACAAAAATATCTAAAAAATTAAATACTCAGTCAAATTGACTATTTTTGTTTTGAAAAATCAATTTTAAACTGAAAACAATAAAGTAAAGATAGTTTTGATGAATGCCAAATGTCCAAGGGGTGCCACATGGGATGCCAAGTAGGAAGGGGTGCCAAAAAACACACTACAAATTTTATCTCAAAAAAGACAAAAAAATAAATGGAGGCTTGTTGCTGGGCATATGGCCTATCTGAGGCATGGTAGAAGTGACAAAGATGACCAAAAAACAAGGGCACAATGCTGGAGCTGACTATGGCATGGCTGAAGTTGGTGTAAACTTGCGCCATACGGCCTGGTCAACTATAAGCAAAGAGAAACAACATAAAGTTTCTTCCAAAAAAATGCAAACATGGACTGTCTGAGGCACCTTGCTAGAAGGAAGGTATAGACTGCTATTTTGGATGCCATATAACTAAAGGATAATAGCAAAAGTTTGGTGCAGACCAAAAGTTTGGTGCCTACCTCCTTGCTCTCTACTCAACAATGGCACCTGAGTGCATCAAACTGCAGATTTATCTGCAAATAGCTTGTCTACTAGTGGTATTCTGCCAAGACACCCAAATGCCAAGGATCCCAAGGAAACTAACTAGAAATGATATAGATAGGATTTTTTTATTTTAGACCAAATCTAGAATAAAAAAATAAAGAGAACTCCACTCCTCTTGATTTCAAAATAAGCTAAAAGCATAATCATACGCGATTACCATTCTTGCTCTGATACCATATCAGAGTTGTTTTCAGAATTTGGATAATGCGAGTGCAATGGAGACATGATCACATAAGTTGAAGCAAGTGCACACCACATAGATGCTAAAACAATTTGAAAAATAACACAATAAGAGAAATTACACAAGACAAAATGGAGAAAACCAAAATCTAATTAACATGAGATGGCCAAAGTGAAGACTACAAATAGGAGAGTACGTAACTCTTCCATAAAAGGTGGACAAGGAACCCCAAGAATAGACTGTAACTTCTCCATGAAAGGTGGTGACAAGGTGCTAAGAATAGAGAAGTAACTCTCATCAAGGGAGTTACTTATGACATTCTTATGACACCTATGACACATCTATGACACACACCTCCACATAAGCTAGCCTATCCCACAAATGTAGGAAAACTCCATGTATGCACAAGAAATACAATTTCCCTAATTAATAAATAGGGAAAAATAAAAACCTACACTAATATATCATGCATGTCTTCATCATGCTCATTGACCAAGACAACCTTCTTATCATCCACCTCATGGTTTGTAGGTTCACTACCCAAATTAGAGCAAATTATTTATATCTCTTCCTAAAAAGAAGATTCTTCTTGATCTCTTGAGAGCATGCCAAGTTTAATTTAATTCTTTCCATTCTTTTAAGGGACAAAAATCTAGTCAAACACTTGAAAATATTCAATATAATCATGACATAGCTACAAATTTGATTCTTTAAGCTCTATCTCTTGCTCATGAGGCTCAATAAGGTTAAGGACCAAAGTTTATTCATTTATACTCACCTCATACTTAGTTTCAACTTGATCAACTACTTTATGATCATCGTTCCCTTCATCAAAAATTATTCCATGATAATTAGATTGGTCTTCTTCCTCCATGAAGAATGGAAGCTCATGTGACCATCCAAGGTATAACACCTCATGTTTTCTTTCTCCAAATTTGATTTGTCCTCTTTGAGGGGGATTCTAACTTTTACAACTTCATGTTTGAGTTCACCTTCATACTCGAGATGGATCACATGATTATCAAGATAGTAAAGTTCTTTAATGAAACTATGATATAACTAATTCCATACCTGATCATGGTCTTTCTATTCACCTTTTTCAATAGAATCACTTTGATTAGAGGATGATTTCATGTTACCTTGCATTATTCTATTAAAATAATATTCCTCTTTATCCTTGAAGACTAATTTTTTTCCTTATTGACAAAGAGGACTACCAAGAAATATCTCTTCATTATACACACTTGAATCACTCTCTTCAAAGACTTCTTGAGGTTCACTTGCAACTGATTGACTTTATTTTTCAACGATAACTACTTCATCTTATTTTCTTGACAAACTCTCCTTTTCAACTAAATGATCAAATTTTTCACTTAATACAACTAATTATCCTTCACAAAAGGAGAGGGTGGGAGAGAAAGAGACTTCATTGGTTTTCTTGAAACATGATAGAGTGTCCTTCTAACTTAGGATTTTGGGAGGGTTAGGCTGATTGTAGTGTTATTTGAGAGATGGAGAAGGGAATTGTGTTGAGGATAATACATTCTTATCCTTCCACTCTTCAATCACTCTATCAAAATTTTATGTGTCTCAAACTTCATGTATAGATACAACTTGAAGGGTAGGTGAAGGACTTGAGGGAATTGAGATCTCTCTTGACTTGACCTCCATACACTTTTATTTTTATTAAATTTGAAAGGCATGGGAGAAGGTTATTTCTCAAGATTTGGCATGATATAATTATGGGTCTTAGTCTAAGAAGGTCTTGAAAATGGAATGGCTTTAGGCTCTTGAGGAAGAGTGGATAAAGATTACATAGGCATGGGATTTTATTGATGGAATATTGAAAGTTGGAGAAGATTAGGAGCATATTAAAAGTGATTTGGGGTAGGATAAGGAACACAAGGTTATTTTTATTATTATTTATATCTCTCATAGGCCACTAATATATTCTACATACATTATATTAAACCTTTTATCTCTATCACATTATCTATTGGTATATATTAATTTTGTCTCTTAATATCTACCCACCTAAGCTTAGTCAAATGTAATAAATACCTCATCATTTTAATGATTTCATTATAAATATAATATTAATGGAAAATAAGTCCAATCTTATTTTATTCATTAATCCCTTTCATTTGCATTTCATCCCCACAAGGGTTTGTCTGAAACTCAAGAAGGTTGTAGTAGGTGCAATATAACCTTTACAAGGTTGACTAGAAGGACCATAGGCTACCAAAGAAGCTAAGTTGGATTGAGAGAGGGAATATAAGGCTATTGATAACCTTGGTTAGGTTGGGATGATAATGTTTAAGAGCCACTTGAGGATAATCCATGAATGACATCAACCTGATCTGAAGAATGTGAAGGCATAGATATGCATTTTGACAAAAAGAATGATGAGAATACATACCAATTTCTAATTTTCATACACTTGGACTGCTTATAACAGCTAAGATTGACTTGTATTTTCCATTTATGATTATTTTCATGCCTCCAAACATTGATGTATTGAATATCTACATCAAGAAATCTTCAATGGAATACAATCCTTGTCCCACTGGGCTTGCCAATTTTATCATCAAAAGTTTCACCCTTGAAGAGGTTGTTTAAGTTTCCTCACTTAAAATATAACATAGGAACAATGATAGGTTGTGGGTGATGCAAATAGTGGATTGAACCTATAGATTAGGTCTATCTCCCATGATGCATAACTTAATAACTATCACTAAACATACTAACTTGTAAGGGAAAAGGGAGAGATAACTAAAAGAAAACTAAACTAGGGAGGCAATGAAATAAATTTATCTCTTTCACCTACCTATAATGAAATAGTACATGAAATATGACTTAATATAATTGCATAACTAAAATAGAGTCTCAAAACATGAGTGTTTCACATATATATTATAACATAATGCACAAATTAAGGAGATGATCAAGAGGTATAAAAGACACTAATGAATTATTCCACTTTTAATCCACACAAGGCTATTGGAATCACTCTATGTAACCTAAAAATATGAATAACACCTATAAATAGGTAAGAGATAGGAAAAATGAGAGGAGATTACATACACCATCACTAGCATTCATCAACTAACATGAAGCATACACTAGTTATAAGTATAATAGAAGGTTAGAACTCAGTTTTATTCATCTCAAAGGAAAATTATAAGTGTTTATTTGGATAGGGATATTCCATATCCAACAAAAGGATGCTAAATAATGCCAAAATCAAGCATACATATAGAAGAGAGAGAGAGAGAGAGAGAGAGAGAGAGAGAGAGAGAGAGATAGAGAGAGAGAGAGAGAGAGAGAGAGAGAGAGAGAGAGAGAGAGAGAGAGAGAGAGAGAGAGAGAGAGAGAGAGAGAGAGAGAGAGAGAGAGAGAGTGATGGATATGAATAAATCATAGAACAAGTTACAAGAAATAAAATAATACTAAAATATATCTATGAAGTATTTCTTAAACATTTTTGTGTTCCATTTGATGACAACTTAAGCAAGGTGGCATAGGTGTTATGTTTGGCTTGGTGACTCACCCTTGAGAACTTGAAATTGCCCCTTGGAGTGATTATAAGATTAAAAATCATCTTATTGGACTATAAATACCTTGTAAACTTATTAAACATCTATAATAAATCATCTTTCTATTTTTGTTTTGCAATTTTCTTCATAATTTTCCCATTTTCTCGAGGCTTATTTCTTGTAGCCTTATTTTGACATAAAGATACTTGGTTTGAGAGATCCACATGTATTATAGGAAAAATAATGGAATATTTTGGTACCCATTAGCCCCTTAAAATTTAACCCAAAATTTTAGGCCCCAAATCCTAATGCAAACCCACTTTCTCAACACCTACCTTTCCCATTTAGGCCTAATTAGGCCTAATGCAAGCCTATAGTACTAGAGACTATACAAGTACATAAATTACACTCTAAAGACACAAAAATATTTTTATTCACATTAAATTATGTTATATGAAAATTTTTAATGCATTTCTAAGGGCTATAACTCAAGTTATGCCAAATTTCAACTTTCTAGCCCTTGTTTGCTCATGTATAGGCCTGAGGCGGTCGAGACCTTAAAAATTGGATATTCTAATTTTTAGGGTCTCAATATAAAAAAATCCTATTTTATGTCTTACATAACCTAATTAATCTCCTCCAACCATTATTTTTTCAAGATCAAGGTCCATGAGCCCACACCAAGCAAAAAGGATGAATTTTGTGTGCAAAAGAGGACTATATGCATGGTTGTAGGTGTTTTTATCCTTTTTTATAATCTTAAAACTATGTTTTTAAACTATTAATTCTTATTATTGATACTTAAAACCTCACCACTTCATTATAATCACCAAACCTTGAAAATCATTACATATTTTCTCCAATTCTTTGAAAATAGGGTTGTAAAAAAGCCTTAAGCATGCCTGGAGGCCTTCATTTGAGTATGATGTTTATATGGTTCAATAAAGATTATTTGATTAAATTATAATAATTTTTATAAATCAAATATACTATATAAACATATTATCATGGATTTCACCCTTCATTTTCATCCTCAAACATCACCTTCTATGCAAGGGTTGCCTCTTAGGCCTGAGAATGTGGACTTACAAGTCTACAGACCTATTGGTATACATTCACCCTTGTATAAGACCTTTAAAATATAAATATTAGGATATTAAGGCCTTAATTTATCTCCCTAATATTTATAATCAATTTTTAATCTCAAAACTCTTTGGAACATCTAAAACTACATCCAAAAACTTAGCTTTTATTGGCAAACACTAAACTGGTTTTCTTTAGGCCTATACCTTGTTGGTATATTTCAAGAGTACTTATTTGGAGTTTGGTACATTATTATATATTATATAAGGTTTTTTAAAAACTTCCTAAATTAATTCAATGATATATACCACCTGCACTTCTTCTCAAGACCTCCAAAGTGTTGCCCATGAGACTTTCTTTCTTGCCTTAGAGGTTGTAGGTGCTCATTTGGACTATTCTTGACCATTTTAGTACTTCATGTGATTATTATGGAACTTAAATATTATAAAATATTATCATGATGTATAAAACCACATATGAGGCTTCTCAAACACCTCTTCACTTGCAAATCCTAATTGATACATCACAATCTACAAGTAGACCTGTAAGTGACTATGCTAATCTTGACACCCCCTTCTTTACCTCATGACTGGTCTTTCTCCTTGGGTATTATCCTATATATTATAAAATAATAATATATTTTATCTATTTATAAAAAAATTCTAAGGATGCATTAGTAATTTATTCATGAGTCATAGTCTAGTAACTTTTCATATTTACCCTTGGAGACTCATTGAATCACACAAGACCATTGTCTTTCAAGGTACACCATCTGGCCTTTGATGATGAATTTTTGATATTTTATTGAGATTTTTTTTCATTTATAATCACATATATGATTAATAAACATAAGGAAAACCATTTTACAAGGTTCTTGGAGGTTCATTTAAATCTTTTTGCCAATGGGCCTATTGGAATGTCTTGGAGATGGCTATGAGTCCATTTGAGTGCAAAGAACCTCTTAGAAATTGGAAATATAATTTAAGAGGTGATATAATGAATTTATGAGTGTTTTGAGAGTTTATTGAAGACCAATTGAGACTAAAAACATTGAAAACCAACTCAAACCATGCATGTAGTCATCTTATATAGGTATGTAACTTACACCATCTACTTGTCAATGGTCTTAAACTCATATTTATACCTATCTATTACTTTAATAAAGTATTAATAATATTTATATAGGTTATCCAAACTATTTTCCACTCAAACACAACTATCTCCACATTCAATAATGTCACAACCTCAAAACCCTACCTTCCACCTTCAAGAAGTAAAAATAACACTACATTTTTGTCCTTTTGGCTACTCACACATGCCACTAAAGATGGAGGATGATGTGAGAGGTATATTCAAACCCATAAGTATTTCAAACAACAAAAAAAATTCATCAATTAATCCTTCAAACTCACTACAACATGAAAACCTTACCTATGGGGTTTTAAGAGGGTTTTGGGTTGCTTAACTTGTTGGCTATTGTTCATAAAGTCAAGCCCCTATAACCTAAAAATAATGCATGGAATATTTATTGAATATATACCCATATAAACCCCCAAGAACAATGGACCAACTCCCTTTATACTTAATGGAATGAATACCTAAAAATGACCTTGCAAGCTTACAAAGGAGTCAATGGAGAAGATGAAATGTTTTTTACATTATTATGACCTACCAACACTACCATAATAATTATTTTAACCTAAAAAATTTTGAGAGACCTAACACCATCTATTCCTACCATCAAATGTCCATCTCCACATTGAAAAAATGTTTTATAAGCTCTTAAAAAGTCTATTTTTATGTTATAATTTAGTTTCTTGATATTTGGGAGGTCCCACCACTCTTTACACATTTAAATGACCTGGGTGAACATGTGCGAGGGATAAATAACCTTAGAATAGAATAAAAACACATTATATTCTCAAAACTTACTTAATTCTCTAAATTATCAAAGGTAAACATTACCTTAATTTCTCTAAATTTACCTTAACATTTGTTAATCATGAAATAACAATGTTTCACCTTTCCATACCTTATCTCTAGAAGTCCTAATTTCCCGTAAGAGATTAAATAATTTTGGGAGTATCAAAACACCAATACCTCACCGTGGGCTAACATAACTTAATCTTTGAAAAGTAACATTAAATTTTTCTAAGTTACCTTAATCTCTCCTAAATTAAAATAAGACCTTCATGTAGGGGCTAATGACAAGACTATGGGTATAACCCACTCTTTTAGACCATGCAATAGACCTTAAGGTGTTTCAACATTTGAAAAGATACCCTTGATATGGCCAAGATTGACCAATAGACCAAGATAAAACCTAAAAAAAATTATCAGTAATAAGGATAGGTAAGATTAGAAATAAATTTTAAAATTGTCCTTACTTATGGTGATGAATTTTAGCCAATAGGTACCATGAGATTTTAAACTATATTATTAAAAACAAAAGTTATTTTAATGGATATACGTGGATATGATAAGGGAAAAAAATGAGCATATTTTTATAGCTTGTCCATAACTACCACAATGACATTTTTACCTTCAAACCTATGAAACCCTATAATTAAATCCATGGAAACCTCCTCCCACCACTAGCTAGGGATGGCTAATGGTTGAATAAGACCTGGTGTCTTTTTCCTTTATTATGTTGACAAACCATGAATTTTTACACAAATCTATGTATATACCCATTGAGTCCTTCCCAAAATAAATATTTCTTGATTCAATGATATGTTTTCAAACATCTTGAGTGTCACATATTGGAGATGCATGAAGATCCTGAATGATCTTATGTTTGAGGACAAAATATTTACATAGGTATAATCTATCTTTATACCATAATGTGTTTCCTATCCACTCAAAAATTTTAGAAACACCCTAACTATGATGAATATTTTGAATCAAGATATTTTATCCCTATCATTCTCCCATTCTAATCTTGCTTTTTATAACCAATCTGCTTTCCAAATGGTCATTGTGTATGACAATGCCTCAACTAATTCATTTCTTTTGGAAAGTGCATCTACTACCATATTATCTTTTAATTTATTATACACTATTTCAAAGTCATATCCCAATATTTTACTCACCCATTTCTATTGTTCTTGAAATTAAAATCATTATTCCAAAAATTATTTTATACTATCACAATCAATCTTTACTTGAAAGTGTCTACCCATACAATAAGGTCTCCATTTCTTGAATGCATGAGGAATAACCATCATATCTTTCTCATAGATTATCTTGAGTTTATTTTTACCTTAAGTTGATGAATCTTGAATGTAATGGGTTTTTTTTCATGAGTAATGTCTTCATACCATATCCTAATGCATCACATTTAATAAAAAGTGTTTTATAAAAATCAAGGGTCACCAAAATTAGAGTGGTTCACATAGCATCTTTCAACTTCTCAAATGAATTGGTAGCTTGTTCAATCAAATGGAAGGAATACTTCTTCAAAAAGGATATGAGTGGAACTACTATGCTCCCAATTTTTTTTACAAATATGTGATAGTAATTTGTTAACCCAAAAATCCATGAAGGTTTTTTAGGGTCTTTCATATTTTCCACTTTATCATATCTTAGAAATAATTAGGGTTGAATTTGAATCCTTTAAGTGAAATAAAATGACCCTATTAATCCACCTCATGGAGTCTAAAAGAACATTTGGAAGATTTTTCATAAATTTGGTGTTGTTATAGAGCTAAAAATACCTATTTCGCATGCTTCAACTATTATTCCAAAGTTTTGTTGTAGATTAGGATGCCATAGAAACATTAATACAAACTTCCTTAAAAAATTCCTAAAAAAAATATTTATCAAACTATGAAATGTGGATGGTGAATTTGTGAGACCAAAATCTATGACCATAAACTCATAATGGCCTCCATGAGTTTTGAAAGATGTTTTAGGTATATGCTCATCTCTAATCTGAATTTGATGATACCCAGAATGAAGATCTAGTTTGGTAAAATAAAAAACACAATGTAATTCATCTAAAAAATAATCAATTACTAGAATATGGAACTTATCTTTGATGGTGTACTTATTGAGTTCTCTGTAATTAGGGTACATCCTCCAAGTGTCATCCTTATTTTTCTCCATGACAACTCGGGATGAATATTCACTTTGGTTATGTCGGATAATACCTACGTCCATCATCTCTTGTACCATATTTTCAATTTCACTTTTATATGAATATGGATACCTATATGGCATATTTTTAGTGGTGTATTAAATGGAATCAGTCTAATGACATGATCATGTTCTCTACTTAGTGTTATGACTTTTGGCATTGTGCCAAAAAATGTTTGGTGGTCATCAAGAATCATTTATAAATCAGTATGTGTAGGTCAATTTTTTGGTTGAAATTCTATGGAAAATAATCATGTTACAAATCCTTCATCCCCATTTTTAATAATCTTTGTCATTTAATGTGAACAAACCAATTAGAAATACTTTACCCATAATCCAACTATTTCAAATTTCCTACCTTGAAATTAAAAGCACATGAATAATTTATGGAAGTTCATATTTATTATGCCCAAAGTCATGAGCCATTGTACTCCCAAAAAATGATAGCCCCACCCATGGGAATAGAAAACATATGAGAATTAAGTAAGTAGTCCCCCATGGAAATATTAATACTATGACATTTTATGTAATAGTTGACTGTGACACTATATGTAATCATGACTTGAAATTATGGAGCTGGATAAATAAAACAAGTATCCAACTAACTATGGATGAAATTAAGTGTGTTTCATAAGACAATCAACACTGCCACCTTCTATTTCTTGAGGAAGCTTAGAAAATTATGAGTTTTAAGAGTAATTATACTTAGAATAACATGAAAAGAGATAATAAGGTGAGAATCATTAGATTCTTCCTCTATATCTTCCATGCCCTCACCTGAGGCCTAATCATACTCATCATCTTCATTGAATCCTTCAGTGTATAACAACTTATTTTTAGCACATTTATATCCTTTATTCCACTTAATGACACAACTAAAATATAATCTTCTAGAAGGTTTATCTACAATTTGATAAGGGGTCAATAATGAAATCATGGTATTATGGAATTGTGTTCATGGTCATGAGCAAAAACCTTCCTTCTAACCAAAATGTTTTCCTCTACCTATCACACAAATGACATGGATTTATAAATATAATCTATATGAAATTTCCAATCCTTAAGTTTAATGTTGTCCTTGAACCCCCATAAGAATAGGTCAGTCATGTTGTTGTCATTGATGTTGTCCAAGCATAAGGATAGATTATAAAATTGTTGACAATGCCTATTTGTCACAACTTTGTCAATTGATTGAATTAATTTTTTGAGACATTATTGTAGTAGTGAAACTATAGCTCCTTAATAAACATTTACCAAGTAACAAGGGTGCCCTTATTTTTATCTTGAACACATAATCACCTATACTAAATGAACTTCTCAGGTTCTAGATAGGGAAATGTCATGATCACCTTTTGAAAACATGGGGTTTGATGAAGATCAAATAAATTTTCTATTTGATTTATCCAAGTGAGTGGATCCTTGTATTCAAACTTATGCACTTCCACCTTTGGAAACATGTGATTCAAAATAGTAATGGAGTTGTGATTGGTCAAATTAAGAGAACTCAATTGGAGTGGTGAAGGATTATTTTGTGGAAACTACCATTTTACTACATCAAGATCATCCTTCCTCACCATTACTTTGTATATACAAATTAATTTGTTATGAAACCTTGGAAAATGATAGATATAAATTTTTGGACTTCATGTCATTCTTGTGAGGTTTTTTGGAGTGTCTTGACCTTTCTCACGTCTGTGACTATTAGGACAAACCATGTAAAAACCCTGTGAGGGAGGGTTTTGGGCCTAGTATACCAATAGATTATTCTATTGTGATTGTCTCACCAAGATTAATCCAATGAATTCTAATTTTCATAAGGGTGAGAAAAATAATTCCATACTTTTTTTTCAAAAAAAATACTTCAAACAATACTATAGTTGTAAAAAAAATATTTTTCCCCATATTGAACCTTATATTTTTTTATACAACTCCTCTAACTTTGTAACACTAGATATGAAAAACAACACCATAGAAACTAGCCCAAATCAAGCTCTAATACCACTTGTAATGAAATTAGTTATATGTTCACAATAATGGAATAATATATCACAAAATTAAGAGTAGAATAATCAAATCCACATCAATAATTGACAAAAGAGAAAAATATTTGATAAAAATGCAATAAGAGACAAATTTATAATATGATGATCAAATACTCACCACTATCTCTTAAATATACTCTACTTAGCAATGGTTATTCCATAGGCTGACCATAATAAGAACATAGAGAAATGAAATAAGATAATATGAAAGGTATGTAAACCACAAGTCGGCCACACATATCCCACACTATAAGTTAAGGGCTAAGCATTTTGGAGGAGATGGAATGGCCTATAACATTTGATTAAAAGTAAATTTTCATAAAAATTCACTTTAAAAAATCATATGATAGGATTTAATGACCTTTTATCTTAGAAAATTTTTATGCCTTAAGTTTTGTCTCTATATGTGTTAGTACTATTAAATTGATTTTCTAGGAGATAATGTGTGTATCACCATCAATGGTGTCTAATCTAAGTAGTTTTGGTTATTTTTGTCTTTAAACCAAAGGGTTTACACTTTCTCCTTATTTATATGTGTTAAATAATGAGGGGTTAATTTATATTTTGGCAGCATACACCTCTAGATGGGTATTTAAATTTATCTCACTTCCACACTTTGATAAACATATCATTAATGGAAATTTTTGTGATGATTCATTTCTCACTCCGGTCAAAGTGGAGTCTTCCATCTCTAATACCATAAAAATTATTGATATGTTTTTTTATCTTCTAAATACTCCATTCATTGGAATAAAAATTAGATATATATGCAATCCTTCTCCCCATTACTCACTTGGTTACATAAGTTTCATTGGAATCAACCCAGTGAAAAATTTAAATTAATTCACATCCATTTTAGTTTTCAAGCCACTCCCTCTAATTTTTGTAACTATATTATTTAAATGGTTGAGAAAATATTGGTTATTAGATTTATAAACCACTATATTTAGCAAGAAAGTTTAAATTTTGTTCTAAGGTGTTGGATGATAGTCATGGATATTATTCCTCTTGTTGGGCACCTTCTAAGGTTGCTTATGATAAAATTGAGAAATTTATAAGGGGTTTTATTTAGGAAATTTTTTATTCCATTGATTTTAATATGATATATGTTGTAATTCGAAAGCACTAGGAGGACTAGGTCTTTTAGACATCAAAATCCAAGGTTATGCCTTGTGCACTAAATAAATCATTCATGCCTTAGAAGGTATAGAATCCTAAAATTTGTTTTTCTAAACTATATCATGTAAGGAATTACTATGGGTAATGTATCTAAAAAAGGTTTTAATTTCCAATACTTATTGCTAAAATAAGTCCATGTCATTATTTTTTGAAAATTTATTTCCAAGATCATCTAGAAGGGTTGAGAATTGATTAAAAGACACTTAATCTGCGATGGAGATGGCTATAGATATGGGATTTATATAAATTATCACTCTCTTTGGTGGTTTCCTATGATTAATTTATATAATTTTACATTTTATTTGGTCCCATGGATCAAAATATTATGGTTGTTCAAAAAATTAATTAAGGTCATAACTAATCTTTTTTACAAACAAGCTAGGCAATGGGTGTCTTAGCCCATTCAAAGGGATGAATTATAGTTACAATATATTGATTAGTAGTTAATTTTAGAGATTAAAAATTGAAGCTAGTGATTAGGAGTCAATTTTAGAGATGAAAAATTCCATATCTAATGTGTATCTTCATAATATTAGTGTTTAGTCAGATTCTAGATGGTGGATAGACTAGAAGTGGATTGTTGAGACCCCCTTATACTATTATAAACCCTAATTATGTTATAAAATAATTTATACACAACATTTATATATTGATATCCCTAATTTTGGAGGGAAAAATAATTCACTAAAAAAGTGTGGGATGCTATCATAGAGCCTAGATAGGCACACTTGCTTTGGAGTATTCTTCATTGAGGGATTCCAATTTGCAACCATTTGGTGGAGTTAGGAATGGCTCATATATATTTTTTTATTTAACATTAGAAAAAATACTTGAAGTATGTTTTTTTTTTTTTTTTGTAAATATGCCTAGTAAGCTTGGAAGTGGATTCACACCCTTTTCCAACCCTTCCATCCAAAGATATTTACTTTGAAGATAGTTATTTTATAGGGTTTGGACATGATTACTACAAAATACACACAAGTTTGGTATTTTTTTGGTTTTATATTATCTTTTAGTTATGAAAAGATAAAAATGATGTAAAATTTAATCATACTATGTTAGATGAATGTTTTTGTGTTACGAAATAGGTTCATGTTATCTCTAATATCATGCTTTAGAATAAGGTTTAGTAAAAAAAATGTTCATTTAAAAGTTACTCACCTCCATAACCTATGATATCACTGGGGTAGTTCCCCTTGTGTAGTTATCCAAGTTCTTCTAGACTCGTGTCACAACCAGTTTCCTCCATAGGACTACTAGTTTAGATAGCGTAGGAGGAATAACTCTTTTAGTAGGCACTATAGTGGATCTCTACAATAATTATATCTACCCCAATATTTTATATCTCAAATTTGTGGTATTTGAAGATAAAATAGATACATTAAACTAAAATAAGAAGAGTGATACTAGCAAAATTTTAAGCTAACCAAATACAAATAATGGAATACACACAAGATTACATAGTAAAAAAAGATTTCACATGGTAGAACCCTTTTAGGTAAAAATATATCATAATAAATCCTTTATTTTATTAAATCCACCATTTACAATACAATAATAAACTAGCAAGTTTTGATTTTACCTTATTAGATGTGCGAGTATATATAAACATATCAAGAGGTAATTGTCAAAGTGGTATTGTAATACCATGGGTACCCAAACCATGGGATATATAAAACATGGGATAAATCCACCCAAATACATGCCAATAAGGTACAAAAATATACAACACATTTTGGCTATCCAGTCTAGTAGAGTATAAATCATTGGAAATATACGACACATTTCCAATAGTTGTGGTGGTGGTCGCCCATCTAAATGGGTGGCACTTCAGCAAGGGAAATTTCCTTCCTTGGAGCTTATAATTCCCCAAATAGGAAATATATTGTAAAGGACAAAAATAAAGAAAATAAAATGGATGGGTGGGATCATATACCAATTCTATAGATCCTCCTTTTATGAGTGGTTGGGGGGTTAAGGTGATAAACCAAATGATCCTCTACCCCTACCACCCATGCTCATTGTTTCTCTTACTACCTAGTGGTGTGTTTTGGTATTATGGATCTCAATTTTATATAATTTTAGTTGCTTATGAATTTATTTTTTTAGTTGAAAATTATTGCATATATCTATAATCTATTTTTCTACTTTTTCTCAACTTCAATCAATGTGTTTTCTTAGAGTGTGATTCCATCCACTCTTTTTTTGTATGATTAGCTATTGTAACACATTGTATTTTTAATAGATGGAAAATATTTTCAGTTAAAAAATAAATTAATTATGGATATTTTATAAAACTATATTTATTTGTAAGTATAGAATGGTGACATGGCTTAAAATATTATTTTGTATTTTTATAATATAATTTATTTATTATTGAGATACTATTTTCTATTATTGAATGTAAATTCTATACACCTTTCAATTTTGTGTTTATTTTTACATTCATATTAAAAATAAATCATCATGCTTTTAAAAAAGTTATAATTTGGTCATACTTGATATTTTAGTATATCTTTTAATATTATTTAATGTTATAATTTGTAGCCATGTAATAAATATTGAGACATTGACATGATCATATCTTAGAAATGTGTGCACCATTTATTCAACTTGGAATTCTAGGACAAGCACCTTCTTCAACGATATTAATTATTGTGTGTGGATGGATTCATTTACAAAATAAACCTCACAAATACTTCCAAAGTTGGATGGTAGTCTATGTTGAGACAAAGTTTTTAAAGTCACATAAAAAGGAGATAAAATTTATTAAATGAATTCATTAAATATGTTGAGTTCAATAAGTACCATGTTTAATTATAGTAAATATATAGATAGGTATTGATAATAAATTGTCTAATGACATTGAAGTAATATAATTGTAAATCACTTCTTTATAAAAAATTATACTCATTTGTTTATAATAATTCAAAGTAATTGTACTTAATACTCATATGTTTTCTATTACACCTCAACTATAGGAAGACATGAAAACCTATGTAGAGAATAAAAATCCACTAGAAATTATAACTTCAAAGATACCACTTTTTTTTAGAGAAAAAGTTTTTAGTCTGGCACAATTTTTTATAAGCATTTTATGTTGTAGGATTCTTAAACCTATTGCATTGGAACTAAACATGTTAAAATCTCAAATAAAGTTTCCAAAAATAATTATCATTTACCTATCCATATTTTGTACTAATGGGATACTCTCAAGAGGTTTCATAATTGTATATGATAGTGACCTCTATTAAACAAAGTATTAACCTTTGAAAAATTTGGGAATTAAATGAGAGATTTACCAATTGGGTATGAAAAATTCTTAGAGCAAAGAAGATAAATTCCTCAAGTTGAAAACATAATATTTTATCATATATTATGTATGTATTTTATGAATATAAAAATATATGATATAACATTATATAATGCTTTCATTAAATGTGATGTGTAAGATAGTGACTATATATTGAATTGCATTTACATTTCCTTAAAGGTATGCATTTCAAAATTCCATGTTAAAAAAATGGTTTTATTTAATATATTTAATAAGTGTTTTATTTTTAATAGTGTTTTCTATGAATTTTGTTTATTTTATTTGTAATGTTTACTTTTAAAGCATGGATTTCAATGAAATGGTTATAACTTTAACAAAAAAATGTCACTCTTTTATTTCACAAAGGATGCATTGAAATGAAACCCTTTATCTAAATATTATAAAATTTCCTTATTTATTCAATTTTGAGTGTTGAAATACAATAACGTGTTTTCTAGTCTAACAAATTACATTTATGAGCAACCCTTTTACAAAATCAATTTAGAGTTCATGTTGCATTGGATGAAATTCAAGAAGGACCCGTTGTACAACTTACCAACTTTCTATGTGGGTAGATCAAAGATGAGATGTAAGTTTATACTTTCTTCCTTGAAAATAGGTGACATAATTTTTTGAATTTACTTCACATATTCATTTAATTTTTTTTCATACAGGACTATTCTCCTCTTGGATTTAAAAATTATTTCCTTGAAACATGATAAGATAAAACATCTAATAGATATATAATAATCAATTAGTGTTAGGATCATTATCAATAAATACTTATTTGAAAAACCAAACTTATTTAACAACACATCTTACTAGACCTTCCATGGGAAAATATATCATAAGAACTATTTTACCTTTCAAAGAGTTAACTATTGGCAGAAATATCTAGTCGATAAAGAGAAGAGTGCTCGAAAAAATTATGTTCTAGAGTATGATAATAAAAGAAGCATAGATTATTGTTTGGATTTTATTGTAGTAACAATTGTGGGGAATGTGTGTGACATGTTTCAATGAGATTGACAATGAATTTTAAGATCAAATTGAAGATGATAAATTTTACATTTTGTCTAATGGAAGGGTTAAAGAGAAAAAAATCTTATGATTATTAAAAAATCCATGTGAAATAATTTTATAGTTTTTACAAAAAATAAGTTGTTTTGGTGAAAAGAATGAATGTATATTAGTTCATCAGTTCCATTTAAAAAACATAAAAAGTATACCACAAATAGATAATGGATCTATAGTGGATGTTATTATTTTTGTTATGTTGATTTATATTGCTCCTAATATACATCAAAAATATGGATCAAAAATTAGAAAGACAACATTTTAGATCAAAGAAATGTTAGGAAATAGTGTTGACATGATGTTTGTGTTGTGCATCTTAATAATTTGGCTAAAAAAATAGATGAAATTATTTATGGGCCAATCATTCCTATTCTTTTCATAAAATAGTCCCAAACATTAGAGTTTTGGAGAAAATACTATTTAAAATACATTTAATAATAAATGCTTTGTTTAATCTTTCAATAATTGAGACTAAAAATTCATACTTTGCTTGCATTAAAAATATATATATATATTTCATTGTAATCTCTAATAAGAAAATACCTTCAATTGTAAAATCAACTTTATTTAAAATTATTCACAGGGAAAATATTTTTAAAAAAACATGATATTTGGTGGAAGAAACTAAGAAAAAGGTCTTTGTAGACAATAATTTTACCTTGTTTGTCTACTTACGGTAGGTGGTACACATTGTAAGAAAAAATTAAAAAAAATAGGTCCTGTTTGGTATTTCTTTAAGTACAAGACATATATCCTTGAATGTAATTATAGGTATGTTATTTCCATTTAAATTTTTAACCCTACATTGATGATACAAGGGTAAATAGGGTTAGGAATATAGGTTAATTAATTTTCAAACTTAGATAAGAAATATTGTGAATTTAAATACTAAAATATTCCAAAAATAGAAAGTATAACTATTTATTGATAGTGTGATAAATTAGAAACAAGTCATTAACTGGTTTACTATGTGCATACAAATATAGAATAAAATAAGATGGAAGTGGATTGGATCAGGATCATAGAACTATTTTTAGATCCCAAAATTTTATATTCTATGGCCTTAGATGCTTACATCAAATATGTATGGTTATATCAACATAGGTATATGATTTGAATGCAAGTGTCCTATATGGAATACTTATTAGATCTAGATGTGAATAACTATAAACTATTATATTTTCTATTTCCTTCCTTTTGATGTATATAGATCATGTGCACATATTATTGTTCTTCATCAAATTATCAAACTATGTCTTATTCACCCTTAGAGGAGTGAATGTGGGAAAAATGGGTTAATGGCTGACAGTGTCAAACTACCCCAAGGAACCCTTTGTTAATGGGCGTTGCCTACATATCCAATACTTCTAATAGGGCCTCAAAATATGTAGTTCTCCCCTACATGTTGGTTTGTGTATGTACAAGGGTGAAATATGTGATAATAAATTACATGAAATTACCTAGCTTGTAACTTAGAAAATATGGCTCATGGGTTACTCCTTTACCAATTAAGATCTATGGGAATACTGATCCTATGATAGATTTATAAGTAAGTATAAATAGGATAGGTTTTTCTCACTTGACTACTTGATTGAATGATTCTTGGTAAGTTACTTTTTGAGTTCCTAGTATTTTCTAGGTGAAGAATGAATTAGGATTGATATTATATATATACCAATACATTTTAAAAATATATCACACTAAATAACTTAATCTAACCATAAATACATGTTATGTTTTTAAATTGGATCAATTTTTGGCATTGGAAACTTAGTTGGAAAAGGGACACTTATGTCAACATAGGCATATGGCTAGAACATAAGTGTTTGGGAAGATAGATATATGTCCAAAAATGGTTAACAACAATAATGATTAGGTTTAGATAAATTTTCATAGCATAAAAGGTCTGGTCATCAAAATAGCACATGTTTGGACTAAGAGATAAGAAATTGGTATACAAGGATAGTGGATGCGAGCCTTTTGGTAGTGGAAGATCTAAAAGATGGAGGATACAACCATGATAGGTATTTTTCAAGTATACAAGATTGAGGTGATATATAATTCATATTTAGTATCTAAATTATCTACTCCTTTAATGTATTAATTAAATTATTAGTTTAAAATAAAATAAATACATATCTGGGTGTGTATAACATACCTTGCCTTTACGTGAATCCACCTTGAGTGATTTTTTGGTGACAAAGATTCAACCAAAAACATGTTACAGTGTATAATTAGTACATATAATTTGAAATTAAAACCATGTGAAATGTTTTAAAGTAAAGAGATCAAGGTTAGGAGTACACATGTGTGTTAGTGAAACCATCTTCCCTTTTAGAAATTTTATTCGAAGAGACGCCTCATTATGAATCATTGGAGGTGAGATTAGGAAAATTTTGAAACATGAAAATTCATACATACATCTCTCTCTCTCTCTCTCTCTCTCTCTCTCTCTCTCTCTCTCTCTCTCTCTCTCTCTCTCTCTCTCTCTCTCTCTCTCTCTCTCTCTCTCTCTCTCTCTCTCTCTGTGTGTGTGTGTGTGTGTGTGTGTGTGTGTGTGTGTGTGTGTGTGTGTGTGTGTGTGTGTGTGTGTGTGTTGGAGGACAATATGCCCCTGACCTTGGTAAAAAGGTGAGTTCACACACAACCATTGAGGTGAGTTCACACACAACCATTGAGCTTATCTCAATCATACAACCCAATCATTCTTATAACCTAGCGAGTGTGAGTGATACAATAAAATCACACTATATATTTAGTGAGGGTGAATGATTAATCACTTAATACTATAAATATAATAAATTTATATGATTTAATTAAGTATAACTTATAAACCTGGTAAGAGTGAGTGATTTGATCACCTCAACTCTATAAAAGGTGAACAAAATACTGTAGTTTATTGGCTCAATAATAATCTATAAAATTCCATCCTAGGTACGATAATAGTCCATAATTGTATTTCAAATCTAGAAATTAATTTGATTTTGTATTTAAGGTTCCATTTCCATGGCATATACACCTCATATATGTCTCAGGAAAAAATCTAGGTATAATAATGGTACCAATGTATAAAATGTTTCCACAAATGTGTATCTAGATCATATAACTATGAAATTTAGCCAATTTGAAATTTGTGTACGTGTGGAGGACATATTTCCATGAGATGAACCCATTGAATCTACAAAATTTAATAATTGGTGTAAATATGGAGAATATGTTTCCATAACAAGCCCTCATAATAATATGAAGAATATAAGAACCAATTTAAGTTTGGAGGTCATGCCTCTATGACATGATGTCATTGATATTCCCCCTATTTTGAGGTTAGGGGAAGTATAATATGATAGTTACCTTATCTCAAAAGGATAAGATAATTGTACAATATGTGCATGGATCATGTAGCCTATAGGAGAAACATTTCTAGGTAGATATATCATTGAAACATGTAGAATGGGATCACATCAAGTCCCAATATGCATGTTATAGATCATGGCAATGTCTATAGAGTAATAGTATAAACCCACCAAGAAATAAATCACACACCCAAGAACACTCAAAAGTAAAACAAAAGGTAATGGTCCAAGGAGACCTCATACAAGGGGTAAGTTCAAATGCCACACAATCGAAGGTACATGACTTAGTCAAATGCCCACAAAGTATATAATGGCATATTCAAATGTACACATATAATAAAGTATGATATGTTCAAATGTCATAATAGACAAACAAAGTCAAAAGGACCACGCGTAAATGCTCAAATAAAAAGGACAAGTGTAATGAAATAAAAACACTTAAGTGTAAAAATGAAAGAATGGAATCATAAGAAACCAACATAAGCATATCATGTTAGTCCCTTTTATATATGTGTGTGTGTGTTAGAAAAAAATGTTAAGTACATAGCATATCACGTACATTATGAAATATATAAGCATGGATAAAGTCATGTGTAAGTACATAAGCTCAAAATGATAATGAAAAGTTATAATATAATAATATAAATTAGGTGTATCATTATCAAAGAAGTGGATGCCCCCAATGTACTAATGATGTGAGTAGAGGGAAGGCCAAACATCTATATGTGCATATATCATGTGATCTAGTATGCATGTACCAAACTCAAAAGATGCATGAAACATATTTTTGTATACCAAAATAAATTATATGTTATCTACCAACATGGAACCAATAACATAGTTTCTAATGAGCTAATAAAACATGGAAACACTGAATATTTTTTTAATTTTTTGGTATTTTCAAAATATTTGAAAAGAAAAGATTATCCTATAATCTCATCTAATGGATGATTATAGGTATCTCCCCACTCAAAACTCGATGTAAAAAATTGGTGGTATGGCCAAGGAGAATGTATAGGTGTAATATATGACATTTTTGGATCTGCGATGTTCTATGTATGTATAACATGACTCTATGGTCATGAGGAAATAATAGAAGAAATGGGGGTTTGTGAAACCCATCGTTGAGTGTTTTGTGGTTTCTTTGGACTAGTAGAAATAGAAACATGTTTTATTTTTATAGGTAACTAAATATGTTGTGTATTAGTATATGAGAATTTCATGGAATCCACTGTGTATCTTTGATGTAATGGTAGCTCAAGTACTAGCCACCTAAGAAATGGGATTTCCTATTACTTATCCTTTCATGGAGGATTACCTTTAGTAGGTTTGATAAATAATTTCCTGTGTATAAACTTATCTTGTTCAAGTGGATATTCATATAGAATTCTAAAAACTATAATTATCTTATTGGCATGAATGTACATATCAAACCCATGCATTATAGAAGGTATTGCATAGAGTATATATATCCAAGGTCTTCCCAATAACATATCAAAGACTTATGTGTAAGGTATAACTAAAAAGGTAGTAACCACATGTGTCAGACCCACATGTAATTATAAGTCAATCTCACCAATAACATTTGTGATGTCCCATCAAATGCTCTAACTAATTTTTTCGAAGGATATAAATCATCATGTGCATAACCCAAATGTGTAAGTAGTGTCATGGTGAAAACATTTTTACTAGAACCATTATTAATCATAAAACTATATAGGCTAGTGATCAAGGTGTGCTCGAATGAATAATGAATGAATATCTAATTTATCATCCAAAATATCACTACCATAAAATTTAATAGAAGGTGTATGAACCATGGGAGGTGTATGTCATGTATAAGTACCAATAATCCCATCTAATGGGTGCCCATAATTTGATGGAGGAGGATGTGCATTATATGCCATTTGCACTTGTGTATCCTTCTTAGAGTTATCTTGAAAATGATTGTTAAATATATTCTAATTATAATGATCACTAGGTTATGAACATGATTCCCTTGGTAGATCATCAAATGTAATTTTTGGTAATAAATGAGACTTGGATCTTTTGATTCAAGGTAAAACATGTATTCATAGAATTCCCATGGCCTTAGTGATAATCATAATAAGCATTTGTATCATATCCTTTGGGTAGAGGTTGAATCATATAAACCTCTATAAGAGGAGGTAAAGATATGAGGTGACACTCCACAAACATAAGAAGTAATGAAGATGGAGACTTAGGTAAGTGTGGAAATTATCTTGTTGGTGCATTAGATAATATAACTTGATTGGGTTGACATGACATTGTATTAACCATAGTAGTTGTTTACTTTTTGAGCTTTATATGTTTTACCTTGTAACTTGGTATTGGATATAGTCAATGTGTTTTTTACATACTTAAGTTTATTTAATGAAATAAGTTTCATTTTCATGATTTTGAGTTATATGGCATAAATCATCAAAATATTTGAAAATTTTGAAAAGAATGGACTAATGTAATGGGGCAAGTAAAATCTGATTGAAAATGTCTTGAATCTCTTTATCTACCAATGGATTGGTCATTTTATCCAACATTGTCATGTACCTCAAGGAATATTCATTGATAGGTTCATTGATTTTATTTAACCTTAAATTTGATAAGGATCAATATAGAATAGGGTTAAGAATATAGAAACAAATAAGCACAAGGGTGATAAATAGATCTACAACATTCTAATTAATTTGAAAACTTAGATAAACAATATGACAAATTTATAATATTAATAAATGATAAAAATATGAAGTAAAACTATTGATTTATATTTTAATGAATTGAAAATAAGATTACTTAACTAGTTTATTGTGTGCATGTAGATTTGATATAGAATAGGATGGAAGAAGACTTGATCTAGATTCTAAAGCAATCATTAGATTCTATAAATTTTCACTCTATGGCATTAGACACTTGCATCTTATTTGGATAGTTACATTGACACACCTATCTAAAATGGACACAAATGTCTATCAAAATATTAACTAGATCTAAATGTGACCACCTAGAACTTTCTAGGTTTTCTATCATCTTTGATTTGGTATATTTAAATCTCACATTGGCTATCATTCCTTGTAATATCATCAAACTCTTATTATTTATATTCATAGTTATTGTGGAAAAAATAGGTTATTAGGAACACGGTGTTGAGTTGTCCCAAGGACCCCTCTATTAATGGGAACTACCTAAATAGCCAGTACTCTAAAAAGGGCCTTAAATTTATGTAATTATCCCTTATGTGTTGGCTTATGTGTGAATAAGGATGCAATGTGTGATAATATAATACATAGAGTGACCTATCTTGTTACTTTTAAAATATGGATAATGGGATGTTCCTTTAGTACTTTAGACCTATGAGAATAATTCTCTTATGCTTGATATGGAAATAGCTATGAATAAGTTAGGTTTTCTCACTTGAATGCTTTTTGTAATTTTCCTTGTGAGTTTTTAGGCCTTTTATAGGTGAGGAATGAATGAGGATTGATCATATATATATACCAATCATTTTGAGAAATATATCTCATTAAAGCACTTAGGTTGACTACAAGGACACATTACAATTATAAATTTGATGATTTTAGCATAGTTAACACTTAGTTTGGCATATGAAACTTGTGTCAATGTAGGTGTATATCGTAGACACAAGTGTATGGGAAGATGGGAAATAGGTGCATGTCCAAAAAATGTAGAGGATGATAATAAGTAGGTTTTTAGCATTTTGAGTAGCATAAAAGGCATGGCCATTAGAATAATATATGGTCGAACAAAGAGTTAAGTAATAGACATAAGAGATAGTGGATGCAAACCTTTCATCCTTGAAAAAGGTCTAAGAACTAAAGGGGACAAAAACAAGAATTACTTGTCAAGTATACAAAATTGAGGTGTTATATAATTAAAATTTAGTGTCTACATCCCCCCGTTTAATCTAGTAATGAGATTTCGAGTTCAAAGGAAAAGAAATGTATTACTAGGTGTGTATAACACACCTTGCCTTTACATGAGTCCCACTTGATTCCTTTGATGGTGACTAACCTAAAACCAAGAGACAACAATATATAATCAGCGCATATAATCTAGAATTGAAAGAATTTGAAATGCTTGAAAGTAAAGAGAGTATGGTTAGGAGTATACTTGTGTATTGTTGCAACTATCTTGCCTTTTATAAATTTTATTTGAAAACATGTTTCATTATTAATCTTTGAAATTTATATTTAAAAAAAATTAAAACATAAAAGTAAGTGTGTGTGTGTGTGTGTGTGTGTGTGTGTGTGTGTGTGTGTGTGTGTGTGTGTATTGGAGGATAAATTGCCCCCAACCTTTGAGGAAAGGTGAGTTTCCACTCAAAAATTAAGGTTAACTCAACCATGTAAACCACTAATAATTTTAACCCATGAGCATGAGTGATCCAAGTGAATTCACACTATAAATATGATAAAGGTGGATGCTTTGATCACTCCATCCTGTAAAATTTGTAATATTGAGTGTTTTAGTCACCTCAACCTTTCTAAAAGTGAACCAACTACTGAAATAAATTGAATCAATAAAATTCCATCCTAATGTATGCTAAAGTCTATATAATTATTTGAAATTTTAAACTGACTTTGATTTTACAATTTAAGGTGGACTTTACATGGCATATGTACCTCATATATGTCTCAAGATGAAACCAAGGTATAACAATGATACTAGTGTATATAATGTTACCATAAATGTGTATCTGAATTATATAACCTTAAAATTTGGCTAATTTAAAATTTGTACAAGTGTGGAAGACATTTCAATGACATGCCCCATTAAATTTGGAAAATCAAAGAACTAGTGGAAGTGTAAATAAAATGTTTCCATAAAATGCCTCCACCATAATATGAAAATGTTTAGTATCAAATAAGTGTGGAGGTCATGCCTTTTTTGCATGCCCCCACTAAAATATGAAACTACGAAGGTGAGAAATCCATGCCTCTATGACATGCCCCACTAATGTGCCACCCATTTTGAGGTGAAGGCAAGTAAAATCTAGTAGTTAACTTATGTCAAAAGGATAAGATAACTATATTGATCCATCTTAATTTAAGTTTAAACATTTAGTGAACCCAACCTTTGGACCCCAAAACCCTAGATATTAATCTAGGTTTTTTTAATTCTCTATTTCTAATTTTTGATTTATTAAGACTCACAAGTTAAAAATCAGATTTTAACTTGTTACAACTATGTAAAATATAGATACATCTATAGCCTATTTTGGGATAGAATTAATTATTATAGATATGGTTTGTTATTATAGTTGCTTAATTAGACCTATCATTCAATGAAATAGGCAAATTCACCAATATAATGAAAGGTTCTTAAAATGAAATAAACACTTAATGTCTCTTCATAATTCCTTTTTTAATATTATAGTTTTGTTATCTAGACATCAACATGTATGATCTAAACTATCCTTTACACCTAGATCTTATTCAAGTGAAAAACCATCCCACACCCATTATTCACCCATGACTTATATTGGATTTTTTATTCCATGTTATCACTACTAAAAAAGGTAAAGGTGTCCAAACTAATCCACCACCTACTAATATATAGTAGGTACCTCTTAAGCTAAAACTTGTGATAAAATATAAGGGATATGACCTCATTGACCAATAGAGTAACACACATGATAAGATATTGATCCTCAAACTTATAAAGAAATCCACTATCTATAAGGATATCATATATGAAGAATTGTATGATACCCAATTTTCAAACGATATCGAACCAACTTACCTTATGGATATTATGCAAGACCTCAAAAATAATGAAAAAGTAATTACCTTTGATCCAATATATTTACCATCCAAGGATATTATTGACTAATGTTTACCTTTGTTCATACAAGTGAATATGCATAAAAAGGGAATAAAAAAGGTGATTATTGATAATATATTGGGCCTAGCAATTTGTAGTAAAAATTTCATAACCACCATGGGTATCAACACCAATCTTCTTCAAAAATCAATTATGCATATCAAGGGATTTGATAATTCACATAGCCCTACATTTGGCCAAATCATATTGGATGTGATAGTGGGGCCAAAAGTGGTTCCAACAACTTTTTAGGTGATGTCTCAATCATTATCTTATAATTTTATTTTGGGTAGACCTTAGATACTATTGATGCAGATTTTATGCACACCCATAAAACCCTTACAAGGTAGCCTCCAATGTATTAGGATATATGAATGAAATTCACTCTAAGGCATGAGTTATGGGGTAATCAATTTTATAAACAATCAATTGGTGAAATAGAAGTGAGTAAAGTATATTTTTTACCAAATATGGGTTAACTATGGATGAATATGAATCTACTTGAGATGGATGGACTGATGATAGATCTAAACTAAGGTGGTTATGACCAAAATAAAACTAAAAAAGAGGGAAATGTAAGGAAAAAAAGAGGCTCACAGATCACACAAGATGAAACTTTTATAAGACAACACTTGAATTAAAGGTTAGATAAGGAATCAAGGACCAATGTCTATTGTAGGCTATTATAGCATATTGATAATCAAACATAGTTATGAGTAAAAATGAACTAAAAGTAACACAAAATTAAGCACGTATAATCAAATGTTTTCATGTTTTTAAGATTATATTAGTACATCAACTAATATGTAAAATACATTCAAATCAGGAATAACTAAATATGAATAATTATATATTAAAATACATGACACATGGATAACCAGAAGGCTAAGAAACTGAAATGATATAACTTCTTACACAATCCACAAGTTTGGATAAGAATCAAAATTTACACATCAACATCAATTGTAGAACGTTCCTCAAAGTTTCCTATTAAAATTCAATAGCCAAAACTCTCCTCCCTTTTGGATTGGGTGTTGGGAAATCCAGAACAACAAACAGCTTTGATTCCACTTGTTAGGATCTTGCTCTTCCAATAAGAGCATAATATGATTACCTTGTATAATCAACTAAACACGGAATTATACTAGATTGAATAAGTAACTAGAATTCACACATAGCAAAAAATATGAGAGACAATACACTATCTTGTATTAATACTCATACAAAAAGAAAATACAATAAAGAAGATGCCACTTCTCCACACCTCTTAGAGGATTCCCACACCTCAAGTGTACAGCTATTCTCAATCAAGAGTTTACTCTCTTACCAAAATGGTCCCAACACACAACTCACACATAGAATTGGTGTTCACCTCCAACTAGTTAGTATCCACTACTGCCAGTACCCAAGTACTCTATGTACCTCAAGTAGATCTCCCATGAACCTGCAATGACCTGCAACTCAACAGACCTTACTTACCATGTAGATTTTCTGTGATCTTACACTTGTGGAAGGAACTTCCTTGCTTTGCACTCTGAAGAATCTCTTCCTTGAGTCCTTGATCCTTGATTACAATACAGCCCATGAGTCTATTATATAGATCCCATGCATACAATAATTAGACACCTAATTACAATAATTAGAAATGCAGCTCGAGACTATAATTAGCCCTTAACATGAAAACACTCAGTTTGTTAATGAACTATTCATAAACTGGCAGTTCTAGAACTATACAGGCAACTGACGTCGGTCCCTATCTGCCTAGAGGTGACTGACATCGACCGACCTCCTACCGATGTCAGTTGCTTATAGTCCACACGTGCCACAGTCAATTGGCTTCTGCACCATACTCTGTCGATGCCAGTCTCCCTGGAACTCAACAACCTCCTCCATGTTTGCATTGGTTGAAGCTTTTAGCTCCATAACCTAACAATCTCCCACTTGGAGATAAACAACTACAACTATACCTGTACTTGTACCCCATCTAATTTGTATCTTGGCTTGTATCCCTCTTCAAGCTCCACCTTGAAGACCAACCACCACAACACTTGTGGTGAACCTCCTGTCATCCAAATCACCTATCACATCTGTATCTACACATAATGTAGAAAAGAACTTGACCCTGCATAGCAAGTGCACCTGCTGTTGGTCCCTCTCAAATACTTGAGAATCCACTGAACTGCCCTCCAGTGCTTCTTTCTCAGATTGGCTCCAAACTTTCTGATAGATCCCACTGATTGGGAGAAACCTAGGTTTAGTACACATGTACTCAACCTCATTATGTGAATCAAGACACTATTCATAGAACTATCCAACCATCAGTGTGCTAACTAGTTTCACACAATCATCCTGAAACAAAATCAACCTGTGACCTTCCATGTCCCTAGAACACACTCATGCCAAAGAATCTTGCTGCTCCCAGATTCCTCATGACACACTTCTAAACTAGCTTTACCTTTAGTTCAGTAACACCCCTATATATGTAACTCTGCAACAAGCACACAATATAGTAATAGGATAATGTAGCTAATATTATCCAACCTAGTAAAGAGAAACATAATGGTCAAACCTCCATTGTCCTGCAGCTTACTCAAGACCATATACTCTAGCCTACTGTCTCATATGTCCATTTCCACTCTTCTTCATCCTTAAAATCCATTCGTCTCTCAGTGCTTTCTTCTGGCTGGCAACTCCACCAACAACTCCTATTTGGTTCTTCTCCAAGGAATCACATTCCTCATCCATGCTAAACTCCCACTATTTCCTGGATCTACCTGCTCTGCTTCTTTAACAACTTCCTGGTTCTTGACCATCAGTGAGCAACAAGTAGTGTAAAGAATGGAAATGATGAATTTAAAGACTTACTTACCACTTCAGTCTTCCATATGGGTGCTTGAGACTTCTTGACAGCTTGCTGTTTGCCCAAAATCTGTCTTAGTGACCGATGTCAATCACATCTCAGTCTGCACCCGACCAAAGTCAGTTCCATGTGACTGCCAAACTGTCGATGTCAATTTCCCTGGCCGATGCTAGTTTTTACCTACCCTGAGTCACTAAAGTCAGTCTACACATAGCTAACATCGGTCCTTGTCTGGATGCTGACGTCAGTTTTCTAATCGACGTCGGTCTCTGTGTTTTGCTTTTGAGAAATGACTTTTTCCCACGAGCTCCTTTTGGAACAAAACCTTGTCCAAATCACCCTTGCTCTACTCAAAATTCCTCAGCCCCTATGATTGATACCTGTCTGTCATCTTCTCCTTGAAAATCAAGGCTTTCCTATTCTTGTCACTAACATCAGATTTCTCAAGAAATGTAACTTTTTTCTTCTGCATACAAAAATCACGATCCATGCTTCTCAAAACTGAAAGCATACCCTTTGACTCAAGAACATGCATCTCCTTCTTATCCATGTGACCAAGCCTATTAAGCCACAGCTCTGAATCTACAACAAAAGTAGATAATCCAGAAGGAGAATCAATAATACAAGTAGATAGATAAAGCGTACCTACTTTCTTACCTCTAGCTACAACAAGTACACCCTTGAAAACTTTCCAAGAATCTACTATGAGAGTTACTATGCAACCCTCATCACCCAACTTTCCAACTGAAATCAAATTCCACTCTAGGAATGGGACATGCATGACCTCCTTCAACACCCATGTGTTACCTGTCTGCAATTTCAGCTTCACTTTCCCTTTGCCAACCATCTGACAAGGCTTACCATCCCCTAAATAAATTTCTCTAAAGTCTCCCTGGACATACTCATGAAAAAATTCCCTATTTGGGGATGCATGAAAAAAGGCACCAAAATCTAAGATCCAAGATTCTACTTTATCCAAAGAACATACCAGAGCATCCTGTGCAACATATTCTGCAACATCTACTTCTTCTTCATGTCCTTCATGCTGATCTACAACTGATCTGCAATCTCTCTTTAAGTGCCCTTGCTTTCCACACTTCTAGCAGGTTATTTAGCCATACCTAGATTTGGATCTCCTGCCTGTCTTGGACCTTGATCTCCCATGCTTGATCTTCTTTCTTTGCCTTCCTCTGCCTTCAACACTCAAAGCAATCCCTGATGATTCACCTGTGCTTTTCCTGCATATCTATTCATTCAAGATCACACTCACAACATCATCCACTTTTAAGATTTTTGAAGCAAATGCAGTATTGTTAACTGCCATTACCAAACTCTCCTAGCTTTCAGGTAATGAGCACAAGATTAAGAGAGCTTTAATTTCATCGTCAAAAACAATATTGACTAAACTTAACTGGTTTACCAAACCATGGAAATCACTAAGATGACTATGTACAGAACCACCATCCAACATTTGCAAATTAAATAATTGCTTCATAAGAAATACCTTATTCAAAGAGGAGGGTTTTTCATATAAATTTGCCAAAGATTCCATCAAATCTACCATTGTCTTACATTGTGATAAGTTAGAAATCATAGATGATGCAAGACTCAATCTTATAGATCCCAGAGCCTTTTGATCAAGAATGTTCCATTTTGTATCTTTCATATCTGTGGGCTTGCTAGCAATGCCACCCAATGGTAAGTACAAATCTTTTTGATATAGACAATCTTCTATCTGCATCCTCCATAATTGGTAGTTCTTGCCATTAAACTTCTCCATTCTTAGCTTACTTTCATCTGCCATTGATATACTCCCACTTAAACAAAAACCCCTGTGAGTAACTTGTAATCAACACACTAACCAGATCTCACACAACCTGTTAGTAAACCCAACCAAAAGCTCTGATACCACTTGTTGGGAAATCTAAAGCAACAAACAGCTCTGATTCCACTTGTTAGGATCTTGCTCTTCTAATAAGAGCATAATATGATTACCTTGTATAAGCAACTAAACACAGAATTATACCAGATTGAATAAGTAACTAGAATTCACACATAGCATAGAATATGAAAGACAATACACTATCTTGTATTAATACTCATACAGAAAGAAAATACAATAAAGAAGATGCCACTTCTTCTCCACACCTCTTAGAGGATTCCCACACCTCAAGTGTACATCTATTCTCAATCAAGAGTTTACTCTCTTACCAAAATGGTCCCAACACACAACTCACACACAAAATTGGTGTTCACCTCCAACTAGCTAGTATCCACTACTACCAGTACCCAAGTACTCTATGTACTTCAAGTAGATCTCCCATGAACCCACAATAACCTACAACTCAACAGACCTTACTTACCATGTAGATCTTTTGTGATCTTACACTTGTGGAAGGAACTTCCTTGCCTTCCTTGCTTTGCACTCTGAAGAATCTCTTCCTTGAATCCTTGATCCTTGATTACAATATAGCCCATGAGTCTATTATATAGATCCCATGCATACAATAATTAGACACCTAATTACAATAATTAGAAATGCAGCTCGAGACTATAATTAGCCCTTAACATGCAAACACTCAGTTCGTTAACGAACTGTTCATAAACTGGTAGTTCTAGAACCACACAGGCAACCGACGTCGATCCCTATCTACCTGGAGGTGACAGACATCGGCTGACCTCCTACCAATGTCAGTTGCTTGTAGTCCACACGTGCTGCGATCGGTTGGCTTCTGCACCATACTCTGTCGAAGCCGGTCTCCTTGGAACTCAGCAACCTCCTCCATGTTTGCATTGGTTGAAGCTTTTAGCTCCACAACCTAACAATGGGAGGATATAAGTATATAGAATCTTGGGATAGGTAAGGCTTCATCTCTCAATAAAAGTCTAAAAATACATGTCCAAAAATACCATTATATGCTAATTTGTATGCAAATCATGCATCCACAATGATGATTACTGAAAAGTTGAGTTCTCTGACTCAATTCTAATATATACATGTAAAATAAATTTGGAACTAACATTCCAATATAGATAAACATGAAAATACATATGTATAATTAGAAGGTGCTAATGTGGCACAACTAGAAGAAGAAAACTATAGGATAGAATTTTTATAAGCTAAAGTGGATGGGATTGAAGTTATAACTTGAGTTAAACCTAAAGCTAGAAATGTCACTACCTAAGTGGCTAAAGTTACCACTAATGTAGTGAAAATTGGAAGTGGTACATATGTAGGCTCAGTCTATGTTTGCACCAGTGTGTACTTTAGAGCATGAGTAACCTGAAGAGGTGGTTTTCATGTCCCTACCTCTAAAGTTAATTTCTTTGATGCTTCCATCTATAAATATAATATGTGGCTGGCCTAAAATTCTCTATATATAGCTTTTTAATAAATCAAGGGTCTCTTGAACAATTATGGGAGCTTGTCCACTAGATTATGATGTATAACCAATGCATCCTCCCCTAAATGGAGTGTTTTAGTTATAATGATTTTGTCCCTAGTAAAATTTACTAGTTGCATCATTCATCATTAGTCTTATATACTTGCCTTCAATCTCAGCCCAAATGTTGTATGTTGTTCTTCGTAGGAGATTTAAAAAATGGATTTTGGGACCAATTTACCCTAAGGATGCTTATTTGAGTGACTCTCATAACTTTTAAAATAGATATTGATTAATTTTATTAATTGGAAAGTTGTTTCATAAGAGTTTGCATCTCTTGATGCCACTCAAGCAAGTTATCCCTTTTAGCAACAATAAAACTCTGGGCCCATGCAACCTTAGATGTTGTTATTAAATTAAAATGGGTATAATCCTTATTTTTGGTTTTTTGGCATATGAAGTGAATTTTACCATCAATATCCTTTAATTTATTGAAAAAATTAATTATATCTCCCTAATTAGGTTGAGATATGGACTTTGCAAACCTTATTAGATGAATATTATCATCAATTTTTTCTCATTGCTCACTGCACATTATCTATGATTTCTTTTGGATCCTAAATGATGTTCTTATCTAGTGGCATCTAAATAGGATAATCAAGTATTTTAAACATCTCTTATATAACCCCTTCAAAAGCATCCACAAAACTATAAGGATATTCTCTATACAAAACTGGGTCTAAGGTATTTACTTTTCTTTTCTTCATAAAAGAGAACATATATTCTCTATATTCTAACTCAACCTATTTCCATTCTATAATCATAAATTACATTTTCACATTTAATAAGGTATTCAATGTCTCTCAAAGTTAAACTTAACTTTCATGGTTTGATAATCATTAGATATTGCCTTCCCTCTTCTTCTTCTTGTAGTTGATTAATGCATGAAGGAATTTTTAGTTTAACCTACTTCTCTATTTGATCTAATTGAATAGAGTAAGGGGATTGCATTAATAGAAGCATGGCCATGGGGAATGATGTCCCTAATGCATGGAAATGAGGTATAACTTTCATCCATCTAGTAACCTACCTTTGGATTGGTGTATCAATTACATATTTATCTTTCCTTGTTTCTCTATATATTAGGATCATACGTGAATAGATTTGATGATGTAGGGGCATCACACATAGGAATAACATGGTGGTAGTAATTTGACTAAATCAATAAAATAGGGGGTTTATAACATGTTTATAATGTTTTAATGATAATAGGGTCTTAAATTACCTCTTTTAATGATATTAAAGTGATTTAAAGTGCATACGAAACTTAGAAAATTCAAAATGGGAGTTTCCCACCATTTTGACAATTTGTAATTTTGAATGTTTTAGTTTAAAAAAGGTCTTATAGTGGGTTTACAAGGATTTATTAAGTTATAAAATGGATATAAAGTTTTAATTAGAGACACTTTAGGTCTATAAAAGTAGTCATGGGTCATGCTTGTATGGAGTATCCACCTTGAATTTTGTGTAAGGTGAAAACTTACTTATGATGACCATTAAGAGGTAGTTTTAGTAGTTATTCTAGATATAAGGTGGTAGTTTTTGGTTTTTATAGTGTGGTTGATATTTTATTCAAAAAAATAAAGGTAAAATACCCAAGGAGATGTATATGAAACTCTCAAAATCTTGATAATGGAAGATAATTCTATTTTTTGTATGTATACCCTATTTGACAGTGTCTAAAGCATGAAAAAAAGTAAGTTATGACAATGTTGTACTTCAAATCTTAAGTGAATTGTTTATTTTATTCTATGATTATTAAATTCATGAGAATGATTCATATGTTTCTTCCCATATCACTTCATTAACAAGTTATATAGATCTTTAGCGTAATGTATGTTTAGATAGTGGGTCAACAAAGTTTGGTGAAGAACCTAGTGCATGGATCTTGGTGAGTGATTAATATTTTATCTAAGGTTAATGGAGTGATGTTAATTTCCTTTATAAATCCACAAGGTTTATAAACCATTTGAAACCAAAGTATAACCTCAAAGAACACTTGAAGACTTGTGTATTGTAAATTATGGACATAGAATGTAGAAAAGGCTATCATAGAGTTGTTTATAGCTGTAAATATGGATATAATAAGGTATGTAAGTGAGTTGATAAGCATATAAACTATTTATAGTAACAAAAAATGTTTCTTGGAGGATTTGATGATAAAAATTATCCCTTGGAGCCCTACAGACATGACTATATGTGCATTATAAACCAAGAACATGAGGAAAAGGGAGTAACAAATGTTTATTCATGGATGTTTATTGGGTAAAATAAGTGGAGATTTTTTAAGGACATATAATAATTATGTGTGGAGCTTTAAAACCCCTTTTGTGAGTAAATGTTTTGTAAGAAACATAAACATGCCCAATACCCTGTGGTGGTGAGTGTGTACATAGTTAATTCATGAAGGATTTCAAGAAGGTAAACATTAAGGTTGTTCTTAAATATTTTAAAGAGTGTTTTGAAAGGTTATTTATATCTAATAATCTTGATAGTGTCTATAAATCCCATTGGAGAACCTATATTTCTCTTAAGTCACTTACAAACCCCACATATTGTAACTATGCATACTGTGTGTCCAAAAATGAGGTAAAAAGGTCAATAGAGTGAGATAAGAGAAAAATATTACTTGGGGAAGTTACCCATAGAGCCCAAACCATAGATATATGGAGTTGAAACCCCACCAAGAATATATATGAGCAAATTGGATGTTCTCAAGCTACCATAGTCATTATGAAACCTTAGTTAGGGTCTTGAAATTAAAACTCAATTTATTGGAGTTTGAATTGGTGAAAATTCCCCAATATTTGTCATTATCAAGATCTCATGGAAATCAAAGAGATTTTTTAATTTTAAAATTGATTTTATATGTGTACAATCGAAGAGAGGTAACTGTGTGTGTTTACATGCAAGGAATGCCTAATTAGGCCTGGTAGTGAGCTAACAAGGGTAAGAAAAGGGGTTTAAAAGGAGAGTTAGAGATGGAAAATTTAGGAAGAGAACATTTTTAATAGAGGGTATTAGTATTTGAGTTCATTTGATTAAATTTCATTCGTACATATCTGTACATGTTGAATTAGCATAAAAAGAGGGCTACAAGAGTGACTATGATAAAGGAGAAAGTTACAATAGCGAGTAAATAGGTAGTGAAAAGTGTTGACAAGAGTAATAAATATCTATAAATTACCAAAAGTATTATGAGAATGAATATTAAATCCATTAGAAATTGAAATCATTTGTGCAACCTTCAATAGACATATGAACCTTAGTTTGATAGAGAACATTGGGAAAAAAGGAATTTATGAGCTTGTTGCTCATCTCTACATCATTTGGTGTCAGAATATGTTTTTTTTTGGTGGTGGGTGATTTTTGATAGGTAAAAAAAATAGGACTTGGTAAAAGAGAGATTTAAATCATGTGTTTAGAACTTAACTACAAGATAGGAAATTAGGAACAAAGAACCATGGAGCAAAGAGTGGGTAGAGGTAGTAGAGATCAAGATGGCATGGTGGATCATTTGATGGGTTAGATGACATAATTTATTTCACCCTTGATTTTAATAATGTAAGCTATAGAGAATGCTCTCAAAGATAGGAATACATAAAAAGCAAATGTGAAAGGAAATGAAGGACAACAAGGTCAAGAAGAACCTTTGTAGCCAAGATCAATTGGAGAAGAGAGTGGAGTGGTAGTCCAAAAACTCATAACCCCACAAAATCATATTGTATAATGTCAAGAAATCATGAGACCAGAACACCATTCATATGAGGTAAGGTCATTTGAAATTTATAAATCAAGAATTAATGATAGTTTAATAATACATATACAAAGACCAACATTCCAAAGATAGTGTTGGCATTGTAATAAAAAAGGACATAGAGCAATAGAATGTCCCTCAAAAGTTGGCAGGTATGGTCAAAAAAATGAAAAAAAATCAAATGAAAAAAAGGGAAAAAGTAAGAAGCAAATCTTTGCTCATGAGAAGAGTTTTATTGTAGTAAAAAGGAAAAGTACAAGAACTAGTTCAAAGGAGAAGTTTATTTAGGAGTAACTGTAAAGCAAAGGGAAAGTGCTTCAAGGTGGTGATTGATGGAAGAAGTATAGATAATATTGTGTCATTGGAGATGGTACAAAAGTTGAGATTAAAGAGGATGCCAAATCCACATCCTTACAAGTTAACATGGTTCAAGAAGGACATAAAATCATGGTAAGTGATCATATTTTAGTTGAATTTCATATAGGTAGTTATAAAGATAGATTTTTGTGTGACATAATGCTCATGGACATTTTCTATTTGTTGCTAGGGATGACATAGAAATTTTATAGGAGGGTTGTTCATGATGGGTAAAAAAATAATTATATTATAAATAAAGATGGATTGACACATGTTATTTTACCCTTGAAAGGTGATGCAGGTAGAGTGGAACAAAGAGTGATGTTGATGGAAACCAAATAGTATTTTGGTAAGGTATTTGAGAGTATGAGTTTAAAAAAAACCCCTAAGAAGGAAGAAAATACAAGTTTTCTTGAGAAGATGAGTATGGAGAGGTATGAGTCCACAAATTTGGACATGGAAGAAGAAAGCTAACAAGAGAATAGCTTGTTGGGTGAGGTCACCAAGTTTAATAGTGGAAATGATCTTTGTGATAAGGCATTGGTAAATAGCATGAAGTACAAGAGTGAATAATTTACCAAAATAAGAGGGGAATAAATTGTAGATGATATGACTAAGAAGTGGTTTGGGAATGACACCAAGCAAGATAAGAAGGAGATGGATAATGAACTGTCCAAGAAAAAATCAAAAGAAAGAGCCAAGAAGGCTCCAAATTTTGATTCTAAAATTATGTTTTGTGATGTGTATACAGGTGAAGCAAAGGCAACCACTAAGCAAGCCATATAAATAAGAAAGCTAGAGGAAGATAGGGCTGATCCAATACAACCCAAGATTCATCAAGAAGTGAAAAACAAGGAGGGAGAACCTTTCTCGAAGATGAAAGATAGTACAAAAGAAAAAGGTAAGAGAGAATAAGAAACCACGTGTTTGGATAGTTGTAACTTGTAACTGAAGACAAAGATTAAAGATAAGGAAATAAGAATGTAATCTCAAAAGTTGTTAAAATACCATGTGAAGAAGAAAGATCAAACATGTGATAAATATAATCTTCATGATGATGAAAGCAAAAGTGATAGTTCAACAATGACTTGGTAGTCCAAAAGAGAAACTAGGAGCATGATAAGTGAAAAAAATTCATGCAAGATCAAGGATCAAATAAATGTTGAATGGGAGAAGGTATGTAACACTCAAAAAAGTGCCAATTTAATTGATGAATTTGTATTCTTATGTGTAATAATGTAAGAGAACACAAAGAAGATGGGCATCATGATGAAGATCAATAAATCCATGAAGATGAAAAGAGGCCAAGAAAATATTATCAAAGGACTAGACATGTATATGAAAGAAGAGGATCAAGGTACATTCATGAAAGTTTTTGAAGTTCATTTTTTTTGTGTTAATTTTTTACCAAATTGTAGATCTAAAAAATATAGAGGTGATGTGAGGATAAATCATGATCAAATCAAGCATTTAGCCATGTAAGAATATGGTGAGGATTTTCAAGTTGGTCGAGTCTCAATATTTGACAAGGTCATCATGTTCAAAGATGACATATGGGAGATTGATGATGGAGAAATAAGGAGGATGTTCAAGGTTGATTTGATAAGACAACATCAAGACACTAGGATAAAGACATGTTAAGTATTTGAAGCAATCTCTAGTGGGATATTAAGGATGAAGAATAAATTTCATGGTGAAATGATGTATGAGACTAGAGACATACAACCCTTATACATTGATTTTCATGGAAAGGTATATTGTTTGTTGTTTGAAGAATCAATATTTAGATAAGAAGATATGAATCAGGGTAAATGTAGTTTTGGAAGGTTTATATGGAGAAGGAGATAATAATTACAATAGATTTCAATCATTTCTAAGAAAAAATGGTGGAACACTCAACCTTAATGGAGGATAAACAATTACAACACATCAAGGTATGGAACATAGACCTACATTTTTTTTTAAATCATGATAATGGTATTGTAGAAATATATAAAAATCAGGCACATTAGATGAAATAAGGAAGGAGTGACTTAATATTTCGTGTTCTAATAATTCATGTGTAATAAAGATTACCATTTAAAGCATTGGAGGAGATATGCAAAGTTACAATAGTTGTACAAAGGATAAGACGAGAATTTTGGATGCAATATGAGAAATCACAATTGCAAGAACTAACTAGAGTATAGGTATAAGATGCCAAAATTGAATTTGTCAAGGTGAATAATAACATGGTAAAGTTTTTCAAGTTGTAGGCATGTATATACAAGGAAAAAATGTGTCAACAAATGCATTCATATAATGAGGTGAAAAAAAAGCAATGAGACAAGTTGACAATGTAACACTTAAGAAGCATTGTTGGAATTGGAGAAAGAGGAAGAAGTAGAAAGTAGGTCATATCATGCTAGAAGTTAGAATATAGGGCATTTTGGAGAAATAACAGAGAGTAAAGAGTTGGAACCAGCAACATGGTAAGTTTAAGAAGCCACAGTTCATTGAATACACTATAAGGAAGAAGAAAAATTAAGACATCAAATACATAAATAGAAAATTGGAGAAGTTCTTGGATAGCAATCTCTCTCTGAGTTATATTTTCTTTCCCGCTTGGGAGTATGATGTACGGGCATCACACATAGGAACAATATGGTGGAAAGGATTTTACTAGTGATTTAAATATTTTGGGAATATTGGAGTCATATTCCTAATTTAGTTAAGGTTTCAATTTAATTAAAGTATTAAATAATAATGCATTAATTAAGCTACTAATTTTTATAATTTAACTATGTTTTTAACCTTTCTATAAATATAAATAAATGTGAAGAAAATAAGACTTAGAAATTTATTGAGATGGTTGTTACAGGGTTTGAAATTCACTGTGCAAGATTGGGACAATGTCACAAATCAAGATCTGGTCTTTATTTTATGAAAGGATAGGAGCACCAAAATAAGACACCCTAAGGTCTAACACTATAGTCCTCTTTTAACAGTATCTTCTAGGAGACCTGATCCTTTTGGGTTTTATTTATTGTGTCTATGTGATCCTACCTATGAAATTTTGACTACTGGATGTTTGTGAAACTCCTTGTAGAGCTGATTTAGTC
Source organism: Torreya grandis (assembly GCA_037957365.1). Lineage (NCBI taxonomy): Eukaryota > Viridiplantae > Streptophyta > Pinopsida > Cupressales > Taxaceae > Torreya > Torreya grandis. The sequence goes on from JARHVA010000506.1 coordinate 4,637,282, forward strand.
TTCAAACCCTATACTCTATTGTTATTTGATAAACTCTAGGAAAGAGGGGGTGGGTTATTATGTGTAAGATGCATTGAATAGGTATCCACACCCCTTGTGTGGGCACTCTACTTACATACCAATACTCTAAAGATGGTTCAAGCCATATGTAGTTCTCTCACTTGATGTGCATTGTGTAATAGTGTATATAAAGATACAAATGCTAAAAATAGGTGTGCTTGAGGTGGTTAGGGACTGGTACGAGGGTTTGTATAAGCTTTTAGTTGTATTAGCTTGCTATATGTAGATAATAGGGAAATATGTTTGAGTAGTATTTATTGTATTCTTGTTTGCTTTGTGATATTTTTCAACCCATTTTAAATGAACTTTGAATGGGATTATATAAGGATCTATTGGTTATGGGTTGAATGTATTTATGTTAGCCTAAAAATAAGGAGGATAGGAATTAAAAATAACCAACTATTGGAGGTAAAAATTCACTTAGATAAGAGTGTCATAAATGGACACCCTAGGATCTAGTGTTATAGTCCAAGTTAGGTACTATTGTCTTGAAGGTACAAAACCTAGGGGGATGGAATCATCACTGGAAAGGTTGCCTAGAAGATGTGGAATCACTATTTGAAAGGCTATGGATGAATTAGAATCAGTGAAAATATGCCTATGAGGGTCATGAGATTAATTAAAAGGGACATATGGTTTGGGTGTCATAAGGCACACTCAAGGTACCAATTTTCACATTTTATATGACTACATTTTCCCCCACTTTATTCTAGTGATGCAACAAAGTGACATACTAAGATAAAGGAAAAATAGAAAGTGTATCTAAACTTACCTATAAGGGTGAAGCTCATAAAGTTGTGTAATGTTGGATGTGCATAGAGAGAGCACATTGTGAAGTGTAAATCTACAAGAGAGAATAAAGAGTAGATCAATTTTTACTAGATACACTATATCTAAAATAAGAATATAAAAAACTAGGTAAGAGAGAGAGAAAGAAAAAGGAATGAATACACCTCACTAGTTACACAAACCAATACAAAACCTATTGTGATGTTGAGTGATGTTAGATAATGCTAGGTATGTGTTGTACTAAGAGTAATATCATGAATAGAGCTGAGTGCTCAATTCCCTGAGAGTGGCTCAAAAATGAAAAATCTATCTCTTTGGCTCCATTATCACCCACTAAGTGAAGCTATGTGATTTTGTATGTGCTAATTGATATTTAGACTGTGTGTCCAATCCCTCTAAATAGGTGTCTCAAGAATAGAAAGGCTAGATATTCCTTTAGCTCCATCATTGCCTCATGAAGTGAAGCTATAAATTGATATCAGTATGAATGTGTCATATGGAATGGCTCTTGAAGCCCATGAATGTTCTATAATATAAGAATATGGCATGGATAGCTGAATATGAAATGGAAACTAAGCTAATCTTGGCTAACTCAGAAAAGGTGGATATTAGGCTTGTATGAAAGCCACTCTAAAACTAGGAAATAGGGCCACTTAGAAATGCGGAGGTTAGGATTGTATGAAATCCATTCTAAAATGATTCCAACCACCTACAAATAGAATAAGGTATGTAACTACTAAGAATGTTTGGGTAATATACTAAACTCAAAAAGAAAAGAAGTCAAATGTGCCATGCACATTTCCCCCAATCATTGGTGTTTTAAACATGGATTCTGATGTAGAATTTATATCAATTTCATAAGCTAAAATTGGAAGCAATCCATCATGTCATGCATGATGGCCCCTATATCTAGATTATTTGAGAAAAATTGTACTAAAACTATTGAATCTGAAGTGGTCTATATGTGTAAAACTATAGTTGAGCTCCCCTTTCTACCTATTTATAGAAAATCTAGTTTTTTGTTATTTGGATAGGAGTGCCAAAAATGGACACCCTATTATCTAGCATTGTAGTCTAATCATAGTACTATTATCCTAGGTTAATTCTGATAACTATTATATAATTCTCACTATTTGCTTAGTCTATTCTGCCTAGTTTGAATTCTAGTTATTATTCTAGGTATTTTGAATGCTAATTTTTTGATTGGTAGGAGATATGATCTCTATGACAAAATCCTTATTTATTGCCCCATCTTCTAAGGGTAGGAATGAAGAACCTGTAATGACTATCCTCAAAATAAAGAGCCCTAAAAATGTGTTATGCTACAAACACACATTATATAGCAATGATAATTAATAATATATCTCAAGATATAACATGGTTTGTAATGGAGAATGTTATATCAACAAGGGTATGCCTAGATAGATATAATAATATAATAGCATGTGCAATATAGTAAGTTGGAATTGTAAGTCTAGTTAATTATTAGTTGTTAGTTGGCATGGAGGGATGGAGCATGATGTCCATCATGGAATCCAAGAAATCAAGATAATGCATGATGTGGATCATGAAATTAAAAACTATTGAAAAGCAAACAAGCAATAAGCACACAAGGAAATAATCAAGAAGAATAAAAGATTGACCAAGGGGCCAAACAAACAAGGGACATGGGCACATGTCACTCAAACTAGAAAGTAAGCATACAAGTCATGTTCAAATGCCACATACACATACACTTGGAAATAATCAGGGTTGGCATGAGGTATACAATCACATAGAAGAGTATAAGTAAAGGACATTGCCAAATGTCCTAAGGCACACACAAAAATAGAAGTAAAAGGAAATTGTCAAATGTCCTAAGGAACATATAGGAAAAAAGCAAGAACTGAGAAATGCAATCACATCTCTATATATATAAAACAAGAAAGGAAAACATGTAAATAATTGGAAATATAATCACATACAAATAATCAAATTAAGAAGTGAAATTATGCAAAACATGTAGTACAAGACTAGGTATATGCTACGAAATACACAAGTGTTATATACTAGTGAGTGTCGATAAAGTAATCTATGTAAACTGGTAAATAATGTACATCATCATGATAACTAGAGTGTGTGGTGTAGGAATGACATAGCCTAGATGGTGTAGTCATGTAGAAGATGCCCCCAGTGGGTAAATATATCAATGTATATCTTGAATGTAGAAGTAAGATGCCCCCTCAATGGGTAGAGTGATGCAATCAAGGATCTAGATACCACTACACACACTCAAATAAGATCAAGTGAAGCATGGTAATATAGATAAATCAACAAAAAATATCATAGAACAACAAATGTAAGTCTAGCATGGTAATAGAAATGTAAATCATGGATAATACATACAATTGAAATGTTTTTGTGTTTCTGAATTATTTGAATGTTTTTGTATTTTGAAATGTTATATTGTTTTCAGTATTTTGACATATTTGAATGTTTTTTAGTTTTGAAATGTTATATTGTTTTTTTAATTTTTACATATTTGAATGTTTTTGTATTTTTTTGATATATATGCTATGTAAAATCAATCATGAGAAGAATATGTATAATAAATACCAAGAAACTATATACAAGTAATAAAAAAACTATGTACAAGTAAGCAAAAAGAAATTATGTACATTTAATTTGAAATAATCAATATTACATAATGATGTAAAAGACTAGGCTAAAGGGGGTAATGGATCCAAGGATGGAGCTCATTGGGGATGAAAATAGAGGAAAGGATCATGACCATCATCAAATGGATTAAGATCATCATCATAAGTACCATCATATGCCATAATTTTTTACACATGATGGCTATCTCCTTAGGTGTTAATAATATCTATGGTCTTTGTATAGTCAGAGATCTATCACTCATAATGGTGTCATCCTATCGATGGTAAACTAAAGGTTGCTCTAGTGGTGAAGATGATAAATCTCCTCAAGGATGTTTTGCTCTAGTAGTAGATGGATTTGATAGAAGTGGTGAAGTTGATGTTGGTGGTGATGTGATATGAATAATACCTTGAACCTATAGTTTATCTAATCTCTATTGTAAATATGTACACATGAGTTTATATCATGACCTCTAATCCTATAAAAAAGATAAAATGGGTGACCATCTTGTTGTGATAACCTATTAATAGATATGTGTTATACTTTAGGTAGTGTGATTAATCAATGATCAAGTAACATCTATAGTATAATATGCAGTTGATGTTGTGTTTTGTCTACCTGAATCTGAATGAATAGGTCTATATCCATAGAGGTAACCATGTGAAATATATGTGACAAGTGATCTATCTATGGCCACAGATGTGAAGTATATCTTGAGAGTGTAGTACAAGATGCTAAGAGTGGTGTAAGATGTCTAATGAGATCTATACAGTCATCTCAATACTCTCATAGGCTAACTAGTGTAAAGATCAATCCACACAAATAGTCATTTTTGAGTGTGGGTGTCATATCATCATTTGAAGTAGCCTAAAAATCTATATCAACATCATGTACATATGGTAACTCAAAATTTACCACAAGGGATAAATAAAATATGGGAGTCTCATCAACTATAGTAGTAGAAGACGATGATGTTATGAGAGTAGCTGTAACTATAGGAGTAACTGTAACTACAAAGGATATATATATATATATATATATATATATATATATATATATATAATCAAATGGTACTAATAGAACTATTATTGGTTATTGTATAATTGTAACAAGTGTAGGAACTGTGACTAATGGAGTAGCTAGAATGGTTAAACCTACTATGACTGGCTAATTATCTGAAGCTAAGGACATAATTTTAAGTGGAGTAAGAGATGTGATAATATCTCCTACCTCATATGTATGTATTTGATCTAGAGAAATGCAATGAGGTGGCACCTAACTATGATATGAGGTGTCCCATTAGGTAAAATAGTCAAATATGATTTTATAATTTGACAATATCTGAATGGTTAGTTATCTGTTTGGCATGTGTATAGGTATCTTTCATGGAGAAACTTAACACATCAATGAAGAGTAAACAGAACTACCCCATAACATGTATCTAAGGTCTTCCAGGTAAAATATTATAATGAAGAGAACTTGGCATAACCTAAAATTATGTAGAGAGGGTTTTGGGCCCTACCATGATATCCAAAGCAATGGTGCCCAATGTCTATCATGGTATATCATCAAACTCTATAATATTATTATATGATTTTTACATGGATGCCATATTTATGCCCATGGTATTTAATAATTTAATATTTCATATATTGAGTTTGGAACCACTATCAAGTAGAAATCTCTTAAATATGTTGGTTTTGACTTAAACTTGTATGAATAGTGGTAAATTTTGATCAATAACTATCTAAGATGGCATGTCATCATGATCAAAAGAAATAACATCAATATTTTTATCATGTTGACCACTAATGAAAAATAAGAAGGCTCTAAATCAATGGGCATAGAAGTCTGAGTGAGTTCCTAATAAAGAATGTCCTTGAACACATTAGCTTTATAAAGTAGTTCTAACATGGAAATTTTAGCTTGTGTGTTTATCAACTGATCAATAATATCATATGCCTTGTGTAGATCTACCTATATAGGTAGGTTGGGACTAGGATGATAAGGAATGGGAGGGTGGCATGGCTCCTGACTAGGTAGAGGATCATGGTGGCTCATCAAGTAACAACTCTAACTACATTCTCTATTATCCATATAGGACTAGTAGTAGCTACATGAGGAGAGTGTAGATAATCAACTGGGTCAAGGTGGTGGAGGGACAAAGGGTGTCAAATAGGCTCTCTAGTGATGGGTAGTGACCTATGGAAGAGAAAAATAGACCATGCAACATAGCTCAGCATAGGATAAAGGCTTTAAGGGAGGTGAGGCAAGAGGTATCTTAACATATTTAACACTGCTTTTCTTGATATCATCCCATATTATGAAAATGAAGCATGAAATGCAAATAATGAAGCTTCGTATTAACATATGGTAAACTTCATCATTCATTTACATGATAAGACCAAGTATGGTCTCCTTATTATTTGCAAGAAATGCCAAAAAAAAAATTGAAAATAAGTGAGATCCATTTTTGTTTGTTTTTTATGTGAAATCTAATTTTAGATATAAGGTGATACTTTAAAAGTGAACAGGACCTAGTATATGAAACTATGGTTTTGAAAAATGATTTATTTTAAAATTAATATGGAATTTTAAAATTTGATGCTAATTTTTTATTTTAAATATGTAGGTAAAAAACCAAAAAATTATTGGAAAATGCTTGATTTGAAGGGACCTAATACATGCAATTAGGATTTGGAAGAAAAATAATTTTTTAAAATTACTATGGAATTTTAAAAAATTTAAGTGAATTTTTTATATGAATATACAAGTAAAAAATTATAAAATATTTTAAAAATCAACAAGGAATTTACCCTAGGGTTTCTAGGGTTTTTGTGCAAAAAAGACCTAGTAAATTTCAACTAGGGTTTGGAATAAATTGTTTTAAAAATTATTAAGGTAAATTTAAAAATTTAAATGTAGGATTCTAATTTAAATATTTAGAAAAAATCAAAAAAATATTGGAAAAAATTAGAAGGAATTTTCCCTAGGGTTTATAAGGTTTTTGTATGCAAACAAAGTAAGTATAGTTCACCAAATGATTTAACTATTTTGGGAATATTGGAGTCCTATTCCTAATTTAGTTAAGGGTGTAATTTAATTAAATCAATAAATAATAATGCACTAATTAAGATAATAATTTATATAATTTAATTATGTTTTTAACTTTTCTATAAATACCAATAAATGCAAAGAAAATAAGACTTAGCTAGAAATTAATTGAGATAGTTATTGTGGGGTCTAGAATTCACTATGCAAGACTAAGACAATGTCACAAATTAGGATTTGGCCTTCATTTTATGAAAGGATAGGAGCCCTAAAATAGGATACCCTAGGGTCTAATTCTATATTCCTCTTATATAACTATTATCTAGGAGACCTAAGCTTTCTAGGTTTTGTTCACTGTGTCTATGTGAATCTACCTATGAAATTTCAATTGCTAGATGTTTTTGAAACTCCCTATAGAACTGATTTAGTCTTCAAACCCTAGACTCGATTTTGCTTTGACAAACATTTAGAAAGAGGGGGGTTAGTGTGTGTAATATATAGTGAATGTGTATCCACACCCTTTATGTGGGCACACTGCCTACATACCAATGCTCTGAAGAGGGATTAAGCCATATTTAGTTCTCCCACTTGATCTACTTTATGCAATAGTGTATATAAATATGCAAATACTAAAACTAGGTGTGCTTAAGGTGGATAGGGACTGGTGTGAGGGTTTGAATAAGCTTGTAGTTACATTGGATGACTGTACGTAGAGAATACATAAATATGCCTAAGTAGTCTTGCTTATTTTCTTTCTTGCTTTGTGATATTTGCCAACCCCTTCTAAATGAACTTTGAATGGGATTATATAGGGATTTGTTGGTCATGGGTCAATTGTATTCATGTTAGGCCAATGATAAGGAGGATAGAGGGAAGGAACTGATTGTTAGAGGTAAAAATTCACTTGGATAGGAGCATAAAAAATGGACACCTTAGGCTCTAACACTATAGTCCAAGTTGGGAACTATTGTCCTAAGAGAACAGGACCCAGGGGTATGGAATCATCACTAGAAATGCTACCTAGAGGAGGTGGAATCATTTTTTGGAAGGCTATGAATGACTATTAATTAGTGAAAAGATGCATATGAGGGTCATGAAAGCAAGCAAGAGGGACCTATGGGTTGGGTGTCACAAGCCACACTCAAGTTACCAATTTTCAAATGTTATATGACTACAACTAGATAAATAAAATAGGGGGTTTATAACATTTTTATAATGTTTTAATAATTCTATGAGTCTTAAATTACCTTTTTGAATGCTATTCAAGTGATTTGAAGTGCATAGGAAACTTAGAAAATTCAAAATGGGAGTATCCCACCATTTTGACAATTTGCAATTTTTGAATGTTTTGGTTTAGAAAAGGTGTTATAGGGGGTTGAAAAAGAGTCATTAAGTTATCAAATGGATATAAAGTGTTAATTATAGACACTTTAGGTATATAAAATTATTCATGGGTCACACTTGTATGGAATATCCACCTTAAAGTTTGTGCAAGGTGAAAACTTACTTATGATGACCATTAAGGGGTAGTTTTGGTAGTTATAAAGTGGTAGTTTTTGGTTTTTATGGTGTGGTTGATATTTTATTAAAAAAAATAAATGTAAAATACCAAATGAGATGTAGATGAAACTCTCAAAATCTTGATAATGGAAGACAATTTTATTTTATGTGTGTATACCTTGTTTGGCAGTGTTTAAAGCATGTAATAAAGTAAGATGTGACAATGTTATACTTCAAAGATTAGATGAATTATTGAGTTTTTTATATGATTATTTAATGTGTGATAATTATTCATATGTTCCTTCCCATATCACTTTTTTGGGAGGCTATATAGATCTTTGGTGTAATGCATTTTCAGATAGCAGGTCAACAAAGTCTGGTGAAGAAACTAGTGCATACATCATAGTGAGTAATTAGTGTTTTATATGAGGTTAATGGAGTGATTTTAATTAAATTTTTAAATACATAAGGTTTATAAACCATTTGAAACCAAAGTATAACCTCAAAGAACACTTGAAAACTTGTGCATTGTAAATTTTGGACACATAACGTAGAAAAGGCTATTATAGAGTTGTTTGTAGTTGTAACTCAGGATATAATAAGGTAAGAAAGTGATTTGATAAGAATATAAACCATGTATAAGAATGGATAAAATTTATTGGAGGATTTAATGACATAAATTAGCCCTCAAAGCCCTATAGACATGATTGTATGTGCATTATAAACCAAGAACATGAGGAAAAGGGAGTAACAAAAGTTTATTCATGGATGTTTATTGGTTAGAATAAGTGGAGGATTGATAAGGGCCTCAAATAAATTTATGTGGGGTTTTAAAACCCATTTTTTGAAAAAAAATCCTATAGGAAGCATCAACAAGCCTAGTACCCTATGGTGGTAAGTGTGTAGATAGTTAATTCACAAAGGATTTCAAGAAGGCAAACATTAAGGTTATTCTTAAAGAGTGTAATTTTTTTTTCAATTTTATTTATATCTAATAATCTTGATAGTGCTTGGTAATCCTATTGGATAACCTACAATTATTTTAAGTCACTTACAGACCCCACAGATTATAAGTGTGCATACTGTGTGTCCAAAGAATAAGGTGAAAAGGTTAAATAGAGTGAGACAAGAAAATTAGTTCTTGGGTAAGTTACCCACACATACCACATATACCACACAATAATTATAGTGAATTGAAACCCCACTAGGAATGTATAAGATCAAATTAGAGGTTCTCAAGCTACCATAGTCATTATGAAACCTTAGGGTTTTGAACTTGAAATTCAATTTCCTAGAGTTTGAACTAGTGAAAATTCCCCAATCTTGGTCATTAGTGATATCTCATGGAAATAAAATATATTTTTGAGTTTTAAAAGTTATTGCATACATGTACAAGAAAAGAGAGGTGACTATGTGTGTTTACATGCAGGGAAGGCCTAATTAAGCCTAGAAGTGAGCTAATAAGGGTAAGAAAAGGGGTTTAGAAGGAGAGTTAGAGCTAGAATATTTAGGAAGAGAACAAGTTCAATAGAGGGTATTATTATCTAAGGTCATTTGGTGAAATTTCATTTTTACATATTCATACATGTTGAATTAGCCTAAAACGAGGGCTACAAGAGTGACTGTGATAAAGGAAAAAGTTACAATAATAAGGAAATAGGTAGTGAAAAGTGTTGAGAAGAGTAAGAAAGATATATATAAGACCAAAAGGAGTATGAGAAGGAATATTAAATCCATTAAAAAGTGAGAATTTTTGAAACCCTGAATACACATATAAACCTTAGTTTGATAGAGAATGTTGGGAAAGAAGGAATTTGTGAACTTATTGGTCATCTCTTCATCATTTGAGCAACTTGACTGATGAGAATTTCTAGTTGTGTAGATGACTTAGGAGGGGTATCTCGTGTGGAAAAATGGAAGTGAAAACTAGGTTTTTAAAATGTACCCTTTTTTATGACTTAAGGGACTAAGGACTAGTTCCACTAAAGAATAAATAGGTCACTGGGGTTTTCAATAGGCTTTGAAAATAATCTATCACTAATTTATAGGAAACTCCAATAATAGTAATAGTAATAAAAAGACCCATAGCAACTGATTGGGTTGTTTTGGATAAAATCTACATTGTATCTACCTAAAGTTTATTTATTTTGCCCAAATAATGCAAATAATGAATAGTATTTGTCATACTATTAGTAGTAGTATGAATTAAGGAAGTTGTCATAGAATGAGAAATGGGTGAACTTACAACTAGAGGATAAATTACTAGGGCACCAACTTATGTGGTTATCAATATATTAATTTGAGGTGGAGAACTTAAAGGTGTAGTTGATGCTATACCATGTACTGAAATCTACAAAATTGACTCTACATATTTTCTGCATCCCTTACCTCATCTGATAACAATTTTGTAGCCATCAAGTTAGCATCTCCTTTGTCAACCTCTTTAAATTATGCTAGCTTTTTAATTCCCTAAGATCGAGTACTTTCCTTAGTCATCCATTCAACATCTTCCTTTGTCTTGGTTGTTTTATAAAATATTTAGTTTCTTCAGTGTTATTACTAGACACCCATTATTCCTCATCTCCCCATATTTTGTCCTCTTCCTCACTATCATAAATCTCAATAGGGTCTTACCCTAGTCTACCCTTTCTTCTTTCTTCCCTCTATTTGGGAAATTATGCTTTCTTCTCCTCTAATTACACCTTTTCCTTGTATATGTAATTATTAGTTTTCGATCAATAAAGGTTGGCTCTATTGAAGGTGGATTAGGAGATGAAGGGGTTATAGTGGTAAAATATGGTGAGTAAGTGGGAGGAGTGGTGACCACTAGAGGAATGATGGGTGGTGGAGATGGAAATCTAGTGGATTGAAACATTACCGATGGTGTTTTTATTGTCATAATGGGTGGGCACCCAAAGGAATAAATAATAAACGTATGAAAAGAAAGTAGGTAAAATCACCTATTGTACTATGGTTAATGGAGGTAGAGGAATTATGGATAAAATTCCAACTAATGTGCTAGGACTTGCATATCTCTCCTCTTCTATTATACATTGAGGGGAAACAACAATAACTATATGTGGTGGAGATTTGATTAGTCACAACTCTCTCTTCAATGTTATCTTCCCTAGATGGTCTTACTTGTTATTGAATTTATTCTTCTTCATGTGGATTAGGTCCATTAATAGGTCTAAAAACCCATTGTTCCTTGTCAATTCTGTTGGCATCCTCCTCAGTGATGATATAATCATATTGGATCCTATGCACTACTATTATTGGCATATTCACCTTGTGAATTATTATAGACACCTCAGTGCCATCTTTTACATTTAAGAAGATACTATCATGATTTTAGGATTTGTGCCCTAAATAAATTTTTACCTTCCTATCATATTTTTTGATATGTTATTTAACATTTTTATTTGGTTCCCAATATCTGAATGGTGACCAATTCAACACCAACTTATGTGGTTATCACTATATTAATTTGAGGTGGAGAACTTAAAGGTGTAGTTGATGTTATACCATGTACTAAAATCTACAAAATTGACTCTACATATTTTCTGCATCCCTTACCTCATCTGATAACAATTTTGTAGCCATCAAGTTAGCATCTCCTTGGTCAACCTCTTTAAATTATGCTAGCTTTTTAATTCCCTGAGATTGAGTACTTTCCTTAGTCATCCATTCAACATCTTCCTTTGTCTTGGTTGTTTTATAAAATATTTAGTTTCTTCAGTGTTATTACTAGACACCCATTATTCCTCATCTCCCCATATTTTGTCCTCTTCCTCACTATCATAAATCTCAATAGGGTCTTACCCTAGTCTACCCTTTCTTCTTTCTTCCCTCTATTTTGGAAATTATGCTTTCTTCTCCTCTAATCACCTTTTGATGTGAAATAATAGGAGTCTTGGGATTCCTTGTATATGTAATTATTAATTTTAGATCAATAAAGGTTGGCTATATTGAAGGTGGAATAGGAGATGAAGGGGTTATAGTGGTAAAATATGGTGAGTAAGTGGGAGGAGTGGTTACCACTAGAGGAATGATGGGTGGTGGAGATGGAAATCTAGTGGATTGAAACATTACCAATGGTGTTTTTATTGTCATAATGGGTGGGCACCCAAGGGAATAATTAATAGAAACATATGAAAAGAAAGTAGGCAAAATTACTATTATACTATGGTTAATGGAGGTAAAGGAAGTATGGATAAAATTCTAACTAATGTTCTAGGACTTGCATATCTCTCCTCTTCTATTATACATTGAGGAGAAACAACAATAAGTATATGTGTAGTGGAGATTTGATTAGTCACAACTCTCTCTTCAATGTTATCTTCCCTAGATGGTCTTACTTGTTATTGAATTTATTCTTCTTCATATGGATTAGGTCCATTAATAGTTCTAAAAACCCATTGTTCCTTATCAATTATTTTGGAATCCTCCTCAGTGATGGTATAATCATATTGGATCCTATGCACTACTATTATTGACATATTCACCTTGTGAATTATTATAGACACCTCAGTGCCATCTTCTACATTTAAGAAGATACTATCATGATTTTAGGATTTGTGCCCTAAATAAATTTTTACCTTCCTATCATATTTTCTGATATGTTATTTAACATTTTTATTTGGTTCCCAATATCTGAATGGTGACCAATTCGGCACCAACTTATGTGGTTATCACTATATTAATTTGAGGTGGAGAACTTAAAGGTGTAGTTGATGTTATACCATGTACTGAAATCTACAAAATTGACTCTACATATTTTCTACATCCCTTACCTCATCTGATAATAATTTTGTAGCCATCAAGTTAGCATCTCCTTGGTCAACCTCTTTAAATTATGCTAGCTTTTTAATTCCCTGAGATTGATTACTTTCCTTAGTCATCCATTCAACATCTTCCTTTATCTTAGTTGTTTTATAAAATATTTAGTTTCTTCAGTGTTATTACTAGACACCCATTATTCCTCATCTCCCCATATTTTGTCCTCTTCTTCACTATCATAAATCTCAATAGGGTCTTACCCTACTCTACCCATTCTTCTTTCTTCCCTCTATTTAGGAAATTATGCTTTCTTATCCTCTAATTACACCTTCTGATGTGAAATAATAGGAGTCTTAGGATTCCTTATATATGTAATTATTAGTTTTAGATCAATAAAGTTTGGCTCTATTAAAGATGGAATATGAGATGAAGGGGTTATAGTGGTAAAATATAGTGAGTAAGTGGGAGGAGTGGTGACCACTAGAGTAATGATGGGTGGTAGATGGAAATCTAGTGGATTTAAACATTACCGATGGTGTTTTTATTGTCATAATGGGTGGGCACCCAAGGGAATAAATAATAGAAACATATGAAAAGAAAGTAGGTAAAATTACCTATTGTACTATGGTTAATGGAGGCAGAGGAAGTATGGATAAAATTCTAACTAATGTGCTAGGACTTGCATATCTCTCCTCTTCTATTATACATTGAGGGGAAACAATAATAACTATATGTGTAGTGGAGATTTGATTAGTCACAACTCTCTCTTCAATGTTATCTTCCCTAGATGGTCTTGTTATTGAATTTATTCTTCTTCATGTGGATTAGGTCCATTAATAGGTCTAAAAACCCATTGTTCCTTGTCAATTCTTTTGGCATCCTCCTCAATGATGGTATAATCATATTAGATCCTATGCACTACTATTATTGACATATTCACCTTGTGAATTATTATAGACACCTCAGTGCCATCTTCTACATTCAAGAAGATACTATCATGATTTTAGGATTTGTGCCCTAAATAAATTTTTACCTTCCTATCATATTTTATGATATGTTATTTAACATTTTTATTTGGTTCCCAATATTTGAATGGTGACCAATTCAACCCATAATGTGTCCTTAATATTTTAATAGATTGGAAGTGTTCCCACCTTATATATTCCATTATAATAATGTTGAGAGGGGTTGGATGGATAAATACTCATTTAGCCCTTATTATTTCAACATCTACACTATCATTCATTTGAAGAAACTATTTCTTGTTCAACCAATTTATCTAACACAATCCTAGGTAGGTATAAAGGTTGTGCCCAAGTACCTTCAGTCTTGATGATAGTTCATGCATGATATATCTAGTAGTCACCCATATTTCTAATGGTCTTATTTATAGGATTAGGTAATCTACGCATGTTCTTCTTATATATTTCCTAATATACCATAGGGTAAAATGGCTCATTGCACCTTTTCATTTGATTCCTAAACCTATGCACATGGAGAATATTAAACTCATCACAAATTATATGCTTGGGGTATTCTATTTTTGGTTTCCAAGTTTCATCACATGAGGAATTCATAATTTTAGTCACAAAATATAATGTATAATACATCATATATAAATTGTCATATGGTAGGTTCCCTAGGTTTTTGATTCACATAATAAAGTTGGAGTTGATAATCTCCCATAAAGCTATCATATTTTTTGGAGTTTAGAATAATGTCCAGCAAAGGGACCTATACCTCATTAACGTAAGTAATGGTTGAGAAGACATAAATTCTATTTATTAGGGCCATGGAAATTTTCACCCTTGACCTAAAGATAGAAATGGGGATAGATGAGGTAGGGCCCTAAACTATGAAGCTAATTGGGTTGGTAGCCCATTCTTACAAATTGTCATTGATATTATTGGAAAGGAGCCATGAATTCACCATATCCTACCTATAATTCATCTCAAGCATAGGGAGTGTGTAATACCTTTCAAAATCACTCCCACTTATATACATTATTGGGGTCTTGTTGAGTCTAAAATGTAATAATTTCCTAGAAACTTTACCATTTATAAAGAAATCAAACAACCTGACTATTCAAGGAATTACCTGTATTTGAGTAGCTATGTTATGGAGACTGACTAATTTTATTACCAATAATTCATTTATATACCTCTATGTGAAGATCAAAAGTTAGTCATCACCCTTATATGGTGTAGACACCAAAATTACATCACACACTTATGTGATTCCTTGTGTCAAACCCCCCTTGATCTCCTTTTAATAATCAACCTTCTTAACCCACATTTTCACCTTAAAATATTTAATTAAGTTAATTAAAACCCACTTATGCCACCTCACCTGGTCACCTCATCCTAAGACTAATTCTTACCCTCTAAGTCACCTTGAGACTTAATCTCCTAATCCTATCTACCTATGACTTATTCTCACCCCTAGCATAAATTCCTAACTATGTTCTTCATAACCTCACATTTTTACCACTTTATAAAGGAAACCAGACTTGTTAAGAGAAGAAATAGAAAATGGGCTAAAAATATCCCTTTTAACTATTCTCATGCCATCAATGTTGGTCAACCCTCAGCCAACATCGATGGGATCACCGATGTTAGTTACTTAAGAAAAATTTCAAGTTGGTATTTGAGTCAAAAAATCAATGATTCACACATAGGATTTTGAGAATCAAAGCATCCTACATCACTTTCAACATCTAGGCTTATTGCTACTCTACACAAATTGATCTAAATCAGGATTGATACACTGCAAAGAGCTTGAACTCTTGAGGACCAACAACACATGCTTGTCTTGTCTATTCACCCATCAATTCACCAAGCCTCATAAGAGTCATCTATCCAACATTCATAATTCACAAATTTCACCAATTAAGTATATTTTGATGTTTTTTAAGACTTTAAACAATAATTTTATAATTTCTTTACATTATATTATTTATTATTTCACGAACCCCAACTCCTTCCATGGAGGAGTTGTAAATCTCCCCACCTATTTTTCTTTGTCCCAGCATACCAAACCTCTATCCAGACTCACCTGGGTCTTACCCACCCCATTATGACTCTTCCCAACCTCACACCCTAACCATACTCCTATTTCCCCTCCTAGAAAAGCCTTCTCTAACTCATTATAATACTACTACCCTAATTGGCATCAATGACCCCAACTAACATTAGTGACCCCAACTGACATCAGTCCTTTAACTAATTTTGGTTACTATGTTTCTAAACTAGCAACCTCAAAATCACCTAACAACCTTCCCAAAACATAGACTTGACTTATCAGCCTACATTGTATTATCTTTTGCTACACTTAGACCTATAACATGGTAAATAGCTCTCTCTCTCTCTCTCTCTCTCTCTCTCTCTCTCTCTCTCTCTCTCTCTCTCTCTCTCTCTCTCTCTCTCTCTCTCTCTCTCTCTCTCTCTTTGTGTGTGTGTGTGTGTTTACTTGCATTTATTTTAAACTTTGTTTTAAAATAGTGTATTGTCATCCCAAAGAAGTTTCATGTTTCTTAGAACAAGTGCATAGCTTGGTAGTCTACATATATCTCCACTAACAACTATTTTGTGTAGTATTTTCTTATCTACATGTGTCTTCCTCTATAGCCAACAAGGGGAATATACAAAGTCTATAATGCTACACACTTATCCAAGTTTTAAACACATATCCTTAACTCTTTCTTTTCTATTTTGCTCTCTCTTTAAATGTAAAATAAGATCAAAATGTAGTGAAACATTATGGCATGCTCGATGGGACCCTAGAGTTTTCCTAGGTTTGTTACTTGTCTAGATGTTCATATAGGTGCACCATAGTGAAATTTTAATTCCTTACACTTTCTCTCTTTGTCTTTCTAAAAAAAAAAATTTGAAACTTTTTATTTTTTATTTAATGAAAAAAGTAAAATTTTCCTTCCCTATTGTTCTCCTCTTCTTTTGCCTCTAAAAGAAATTCATTATTTTCTTGCAAGCTAAAAAGAATACCTTATTTTTTTGCCTCTTTTGAGCATTAGAATAGTGAAATTCATCCTCTTCTTATATTCACCATTATTTTCATCTAAATCTTAACCCTTTTTAATTTGGGTTTAAAACTCACTACATGTCATTATTTTTCTTGTTGCATTTAGGTCACCTAGTTAAATAAAGCATCATGAACTAATCATAGAACACAAATGTTACACAACCAGATCACTCTCACAAAATTAAACATATAAACTCACTTAAGACAAGGCCCATTGGGATTTCATCACCTAGTGGATCACCTTACCCTACCTGATGCTCCCACCTGGATTTCACCACTAAGGGGAGGACCCACTCCATTCTCTGATGGAGTATAAACTCTTGGTAGGTGGTATATTCTAGCTAAGCAACCTAGCTCAGCTTCAATATTGTGAAGTGTGGGGAGTAAGCCCCTATAACAAGCCACATACCTGATCTAATACATATTTCTATTGAGCACCAAAACTACCTTGGAACCATCATTACACTGTTCATCTAGCACTTATTTCACAAACCAATTTTATTCTCACACTTTCTAAAGGCATAATCCATCAAGAGACTAAAATTAACTCCTAAGAGTTAACATTTAGTGGTTGCATGTTTCTTTTCTACTTCCTTTTATCTTCTACATTTTCGAGTTAGTGAGGACATTTCCTTTATCAATTTATAGAATCCAAGAATTTCTACCTCTTAGATTATATTAACCTCTAGTTTTAGGTTTTTTGTGTGTCTTTTATCCTTGCACAAACCTATTATATCCTTTATTTTAAATATATTTTGCCTCTACATTGCCAAAACCTTAGATTTTTTGCCTTTTTGGATTCCACAATAACTGAGATCAGTAAATACATCGATGTTTATGGCCCTATTACCTATCGGCATTGGTCAGATAACTGATATCAATGACTATTCTTTTATAATTTTTAGCCTACTTAAAATAACAAGCTAAAATTACCTACCTAACTAAAATCAAACCTAGTTTTCTAATGCTCTATCACTAATATAGAGTTTGAGGCCTACCTTTATCCTTTTTACATTGTCTTGATGTGTAGCCAAGCTAAAATTCTTGCTGATGATGCAAGCCAACAACCACTCCCACCTTCCCCTATCCTTTCTAATTTTTCCATGGAGCATAATTTGATAGCAGAGAATACCCCTATGCCTACTAGTCCTAACTAGACCCCCCTTATACCTAAAGGAGATCCAAACTTCATGATATTTCTTGATCATAACATTGTAGCCCTTCAGCATTATCTCACCATAAGCCAAATCCATAACATTACGAGAGATCCCCTTTATGGTATACCAATTTCTTTGATGGAGACAATTGTAGTGTAGATGGTTTCCACAATTCCATCTATGGTCACCCAAACCACTACTTCAACAAGTGACCCAACCATTAATAACCTTCAAAATTTAACCACCCCAACTGCTTAGTCTCATATTCTTAACCCAACTTCTATAGCATCTCCCTTAGCCTCGTAGCCACTACTGGCCCAACCAAGTCAAACACCATTACAAAACTTGGTAGTGCCCATCCCATCAACTCTTTAACCCATAATTACAAGAGTTTCAACTCACCCTTTAACCCATATAACCTTTCTAGCAACCCAACCTCTAGTGATGGCACCCAGTCAAGGCATTATCTCTAACCCCATAAGACAAGCCTCTTTCATTTCTACCCCTCATCCCATGACTCATTACTAGTATGTTACATATACGATACTACAACAAGGTGTGTCATATCCTACCTCTATATCCCTATAATCACCCTATAACTTAGGGGGTACTTCTCATACCAATCTTTCTTTCGTTCTGATCAAGATGCTAATGGATAAGATGTCTAACCTAGAAACATCTATGTCAGGTTCAAAGAATGTTATATCTTATGATCAAATATGTAATGAACCCATCCATACTTATTTACCTATTTACCCCTACCTCAGTTAGTGGAAGCTCCCTAGATTTACTCATTTCCAAAGTAAGGAGGACCTGCAATAGCACTTACAAGCATTTTGGCATACTCATTACCTAATAGGGCATGATGATGCATTATTGATTTATACCTTCCCTATGTATCTTTTGAGTACTACCCTAGATTATTATATTTCCATAACCTAACACTCCATTTTCTTATTCACCCAACTTGCTCAACTATTCTTGGACCACTTCTTTATCAATATTTTTAAAAAGGTCTCTATTACGGACCTTTATTCCATTAAACAGTTTAACGATGAGTCTATCACTAAATTTATCACTCATTGGAGAGGTTTAATCAATTAGATCTCCTTTTTTACCTCAACCTGAGCTTATATATCTTTTCTCAAGAGCATGTGCCAAACACATCTCTTCTACCCTCTACATCTAGACTTTCTGCACATTTGATGAAGCTTTTATAATGGCACAAAAGTTAGAGATTTGATCTATAGATGAAGAAAGGGTTAAGTCGCGTAATAAAAATACCAAATTCAAACCTAATGACTCTTCCTCTAAACCCTCTTCCTCCAATCAAAATTCAAAAGGCTCTGCTAATGTCATGGTAGTTAAATCAACTTCTTCTACCATAGTCAACCAGTCTAAGCCATCCACCTCACAAAATACAACCAAACAATTCCAAAAATGGTATGAACAAAGATAATACACTCCTATTAGAGAGTCATACACTTCCATTTTGGATAAACTATTGTATCAATGATCTATTACCCTTCCCTAAATTAGACCTCCTATATAATTTGATCCCTCCCATCCTATCCCAACTTGGTACAAGGAGGATGAATTTTGTGGCTATCATCAAGTTAAAGGCCATAATTATAACAACTATAAAACATAATTTAGGATATGTTTGATAAAGGAAAGATTATCTTGGATAACCCTAACATTCCTACTAACCAAAGCATAGATGTGTTAAAATAGCCTTTTCCTAACCATTCACTTAATCAAACAAATGTTCAGGGCATGACTGACAACTCACCTGATCATGATATTCATATGGTCAATATGGTCTTCTCTTTACCTTTGGTCTAACCTCTCCCACAACTAGAGGAACCTATTTCACCCATCCCTCTCCCATGTGTGGAGGGGCCACCTCTACCTATCCTTTTATCATGAGAGGAACTTTCAAGGCCTAGTCCTCTTGTACCTATTTTGCCTATTCTCCTACCTTTGGAATAACATGCCATGACCATTCACCATCCACATTTTGAGGGGGGTATAATTCCTATGCTCTACCCTCTTGAAGATCCTTCTTCACCTAATTCTCCTCCACTAATGGAGGACAGTTGCCCATCCACTCCTCTTTCAAATATAGAAGAGTTTGCATTATCCATCCCTACACTAATTGAGGGACCTATTGTGCCTACACCCATCAAACCAATTTTACCCCTTATCTTACCAATAAAAGAGCACACCTTGCCTAATCCTCATATACATGTTGGAGAATCAATCATACCCATGCTTTATCCACTAGAGAAAGTGACTATACCAATTCCTCCCCTACTTGGGGAGGACCATGCCTCTTCTCCTACCTTAGTTGAAGAAGACCTAGTTTTGGTTCTTACTCATCTTTGGCCTGAAAAAATAGAAGCCAACACCTTCCCTCTTTCCAAATCACATACATATTTTGTGGAAGCAACTATAAGACCTATGATAACTTCATCTAAACCCTTCTCATGGTTGGTAGGAAATCTAGACTTTCTTGACTCCAATAAGCTAGACCACTTGGCATTTTGGGACCAACTTAAAGCTCCCTATCCTATATAATAAATGTCATCCTATATCGCCACTCCTTTCACCACCATCTACCCTAAGGTTTTTGACAATGGTATAACTTTTTCACCTAGACCATTAGAAGCTTAGCCCTCTACATCAAAACCATCACCATCATAATCATATACTACACTAAAGTAAATTAGATCTTTGGGTTTTTGCCTGATGTCTAATATAATTCATCCATAGGTAAAGTTAGATTTTAATCCTCAACCATGAGTTGGAACTCCATGTCTTGAACCAAAGAAAAATGTTAAACTTATTAGGCCTCATCATTCCACTCCTCTATCCTTAACTTTGCCTTCGAACTTGGGACCCCATCCTTCTACTTTACTTGGAGTGTTTTCTTTTCATGAAAGATAAAAGGCAAAGCTACCTCCTATTTTGCCTCTACCACTTAGTGTCCCTTACACATCTATCACTTCAACACTTACAACTAAAAAGGTGTCAACAAAACTAATGGATATTCTTTCACCCAAAAGGGTGCCATGTAAAACCCCATACATGCCTCCTAAATCAAAGAAGGTGTCAACCCCTATTATTACAACAAGTGATAGCCCACTAGTAGGCTCTCTGGCCTCTCTCCTATGCTATTTTTTACAATCCTCCACCATAACCCTTCCTTTAATCAAGCCTTATCAGCCTCTTAGACCAAAACCATCTTGGTTTGACGACACACAAGTTTATTTATATCATCACTTATTTGGACATGATATAAAAAAGTTGTAAGGCTCTCATAGCTATTCTCCAATAACACTTGTATATCTACAACCTTTTCATTAAGGAGCCTCTTTTTAAGCTCTTAGTTATTCTACCAGTTACATCTCAAACTCCACCTACCACCTCACCTGAGTCCAAGACCAATGATGAGGTTGTGCCTCCTCCACCACCTTCTCTACCTATGCTCCAGATCAATACAACTAATGTGGCCACATGGTCTCAAAATCAAAATGATAAAGGTAAGGAAAAGGCCACCACCCCTTGGGCTCATCCATTCTCAAAATTCTCTCCTCCACCAAATCCCAAGATCTCTATTCTTGGTGGCCCCTAACCCACATCTTCACAAGTCATTCAAGACTCAACGGTGAAAGAACTTCACTAAACCACTATAAAGATGTCTTTATACGAGTTAATCAAAAACTCATCCCAGTAACATCAAGCCTTGATCAATTCTTTACAAGCTATTGAAGTACAACCCAATGATCCTCAACCTCTTATAGATTTGGTAAATTATCTTAACACTATTTCCCTAGTTTCCTTCAGTGATTCAAAAATTATGACTCTTCACCTTGGAAACCAGGACCTTGCACTTTTTATCACTGTATATATTGATCAAACACATGTTAAGAGTGTAATGATAGATGGAGGTGATAGTATTAATATTATCTCCACCCATTCCTATAAATAGCTATCACTTCTTGATAATTGCATGTTGTAGTTTGATGTGATATGCCATTCTTTCAATGATACTATGATGACTATTGTGGGTATTGTAGTCTTGCATATCCATGTGGATCCTCACATAATATTTGAGCTCTTTTATGTTATCAAAGGAGAGTTAAAATATAACATATTGCTTGGATGGTCTTATACACATGTCATATCATGTGTACCCTTGACTTTACAATGTTGTGTCAAATTTGAGCATGGTGGGCAAGTGCATGTTATTCCCATTGACCCACCTCCTTTCAAAACATGTAATATGACTTATCATCCCAATGATGTCCTTATTCCATTGAAAAAATCTTCCTCTTCACATTATATTGTTGAATCCTCAACAAGCTTGACTACCCCAGTTACTCATATACTAATGACACAAATTTTTGACAAGGATCCCATGGAAGACACTTTCAAATGCCTTTCGCTTAGAGAATATCACTTGTTGACACTTGACATGTTCCATACTCCACAAGACTATGGAAAACTTTACATGCACCCAAATTATGATCCCATATTGGGATGGTAATCCCATATGGACCTCTAACCTTCAAACTAATCTCACATATGGGGGAATCGATTAGGCTCCTACTATCAAAAATATCTCCTCTTCACCACAACCTTTTACTTATAATTTCTCCTTCCTAGGAAAACCTAGTTTTATTCACACCTATCTTTATAAGTACACCTAGAAATGATTTGGGTTGGGTCATTATGATAAGGGTTCTCATACACCCATTGAATACCCCACCAATAAGACTGTCAAAGATGCCAAAAAGTGGTAGGTGTAGACACCTAAATTTGGCCACCAATAACCTCCAACTAGGCTTTTGACTAATTTCCACCTAAAGTGCACAATTTGGCTTAAAAACACTAAATCAAATTAAATGATTTAAAATTTATATATTCAAGTGACAACTTTAGCTAGAGTATCCCTAAATGGGGTAGTGTAATTTATAGGCCAACTAACTTTGATCAATTCATTTCAAGTCAAAATGCCAATTTTGCACCTGGGTGCTCTAGATTGTTATTTCTTATAAAATATATTACATGAGACATGTGCATTTGTTATTTGGTGTTGATAACATCCTAAATGGGATAATGGATTTGATGCATCTAACATCACCTTCCAATTCAAATCCAATCAAATTTTGGACTAATAACAAGACATTCTGATCAATTTGAGTAATTTGTGCACAAAGTGCTTAAACATGTTTAAGAGATAATTAATCCAAATCAAGGCGTAATTAATAATTCCATGGAATCTTGTTAACTAATTTGATTTATAAATGAATATTGAATATCTTCATCATCAACTGACCTCATTTCTTGTGAAGAAATCCCTAGGCCATAAATGCCATAAATATCAGGATTCATGCCTCCTATGCCTTATCAAAGCCCTCCATACCTCTTAATTACTCATCTATATGAAATATTGATGAGAATATTTATCAATTTTAATTACATAATTAGATTAATCCTTAGCCACACATCTCAATCCTGAGATGGATGGTTTAGGTTGATTCTAGACATTTACAAAAATCTATAAATAGGAGGCCTTACCACATCATTTCTAAGCTTAGTTTGTGCAAAGTTATAATGCAAGATTGGTTCCAAAAGCTTAAAGTAACTAGTGTTACCATGCCAAATTGATTCCAAACCAAGACAATCCACAAGCCAAAGGTGCCAAGGAGAGATGGAGGTAGACAAGCTTCCATTACCAAGGACTTCATGAGCACAAAATCAAGTAAGCCAATACTACAAAGGCATTTGGAGCATCCAAGGAAGGTGAAGGAATTATTGTGATTTTATTTAATTTTTAGCTGTGTTTGTCATTTATTTTTGTTACTAATATCACCCTAGTAACTAGGCATGCAGGTGTTAGCTTAATGTGTTCTTTGTTAATTTATTTTGTGTATTTTGTCATTAACACCATACTAATCTCCTCTTCTTAATCAAATTCTTAGTTCACATAATGACACACCTAGTGGGACAAAATGCATCCCACATATGAATAATATCATTCTACAAATTTAAAATCTTAATTTGAATCATTAAAACTCTTGTAATTTGATTTTATAACTTTGTTTTGCCCTTTTTTTGTCACGGGTTTACACAATAACCAACATCGGTTAGTACAACCATCATCAGTTGGCATAGCCATCATCAATAACTATTGGTATAAATGATGTTAGTTAGATAAACAACATCAGTTAGTAAGTGTAACTATCATTGGTTATATAATTGATGATGGTCACTGTGTTTTTCTTAAAAACACAAAACTTGAGAACTAAAAGGCAATTTTAAAATGCTTGGTTTGGGGTCATACAGACTCTATTTTGGATGATTTTTTTTAAACCACATGTTTTCTCATAAATTTTTAGAATTTGAAATTATTTTATCTTAAATTTTCATATATAATTTTAATAAAATTGTGAAAATATATTTAAAATGTTTCTAATATAACATACTTGCTTTTAGGGTGATGCCTTAAGGGTAGACAGGTAACTAGCAGATTTCAAGTTTGATAAATCATGTTTTAAAAATTATTTTGAATATTTTAAAATGAATTAGGAACATTATTTTGGTGCTTAAAATAACATTTAATGTGCTTAAATAAGTTTTTTTAGCATTAGTTTTCAAATTTACAACTAGGACCAAGGGGTCAAATGAATACCACCTCATTTTTTGAATTTGGACTTAAAAATGAACTCACCTTTCCAAGATTTTTGTATTCACTTAGTTTTTTAATTTATTTTTTTTTTGGAAAAAATAGGGGTGCTACATGTATGCTCTTCCATTTTTCCCCTTTAAGGAACGCTTGGAATCAAAAGTGCCATTCCTATTGAGCCTAGTCCAAGGTTTAGAAAGAATGTTGTCTAAAGCACTCCCCAAAAACTCATCATAAGTTTGGGTGATCTTGACAATGAACTTAAAGTCTTTCTATTTTAAGATTTTTTATTTTATGCAAACTTGGATTGGGAGGGGGACTTCATCACCTCCCACAAGTTCTTTAGGGAAGCTTTGACCTAGGGTTTCATCTCCCAACATTGACTTCATCCACTCCTTTGGAGTTGTACACAAGACATATCTGCATTTGGACATCACACTACACTAAGTGAACAATAG
Source organism: Torreya grandis (assembly GCA_037957365.1). Lineage (NCBI taxonomy): Eukaryota > Viridiplantae > Streptophyta > Pinopsida > Cupressales > Taxaceae > Torreya > Torreya grandis. Next base: position 4,662,445 of record JARHVA010000506.1, read on the forward strand.
GATGTAGTGGTTATAAAAAGGAATAGACATTTTTACAACTATCCAATGCCATAGTCACCTAATTTATGTGCTTATCTTTTGTATCATTTGATGTGAAAGTCATTGTACAATTTATTCCCCTAAAAACATTCAAAATCTTTCTAGTTTAGTCAATGTGATGTCATCATCTCATCATGACATCCACCATGGCTACTCTTAGAGGATAGATAGACACACGTATAAGGAAATCATCATGGAGTCTCTCAATGTGATGTTGTCATTAAGTCACTCAACATGACATCCACCATGGCTACTCCCAAAGGGTAAAACAAGGGCTTTCACCTCAAATTTCTTTGTCACAGAGAAAGATGCATTAATAAGGGATTTCACCTCAAATTTATTCATCACAAAGAAAGATGCATTATCTCAAGTTACAAGATATTACTAATGTTGAGTCTTCCTCTAAACAAGGGCTTCATTCTCCATAAATCCAAGCTTGCCTTGAAAATGCACAAACTTAACTCTAGAGAGAGGTTTGGTGAGAACATCAGTCATTTACTCATTAGTGCAAATGTATCTCAACTAAATAACTTTCCTTACTACCATATCTCTAATGTAATGATATTGATCTCAATATGTTTTGTTCTATCAAGAAACACTTGATTGATAGATAGCTTCACACAACTTTGATTATCATAATGAATAATGGTTGGCTCTAATGATTTTCCAAACAATCTTACAAGAAGCTTCTAAAGCCACACTGCTTCTTGAACTACAACACATGCTACAATATATTTTGCCTCTATAGTACTTAGTGACACTAAAGACTACTTCCTACTACACCAAGAAATCATTGTAGACCCAAATTTAAATCAACATCTAGATGTGCTTTTTTGATCAACTACACTCCTTGCCCAATCAAAATCAGAATAACCTTGCAAATTTATATCTATAATAGAAGTATATCTCAAGCCATATCCAACTATGCTAGGCAAGTTAATCAAGATATTCTTAGTTGAAATTAGATCAATCTACCTAGGTTTACACATGAACTGACTGAGAGCACTCACTGCATAACAAATATCTGGTCTAGTATTGACTAGATACATCAACAATCCAATCAACTACCTATACATAGTAGGATCTACCAGACTTGAACTAGTTGCAGACTCACTTAACTTCTTCAAATTAGTTTCCATTAGAGTAGACAAGGATTTATAATCCATCATCCCAAACCTATTCAAGATGTCTATGGTGTATTTTCCTTGACTTAAAATAATCTCATTAGGTCTCTACCATACTTCCAATCCTAGAAAGTAATGCATAAAACCTAGATCCTTCATCTCAAATTTAGAAGCTAACTCCTTCTTGCATTTGATAATGAGATATTCTACTCCAGTAATAAATAGATCATCAACATAAAGAACCAAGATTAAGGCCTCACCATCAACTATCTTGAAGTAAAGATTTGAATTAACATCATTCTTGAAGAAACCCAAACTTATTGAGTATCGATCAATCCTCTCATAACAAGAATGAGGAGCCTACTTAAGACTATACAAGGCCTTATTTAATTTAAAAACATGAGACTCCTTCCCATGAATAAAAAAACCATCAGGTTGTTCAATGTATACTTCTTCTTCAATTACATTATTAAGGAATGATGTCTTCACATCCATCTAATGTAGCTTCCATCCCTTAGCTACTACAATAGAAATATTAGTTTTGATGGATGTACAATGACCAATAAGATAAAAAAATTCTTCATAATCTATTCAATATTTTTTAGAGAATCCTCTAGCCACAAATCTAGTTTTATAATTTTCAATTCTTCCATCAGTTACATGCTTGATCTTAAAAATCCATTTAAAAGATACAACTAATTTTCCTTCAGGTCTTCATATAATGTCCCAAACATCATTTTTGATGATAGATTGATATTCTTCAGCCATAACATCTCTCCATACTTGTTGACTAGATGCTTCCTCAACACTGGAAGGTTCAAACTCAATGATATGACTCATTAATGCTACATAACCTAGAAACTTATGTGGTCTTTTGCTTTCTCTATCTGTGCCTTTAGGAGCTACAAACTTTTCTACCTCATGCATTATTTTCTTATCCCATAGAGGTCTCTTTAAACCTATGACAATATCTCTTGGCCCATCAGTAGGTTCTAAAGGCTCAACTGGATCAATAACATCTTTTGGTTCAGTAAACTCCCTTTAAATCTTAGGAGTATGATCAATATCCATGTCCTAAGCAGTCTCCTAGTCTTCATTATCTATCTCCATGAATGAACCTTTAGATATTTTAAATGCAACATATTCTTTAAAAGAGACATCCTTGTTAATCTCTATCTATTTCTATCCTAGAATGTAGATCTTGTAGGCTTTTGATGATTCACTGTAACCCATAAATATTCTTTTCTTACCCAATGGTTCTTAGTTATCTTATCTTTAGGTACATTAATATAAAAAGGAAAAATAAAGATTCTCAAATGACTAACCTCAAGCTTCACATCTGTGAAGGCTTCTTCAAGAGTCATATTCTCCAAAATATGATGAGGGCTCTAATTCTGAACATACACTACAATTTTGGATGCTTTTGCCCAAAGGAATATTTTCAAGTCTTGATCATGGATCATAGCTTTGACTACCTCAAATATAGATCTATTATTCCTTTTTATAACTCTATTTTGCTATGGATTGTAAGGAACACAAAACTCCCTCTTAATCCCTACCTCAATATAGAAGTGACAGAAGTCTTTAGAAGTGTATTCTCCTCTGTTATCAGATCTCAAAACCTTCATTCTTTTCTCAGACAAATTTTATACTTGAGCCTTAAATTCTTTGAATTTTTCAAGCACTTCTTTAGATTCCTTAGAATTCAAAAAATAAATCCAAGTCTTTCTAGAGTAGTCATCAATGAAAATTATATAATACCAAAAACCACTCAAGGATGCCACAGACATTGGAACACATAAATCAGAATGAATAATATCTAGAATATATTTTGATCTTCTTTCACTACTATGAAAAGGACCCTTAGTATTCTTTCCCAATGTACATCCTTTATAAGTGTCATCATGCTCCTAACTAAGCTTCAAAAGGCCAATGACCATCTTCTCCATGGATGGAAGAGCTCTAAAATGAAGATGAGCAAGTCTCATATGACCTAACTCACACAAACTAGAGGAATCATGCATTAATGCTTAAACTGGATAAATGGAAAATATATAAAGACTCTCTTGTCAAAAACCAATCACTTGGGTTGTCTTAATGCTAGATTTCTTTGGCTAAGAAATAAATTTTCCTTTAGAAAATGCAACTTGATATCTTTTGTCCTCTAAGGCTAGAATTGATACAAGATTCCTCTTGATACTTAGAACAAATAAGACATCACTCAAATGAAGAGAGATGCCAAAATATAAGTGAAGAGAAGAGGCTCCAACACCTTTCACTAAGTAGCAAGCATCATATTTTATTATTACTTGAAGGTTGGTTTCTCTTTCCACTAATTCTAAAAGATGATCTCTATATCCTATAATATGTCATGAAGCACCACTATCAATTAACCATGTGCTTCTATTAGTCAATACATTATTTGATAGGGCTGAGTCTTCTCAACATCATCGATTAGTTTGCACACATCATTCTCCATGAATTCTAGAAGATCATTTTCCTCTAGTGAAATAAGGAATCTAAATTTTCAAGAGGTGAAGTTTGATGCACTGTCAATTATATCTTCAACCTTGAGACCGTTCACCATTTTTGAGGCTTGGATAGACTCCCTTGGAATGAGAATATGAGTAAATAACTTTGTTGCTTACTCAAATATTATCATGATCTTGCTTAAACCTACTCTTATACCATGTTAGTTTTAGGATTAGAAAATAATTAAGCAAATTCACAATAACACAAAGTAATGAACACAGTAGATACCTTGGGAAAACCCTCCTCTAGGAAGAAAAACCCAAAAAAATATATCTCTTATATATTTTAGGAATAAGAGAAGAAATTTGCTTTACAATATGGCCCAAACACAAGACTGATTCACAGTAATGAAAGGTAGGGCCTTTCCTAGGCAAAAATTTATAAAGAATATGGTTTCTCTTTGATAATAATTTACTTGATGCAAAATTTTAATCTATTGTAGGAGATTTATCTCCTCCTTGAAGTGAAAATTATTCTTTCTTCAATTAGATTACCAAATGAAGTGAAAATACCTTGTATATATACACATTCAGATGTCTCTTCATGAAAGGTCACCTCTCTTCACCAAAGGATATGAATTTTAATAATAAAATAGCAAGTCAGCCATAGATATTTTAACAATAATATTATTTAAATTTGATGGAGAAAAATATCTCCCATTTCTATAAACATCAACAAGACATCCCCCTCTTTACCTCCTACTCTTCTCCTTTTATAAGATGAGGTTATTAATTGAGTAGGAGGAATTTACTAATTGGATAGGGGGATAAATTTTATATTTATGATGCTTTGTAATGGTTTTAAATAATGTTACTATGTAGGAGGTAGTTTCTCATTTCATGCACAGATGGTAATGATTTAAATTAGGTTAAAGACTTTACCATCGATGGTTATGCTAACTATCAATGGTTAGGATGACTGTCAGTAGTTGAGTGCCTAGAGGAAAATGAGTGAAGATAAGTTAAAAAGGGGTGGGTTAAAGGGTTAGGTTAAAGGGTTAGGTTAGTAAGTTAGTAAATGGATGAGCTTAGTTAGCTAAGTAGTTAATAATTCTCAAGGCTAGATAGGGATCCAAAGCATTTCAACATCTAAAACTATTGTGTGCAATTTTTGAGTGTCTATATTTTGCCCTTATTTATTATGCAAATTTAAATTAACAAGATAAAAAACAAAAATGGATTGCTCATCAAGTTCTGATTGCCCCAAGTATGGGAGGAGGTGTTCCCCCTAAAACCAAGAGTTGATGAGGTGAAAACAAAATTAGGTCAAGGTTTGATAAGTGGTAGATGGTGATTCATGAGGTGGGTGACAAAAAGGGTTGGTGATTTAAACACGTGCACAAAATATGACTAAGTACAATAGTCAAGATCTTGTAAAAACTAAAGCTAAAAGTGTTGGTAAAAAATAAGGTCGGTACTAGAGGGATGTATGATAGGGGTAACTAATCCACAACATTGGTCATAGTTGATTAGATTATTCCCATCAAGTCATCTAGATAGGATCAGTGTTTATCATAAGTATCCAAGGTAGGAAGTGCCCCTTGAAAAACATAAATGGTCAGATCATGCATGAGGTGGTATAAAGTTCAAAATTTTAACATGGCAAGGTTGGTCAGTGTGGTTAAGATGACCAAGTAGGTTCATTGAAAAACATGTGAATATTTTGGGTTAAAAATGATTAATGTCAAGGTGTACATGATCAAATAGATGGGTGGGTATGGTTGTATTATCTCTTGAAAGGTCAATTTTTGGGTATGGTGGGTTATCTCCAAAAGTCAGCACCTAGGTTGGGTGCTGAGAAGGTTGAAAATGTTTGGGATCCTAACCATCAGTGGTTAGGGGGTTTCCTTAGGGTTGACCATCAATCATCACCTTGATTTTTGGTGGTCAAGCAAAAACCCTATATGGTCAAGACATAAAAAGTAAAAATGTAAAATCATTTTTACCATTTGACTTTGAGACCTTGGTAATTGATTCTCCTAATTTTATACATTTTGCCATTCAGTGTTGACTTACTGAGGTAGATAATTATGGTTGATTTCATGTTGACTAGATGGAGGGTGGATAAGGGCACAACTGAGTGGCTGGATGAGGGATCTGGCCATGTTAGTGATCACAAAAAGAGGTAGGTGTCATTTTAAAATTTATAGTTTAGGTGAATTTGTGAGTTGGGAGTTTCTGTTGGGTAGGTTGGAGTGAGGTGGATAGGGATTTGGAAATTATTCAAGGCCATGATGCCCTAGTTTCATGTTTATGATGAAATTAGGTGATTTATTGGGCTAAATTGAGAGTAGGAGTGTTGGTTGGATGCATAATGGGTTGTAGAATAGTATTAGGAATTTTAATTTATGAGATGAGGTGATTGGTTGAGGTTTTTAGGTGGAAAAGGGTGGAGGGTTCTACCAGTGATGGTCACACATAGTAACCATTGATGGTTTCACCTAATCACCAGCAGTCAACTCTAGGGTAAGAGGATTTTAAGGGACCATTGATGGTTCAAGGAAATGTCAATGGTTGAAGGGTTAGGGGAATAATAAGGGGTAGATTGTAATTTGGTCAAAGTTCTTTAAGGTTTGGAAAGTTTTTAAATTTTTTAAATGTTTAAATGTTAAAGCTTTTTAAAAGGGTTTGTAAAAGCTAGGAAGTTGGTAAAGTAAGATTAAAGGTTTCGAGGTGTGGTAAAGTTTTTAGGGTTATAATTTATTTGTAAAGTTGTGTTTAAATTTTTTTTAAATGATATTAAAGGGTTTTTAGTTGAAGTGTTGGAAAGGGGAAATTTTGTAATAATGGTTGTGTGTGTGACAAAAGTTGAATAATGTTTTGTAAAGTTTGTAAAGTTGTTGAAGTTGAAAATTTGTGTTAAGATGTGTGTAGACGTGGGTTTGAAAGGTATGTTAAGGGTTGAGAGTTTTTTTAAAGCATTTAATAGTTATGTTAAGTGTTGTAAAAGTTCAAAGGTATATTTATAAGATGAGATATTTTGGTAAAATGGTCAGCACGTATAGCCAGGTAAAAGAAATGTTAGCTAGGTAAAATAATGTGTTAGGGTTGGTGTTGAATAGTAGTAGTGAAAGTTATGAAAAATAGGGCAATTATTTTTTAGAGAAGTAATTTTATGTGGATAAAAATAGAGGTTTGGTTGATTAAGAGAGGTAAGATGGTAGATGTAATGGGTTAGATAGGAATAAGGTGAAAAAGGTAAGTGTAGGTTTATTCTTAGCTAGAAGTATACATACGAATGTGATTGATATGTAGGTACATGACTAGATTCAAACGAGGGACCAAGTCCCTAAGATTTTAATAGAGTTCCATGATGGGATGATAGAAAATGAGTGAAGACACATGGAGGAGGTTGCCCTATGGGCCATGAGACATTATTAGCACCTACCACAGGATGTGGTTATGATTGTGGCTCTCATAGAGAGATGGGATCCAGCCATGAACACATTTTTGCTACTGATGGGAGAGATGACTATCCTCCTAGAGGACATCTAGTAGATTACATGGCTACCCATTTAAGGGGAACCAATTTATCACATAGAGAGTGATGAGAGGGACTACCACATGGATCTGATATATGGATTAGATTGGGCCCATGCTAAGTTTCATGTAACTAGTATTTGCTATGGGCCACTATACTAGATGGCCCCATAGGATAGATGATTACTCACAATGATGTTGATGATGATGGATATATCTTACTTTTCTCTACTTGATTCAAGTAGTGGTCAATTTCTATAACTATTACTAGGGGTACTAGTAGAGATGTTACTAGGGAAGACTATGTTTGGGTGGGCCCCAATGTTATTAGTCTAGATCTATAGGGAGCTCTAGGCATTTAGAGCACATAGGAAATATGGGATCAATATGGGATTTGTTCTCCATTGTTGGGCATATAATAATATTCAGGTGGTGAGACCTTTGGGGCTATCATGGGATGGTTATGCACCAATAGACTTCAAAGTGGGTTTCTTATGATGGAAAGGAGATTATTCATTGACAAGGGTAAGTGGTGGTGCCACATACATTGACTAGTTCAAGGATGATTTAGAGGGATTAGTGGTGGGTAACATAGTGTGGATGCCATATGTGGGTTGGCCTAGGTGGGCCCAATATAGTTAACACACTTTATCACTATAGAGTTGGAGATGGATATATGGGAGGCACGATGGTGAGATTAAGTTGATCCTATTTGACTCAAGTTAGATGTAGTTTGGCTTTATACAAGGGATTCCACTAGATTTCCTAAGATATAGGATGGGGGATGCAAAGTTCTTGCTCCCATAGTTGAAACCATAAGACATTGTTTTATATTATTTGTAGCTACCAGTGAGAACCATGATAGATGATACAAGTGTTGTGGATGGTTATGTGGCATTGTACCATGCCTAATATACAACAACTAATTTTGGATGGGATGATGGTGGAGATAACAAATGGATATAGATCTAGCTAGGTACCAACATAGGGTGATGGGCAGGATTGATATGCTATGGTAGCTCTGGCAATGACACATGCCTAGATCATAGGATTGTAAGGACAAGTGGCCACTTTGTAGGGTCATATTGTCACCTTATAAGGTCAAGTGCCCACTGTGATAGGAGATCAAAATCAAACAAGGATCTATTTTGGTTTAGTGACCTAGGAGAGAGACATATTGAGATAGAGGGTAGGAACAACCATAGCACCTATAGGAGGATAACTAAATATGATTATAATGACACAATACTTAGCTACAGTGGAAGCATTAAGATATTATGTGGTGATAGTACTAGCTCAGTTGCCATTGGAGATGAGGTATGGAGAGTATAGGGATAGTTTAGTAGGTGGTCCATCTATAATTACTCATGGATAGTGAGCCCCTATAGTGGGGTAGGTAGGGAGATCAAGTGGACTACCACCAAATGGTAGTGTAGGTGTAGGTGTAGTTACAAGTGGTAGTGGTGCCCTAAGGGCTTGCTATATGAGATTATATGATGTATATGTTTTTTATTTTAATATCATCCTACGTGCTAATGATGTGATATGTATATATGAAAGAGAGATTTATATAGGGTGACATGTATTATTTTCATTATGATGTATATGATGATGAGGTTTTATGATGATTATGGATGTTTATTGATGTTGATGGTTTTTATGGTTGTTATGTTTACTTGATGTTTTGAGATATTGATGGATGATGCTTATGAAATTTATGGTTCATTAATTTGGTTATGTGAAAATGTGTATGGATGGTCATGATGTATTTTTTGTTATGAAGTGATAGGTTTCTCATATCCCATGCTCTATAAGATGATATGCAGACTCATAGGTTAGGGATTGTGATTATGTGTGTGGATGATATGCATGTGTTCATTGATGGATGTGATGTTGATGATCATGGGTGATTTTATGAGGTTATATGATAATGTGATGAGGGAATTCAAAACATGATTGTGATTAGATGTTTTGATCTTATGATGAATATTTTCATATGTGTATATTTTAGGTGATGTTTGGGTTTATACATAGGGGATGATGTGTTTGTTCATATACATGTTTTTGGACATGTGATTGATGGTTTTGATTATGGTTTGTTTCATGATGTTTGGATATATGATGATGTGGATCATAGAGAGGATTTTATATGGTGATGTGGGTCATAGATAGGAGTAGGGATATGTGATAGATGATTTAGCCATGGTTGTTTAAGATGTGATGTGGTGATGCTTTGAATTATTGTTATGTTTAAGGAAGTAGTGATAGGGCATGGTCTATCATGTTTATTGATATGATGTAGTTTATATTGTTAATGTTATGATAAATGATTATTATTTTGATGATAATGATGTGATGATGTGATTGTTGATGTTTTATGGTTTTGATATTTTGTACATGGATAAGATGTAGTTGATGGGCATGGTTCATAATGGTATGATGTATATGGATTATTGTGTTAATGAGAATGATGTTTTGAATGTTTTGATATGATATGTGATATGGGGATATGATGAAATAACATAAAGTAGGTTTAGATAGCATAGTAAATGTGGAAAAGAGAGAAGAATCATGTGATATATGTCCACATGAACTAATGAATAGAGGGTAAGAAAAAGGCATGATGTGTTCATTGGTAAGGGCCTAACAAAACCAAGTTGGATTGACTTAATGAAAATAAGCCTTTCAAAGGTTTCACATGAACATGATTTGATTGGAAAATAAGGTATCTTGAATACTTTGTGTTAAGTAAGCTCATACTCCCTTGATTTTAGAGAGGGTATGAAGGGAAAGTCGGTGATATGTTTGTTGGTTAAATATTTGGCGATAAGCATACTGATAAATAAAATAAGTCTAATAAGCCAAAGTAGGAAGATTAGTCATCCAAATGTGTAGGTTTACCACATTAGAAGGGGACTAATCTCTCCTCTCATCAAGGGGAGGTTCCCTATAGATAAGCTATATATATATATATATATATATATATACATATATATATATATATATATAGAAAATAATACTCAGGGGTAGGACAAACCATCCATCTCTCTTTTTTTAGAGATGATACATGCAGATCAAAGGAAAAACTCAAGGGAAATAATAGACAATACTCCTCTTCTTTCAGAAGTACTATTCAGCAAACCACAAGAATACTCTTGGTAGTAACAACAAAATATAACAAAGGATGTAGTAACCAACAAATCGAGATGCAACACAAAGTCTCCACCTAAATTGTTCAATAGTAAGATATGAAGGAAATTGAGGGAACAAAGTCATCCCAAGGTCCTTTACATAGGAATGAAAAGAAAACACACTAAAGGCAATTATGGGGGCACAAAATCTCTCCACACTTGACTCTTCAAGACACCTTCCTGACTACTTTCACTAATTCTGCTTATTAAATTAAAAGAATAGAAAATATATCAAGGAAAAAGACATAAGAATAGTTTCCCCAACAACAAAGATATCACAACACAAAGTCTAAAAAGTCACTTGCTTTCTTATTCCAGTAACAAAATATGATCAATAATCTGAGCTCAAAGTCTCAGTAATGCCTTACAATTTAGGCAGAGTTTCATTCTCATTATCAAAAAATAGATATATTTACAATAGAAGAGAGTCCCTTATATAGCTTCTTCAAGAAGGACTCGAGAACAGGAACACATCATGTTGCATTGAAATTTGTTAAGAAGCTAGGCTGGAACTTAGAGGCATCTACCCATTTGATTTTCTCAATGTAGAGAAACAAGTCACGCTATTGAAAGTTTACATCTTTCAGTGTCCACTTGGTGATCTGATACTTCATCATTCCTTCTTTTCTAGTTATTTGAATCAGGTCCTCGATTCAATTCAATGCTCTATTCCTTAGTCAATTTTTATTGGTCTTTAACAATTGATGCATGGCACATTCCATTGCTAAACAGGTGAAGATACATGGCAACTTCTATAGGACTCTGAGAAATGTTTATTGATAGAGGCTTTGAAACCTATTAGAAATTTAGAATCATGGATGCAGACACATGTCACTCTTTATAGAGTTATAATGGAAAAGGTGGTAGCTTCTACTCATCCCTTGAGAATCTTGTGGAGGATGACATGTAGAGGCTTCTACTGAGCTTTTAACTACCTTTGAAAAGTCTTCAGGACTTATATTAGTTTCTCATAGAAGATGACACATGATGGCTTCTGTTGCTTTGATACTATGTCTTAAGGGATGACATGTGGCAACATCCACTGTGACTTTGATGAAGGACATGTGGTAGCATCCATCACATTTTAGAAACACTATAGAACTATGCCTAACTCATTTGGATTCATGCAAATGATGCCACTTGGAATGTTCTACTTAACTTACAAAGGATACATGGTCACTTCTGTGGCTCTTAGAAGCAAAGTGAAATGAGACTCAAAAGATGGCATATCCTTTGAGAGCCCTATAGAAGATGACACATCGTGCATTCTACTTTCTTTAGCAGCTCACTGGGGGTCCACCATAGTCTTTATGAAAACAAGAAGTAGGAGGGAGAAATTGTGGAGATTGACACTTGTCAGCTTCTACCAAATTTTGTAAGGAACATGTGGCACGGTCTAAATACATTTGTTAGCCACATGGATACAGACACTTGGCACATTTCACTTCATTTAGTCACTCGTCCCCAAGCCCACCATGGTCTTTTCTTGAAATAGTGAAGTTAAGGGAAGAGACTATGGATATTTACACTTGGAGGTTCCCAACAAGCTTCAAGAGGGACACATGGCAATATCTACCAATTCGTAGAAACAAAGTTTAGTGAGGCTTGGCCATCAACACTTGGCAGCATCCATGGGATTTTGTCAGGATTTTGTCTCAATTTGTTTGTTTGCCTTGGTCACTTTTTTGCCATGGGAATTCCCTTTGCAATGGCACTTGTGTCTTTGACTCTTGAGGCACTCCTTTGAACTTTGTCACTTGAACCAACCGTTGAACCAAGTTTTGGTTCAACAATTCAAACAAAGCCTTGAACCGATTGAAAAACTATTTGATTAAACCAAAGTATGAATCAAAGCATTTGAAACAAAGCAGATGAACCAAATGAGTGAAACAAAGCATTAAACTGCTTGATTGAACCCACCTTCTAACCATTTGATGTAGAACCAAAGGATGAACCAAACATTGAACCTGATGTTGATGCTTGTCGATGGACATTTTTGTTTGAACCAAGGCATTGAAGAGTCTGTAGATTTCTTAGAAGCTTGAAAACTAAGGAATTTGAATGCCCAAGACAAATTTTAGATAGGGAAGAGACAATTTTGGTCTATAAGACCAAAATAGTTCAAATGTTGTCCTAAAAATGAGTGATATTTTTGGGGGACAACAATGTTGAAAGGGGAAATGGGTGATATGGTAACTTGATATGGTTTAGCTTTCCCATTCTATAGGTGACCAAAGAACCATAATAGACAAGTCCATACCTTAACATAATGTGTAGACTGATCAATGTAGGAAGTCTACTAATTCCATATGTAAAAGTTGATTACGACTTCCTTGCTTTGATTTTGACATAGGGTTGTTTGTTGCTTTTTTTGGTTTGATAGGTTGGTGAAGCTAATTGATGTGAGAAGCTTCAAATGTTTGTTTTTGACAAACTTAACTTATCCATCCTTCAAGGCAGTGGTCTAAAGTTGGATTTTTATAGTTATCCTTCAAGGGATTAATCTATCTTTAAGAAATTTAGTTATTGGGTAGCTATCCTTCAATAGAGTATTCTATAATGCTAGAGATATGGACCCAAGTGATATTTTGGTATCCCAATTTTCTTTTGAATGCTAGTTTTTAGACATAGATAAGTTTATTTAGGTTTATAGGTATATCTTTATGGATGAAATACTTTTAGAAAAAAATTTAATGATAGGTGAAGTAAGCAGGTGGTTTGAAAGACAACTAATCATGGGATTCCATCTGATGAAAGATGAAAAGTATCCATGAAGACCATGCCATGGTAGATCCATGGTATCTATGCTTAATATTAGCCTATAACTATGATGAATAATCACATGGTATTATATAATAATCAATTATACTTAAGAGGAATAGGGTGAATGTGTAAGGAAAGTGAAAATCTCATAAACCAAGGGATGAGCTTAAGTTAGACACAAAGGTGAATGTGATCTTTCTTTAACAAAAGAAAAGATGTAGATGTGAGGCATTGAGAGGCCCAGGTTTTGGTTTACCTTCATGAGAAGACAAATGATAAGCTCCTGATCCATACTTATGGGTTATGATGTAAATTCTAAGCCAATTGAAAGGAAACCTGCTTCTTTCTCTTTTCTCCATATTAGTTACATGTTGGTTTTCCTTGAGGATGAGGTCTCTAATATTGAATTTCTCACTCTTTCAAGTGTTTATTATAAGTTCACTTGATTCATTATTGATAGACATGAAGATGATGAAGTACTCCAATGTAATGTTCATCAATTAGTTCAAGACGTGCAAGATGTTCCTTATGATGATTGCTCTCAGAAAGGATCTCATGCAAAGATATATGAAGAGAAGGAATCTATACTTTGAGAGGAAATATTGCCTCTTCCCCAAAGACAAGAGTGAAAGGTGTATCACCTATATAGGTTTAAATGCTAGTGAAATAGACCCATAAAGTGAAAGGGATGTGTAGGTGCCAGTCCTAACCTAAAGCACTTACTACATTGGTTTATTGTAAGCATGAAAATGTTTCTCTTAATTTCCACTCTTCTCTTAATTTGAAAGCAAGTAAGAAACCAGTAAAAGGGGTGTGTAAATGAATCCTTGATAAAAGTGTGTGCATGATCCAAAAAATGATGGGAATTCCTCTTTCACGTGGAAGGAATAACCTATAGATAAGAAAGAAACTAAAAAGGGGTTATTAGCTAGATAGCTGAGTGGACTTCCTAGCGTGAGATAGATCTAAGAAGAGTATACTTGCTAAGAGGTTATTGGTCTAATGTTTATAATAATTAAGTTGATATAGATGAAAAGAAAGAATACTTTCATTTAATAACATGAAAGTAAATACATTCAAGAAAAATAAAGTAAAATACTTGTTCAAATAAAATGACTAAATGTAGCAAAAGTAAGTCAATAGTTATGTTAAGATAGTTGGGGTCATGTCCAAAAAATTAAGGAAGGCTTTGTGAATAGGAAAAAACATATAAAATAGGGTTTAGTTGGGGTTAAGGAGCTGAAAATAACTCATTGTTTTTTTCTACCACAGTGGTCATCAATGATTAGGTGAACCATTAATAGTTGGGTTGACTATCAACGGTTGGGTAACTGTCGATGGTTGAGGTAACTGTCAACAATTGGGCTAACCATGGGAAGTTGCCTATGTGTTTCAAGAAATGATCAAAAGGGAATTATAGATTAGATAAATACTCAAGTGGGGATTTAAATATGGGTCTAGTTAGAGATGGGAAAATATGAGATAAGTATAATCAGGTCAGGAGGGTTAGAGATGAAGCAAAATAAATAAATAACTTGTTAAATTGTTGATGGTGGAAGGATGGAGTAATTTGGCTAGAGTTATAGTAATTTGGCCTCAAGAGAAACTTGGAAAGATTTTTAGATCTCTATTGATACTTCTTGATTGATGAAGGAAGGTTGGATACCTGTTGGTAAGAAGATTTGATAGCTTGGGTGTCCCCCAGCTTTACCTCCCACTCTTCTCATTTTATAGGATGATGTTCATAATTGAGTAGGAGGAAGTTACTAATTGGATAGGATAATAAAATTACTATTTATGATGACTTGTAATTTGTTTAAAGTAGGTTATTATTTAGGAGTCAGATGTTCATTTCATACATAGTTGGTAATGCTTTAAAGTAGGTTGAAGACTTGACCATCGATGGTCAGGATAACTGTCAATGGTTAGGCTAACCATCAGTGATCGAGTTCCTAGAGGAAAATGGGTGAAGATAAGTTTAAAAAGGGTGGGTTAAAGGGTTAGGTTAGTAAGTTATTAAATGGATGAGCTTAATTAGCTAATTATTTAACAAGTCTCAAGGTCAGATAGGGATATAAAGCATTTCAACATCTAAAACTATCATGTGTAGTTTTTAAGTGTCTACATTTTGACCCTATTTATTATATGGCTTTGAATTAACAATTTATAAAATAAAAATAGATTTTTGGTCAAGGTTTGATTTCCTTGAGTATGGGAGGAGGTGTTCCCCTTAAACTAGGAGGTGATGAGGTGAAAACAAAATTGGGTCAGGGTTTGATAAGTGGTAGATGGTGAGTCATGAGGTGGGTGACAAAAAGGGTTGGTAATTTAAAATTCAAACACATGCACATAATGTGACTAAGTGTGATAGTCAAGATCTTGCAAAGACTAAATCTACCAATGTTGTTAAAAAATTAATGTCGATGCTAGAGGGACATATGACAGGGGTAACTAGTCTGTAACATTGGTCATAACTGATCAGGTTTTTGCCATCAAGCCATCTAAATAGGGTTAGTGTTTGTCATAGGTATCCAAGGTTGAAATTTATCCTTTGAAAAACACAAATGGTTGGGTTGTGCATGAGGTGGTGCAAAGTTTAAAAGTTTAACATGGCAAGGTTGGTTGATGCGATCAAGATGACCAAGAAGGATCAATGTAAAACATGTGAATAGTTCAGGTCAAAAATGACTAACATCAAGGTAGATGTAGTCAAATTAGTAGGTGGGTATGGTTGGATTATCTCCTAAAAGGTCAAGTTATGGGTATGGTGGGTTATCTCCAAAAGTGAGCACCTAGGCTATCTCTAAAAGTGATCACAAAATGAGGTAGGTGTCATTTTAAAATTAATAGTATAGGTGAATTTGTGATTTAGGAGTTTGTGTTGGGTTGGTTAGAGTGAGGTGGATAGGTATTTGGAAATTATCTAGGGCCATGATGCCCATGTTTTATGTTTGTGACAAAATTTGGTGATTTATTGGGTTAAATTGAGAGTGGGAGTGTTGGTTGGATGTGTAATGGGTTGTAGAATATTATTAGGCATTTTATTTTGTGAGGTGAGGTGACTGGTTGAGGTTTTTAGGTGGAAAATGGTGGAGGGTTTCACTACCAATGATCACACATAATGACCATTGATAGTTGGACCTGACCGTCGATAGTCAACTCTAGGGTAAGAGGATCTTAAGGGACCATCGACAATTTAATGAATTGTCAGTGGTTGAAGGGTTGGGGGAATAGGAAGGGTACGATTTTAATTTGGTTGAAGTTATTTAAGGTTTGAAAAGTGTTTAAATTTTTTAAAACATTTAAATGTTAAAGCTTTTTAAAAGGGTTTGTAAAAGCTAGGAAAGTTGGTAAAATAAGTTTAAAGGTTTCAAGGTGTGGTAAAGTTTTTGGGGTTGTAAATTATTTGTAAAGTTATGTTTAAATGTTTCTAATAGTTTTTGAAAGGGGAAAGTTCATAATAATGGTTGTGTGTGTGGTTAAAGTTGAATAAATTCTTGTAAAGTTGTTGAAGTTGAAAATTTGTGTTAAGGTGTGTGTAGAAGTGGGTTTAAAGGTATGTTAAGGGTTGAGAGTTTTGTTAAAGAAGTGAATAGTTATGTTAAGTGGTGTAAAGGTTGAAGGTATATTTTATAAGATGAAATATTTTGGTAAAATGGTCGGTGGGTATATCCAGGTAAAAGAAATGTCAGGTAGGTAAAAAAGTGTGTTAGTGTTGGTGTTGAATAGTAAAAGTGAAAGTTATGTGAAATAGGGAAATTGCTTGTTATATAAGTAATTTTATGTGGATAAAAATTGATTTTTGGTTGATTGAGAGAGGTAAGATGGTATATGTAATGGGTTAGATAGGAATAGGGTGAAAAAGGTAGGTGTAGGTTTGTTCTTAGCTAGAAGTATGCATACTAATGTGATTATTATGCAAGAATGTGACCCAATTCAGATGAGGAACTGAGTCCCTAAGATATTCACATAGGTCTATGATGGGATGAGGGATGATGAGTGGATACACATGAAGGATGTTTTCCTAAGGTCTATGAGATATTATTATCACATGTTATGGGATGCAATTGTGATTGTGGCTCTCATCGAGAGATGGGATTTAGCTAGAAACACATTTTTGCTACCGATGGGAGAGATGAATATCCTCTTAGAGGATATTCAATATATTAAATGAATACCCATTCAAGGGAAGACAATTTATCACATAGAGAGAGAGGAGAGGGAATACCCCTTGGATCTGATATATTAAATGGATTGGGCCCATGCTAGGTATCATGTAGGCAGTATTTGTTATGGGCTACTATACCAAAGGGCCCCAAGGGATAGATGTTTGCCTAAGATGATGATGATGATGATGATGATGATGATGATGATGATGGTTGTATCTTAATTTTATTTTCCATATTAGAGTAATGGTTGATTTCCATACCTGTTATTAGGGGTGTTGGTGGAGATGTTGCTGAGAAGGATTGCATTTGGGTATGCCCCAATGTTATTGGTCTATATCTATATGGAGCTTTGGGCATTTAGAGCACACAAGTAATATGGAATTAATGTGGGATTTATTCTCCATTTCTAGGAATATGATCACATTTTGGTGGTGATACCTTTGGGGCTACCATGGGATGGTTATGCATCGATGGACTATAGAGTTGGTTTCTTATGATGATGAGGAGATTATGTATTGACAAGGGCAAGTGGTGGTACCACAAACATTGATTGGTTTATGGATGCTTTGGAGGGATCAGTGGTGGGTCATGTAGTGTGGAAGCTATATGTGGGCTAGCCTAGGTGGGCCTAATATAGTTATCATAACTTTATAACTATAGAAATGGAGATGGATATATGGGAGGTAGGATGGAGAGACCAAGATGATCCCATTTAATCAAGTTTGTTTTTAGTTTATCTTCATGTAAAGGGTTACACAAGATTTCCTAAGATATAGGAGGTAGTATGTAGAGTTCTTTCTCCCAAAGTTATAGCCATAAGGCATTACCTTAGATCATGAGGAGCTACCAGTGAGAGCCATGATAGATATGATATGCAATATTTGATTATGGATAGGAAGATGGTGGGAGATAACAAATGGATAAATAATAACTATAAATCTCTCTAAACACTTGTTGATATCTTATATGATGAGGATGATCTATTATTAGATGGAACTCTCTTACCTCCATTACCAAACCAATGGCCCAACTAACCTATTCAACATTTACCTAAACCCCTAATCTCATCCAAGAGAAAGGTGGAGGAACCAAAACAACCATCAAACACAACAAACCCCTTCATCCACACTATTCATATGGTTACCCAGTCCCAAGCCCAATAAAAGGATAAGGGAAAAGCTAAAGTTTCCATTCCATGGACATACCCTTCAACCCCTCAACCCACCAACTAGACCCAAACACCTTTACCCAACCCAAGGTATCTATTTTGGAAGCCTTTCCCTCTAATCCTTCTACATATATCTAGTGGATAGTCTTGAAACAAATTCACCTGACACTGGTGAAGATGAGCCTTTATGAACTAATCAACACCTTGCCACACCATCATTAGGCACTAATAGAGGCTCTGTAATCTATAGAGGTTTAACCTGATGACCCTTAACCTCTTACACCCTTTATTATATCCCTCCATCTTTCTACCTTCATCACCTTTCAAGATTCTAATCCTCCCCTCTTTATTAACAAGTACATCAATCAAACCCACATCAAAAGGGTAATTATTGATGGAATAGATAACATCAACATTATCTCCTCCAATGCTTATGACCAACTTTAGCTACCTAGGAACATCATGTCAAAAAGTGCAGTGCTCCTTCATTCTTTTAATGATACCATGGAAACTACCTTGGGGATAGTTTTCCTCCATATTTTCTTGGGACATCACACCATTCCCAAACTATTTTATGTTATAGAGGGAAATTTACAATACAATGTGTTACTCATATGCCCTTGGATCTATGCTATGAGTTATGTCCCTTCCACCTTACATCAATGTGTCAAATTTGAGCATGATGGTTAAGTTGTTATCATCAAATATGACCCTAGTCCTTTTGCCTCTTTCAATATGGCATATCAACCTAATAATGTTATTGTTCCTCCCTCATCCACCTCACCATCAACTGCTAACAACACCAACTCACCACCAACCAAACCCTATATCACTCCCACCCACAACAATGAGGAAGCTTCAACTAGTTTATTTATCCCTTCTTCCTAGATTCCTATAGAGGACCCCTTGGAACCCACATTCTAGTCTCTCTCCCTTAGAAAATATCACATTTTAGCCTTAGATTATTTCCTTAATCCATAAGAGTTTGGAAACCTCAAACATGACCCTTCCTAAAATCCTAACATTAGAACCATCATCCCCTTTGGGCTCCCCAACCATCAAATGAACTTTATTTATGGGGGACTTGATCATCCACTTCTTGCTTATACCATTACCTCATCCATCCAACCATTCACCTTCAACTTTTATTATCTTAAAAAACTAGGCTTTGCTAAAACTTAACTTTACAGGTGTGCTTGGAAGGGTTTTGGTCTCGACCTTTATGAATAGGGACCTCACAAGCTAACCATAATAAAAACCCAAAAACCTCATGAGCTATTCAACCTTGAGTTCATACCACTAGAAGAACACACCTCACTAAAACCCATTAACACCTTTGATGAGGATGTTCCTTCCTCACTAAACCCATCTCCCTTGAAGACTAAATATTTTGATATCATCCCATCTAAATTTTTTTATCAATACCATTATTTTGGTCCCCCTAACCTATCAAAAGGATGGATGAACTAAAACCCTTCCTTTCATCCATCCTAAAATAATAGAGAGAGATTCTCCTACCATCAACACCATCTAACATTAGGATGATGATTCCATTATCACCTACCTTGGTATAGAGGATTATTCTATCCATAAATCCCTTCCTCCTAAGAACCAAACCATGTTGAATGAATCCACTCTTGATGTGCAATAATATTATCCTTCTTTCCTTCTTGATCATAGCATGGAATTTGCTTGGTCCTATCAAGATATGCTTGGAATTGTCCCTTCTATTTCCCTTCACAACATTGTCACCCATCCTGAGGTTAAGATAGTGTGTCAAAAGATTCATAAGATGCATCTTCGCATAACCCTTATTGTCAAAGAATAAATTAAACATCTATTATCCATCAACTTCATCCAACCCATCAACTATCCATAATGGTTTTCTAACATCATTTCCATCACCAAGCCTACAAAGGGACTTCATATCTATAATGAATTTTGTGACCTCAACCTCACTTCCCAAAGGAATTCTATAGTGACTTATCAATATGCCATGACATACATCTTTCATGATCTCATCCATAATATTGTAGAGGACAATGTGGATGATCTTCCTATGAAATCCAAACACTATAAGGATTACCTATCCATTCTCACAATCATCTTTGACTAACTAATCCATTATCATGTTAGGCTCAATGCCAAGAAATGTATTTTTGGGGTCTTATCAGGAAAGCTTCTTAGATTTATCATATCTCTTCAAGAAATTGAAATAGACCCCACCAAATTCAGAGCAATCTTGGAGATGAATCCTACTAATATTACGTAACTCCATGGCTTACAAGGGAAACTTCAATCCATTCATCACTTTATCTCTTAATTATTAGATATATGTCAACCCTTTCACCATATCCTCAAGAAAGACACCTCTTTTAAGTGGACTGAGGACTATCAAGAAGCTTTTAATTAAATCAATGTGTACCTTATTTCTCTACCTATCCTCATCCTTCCTAGAGAAGATCAACCCTTCTAACTTTATATATCCACCATATACCATTCTTTAGGGACAATGCTCACTCATCACGATGAATAAAATAAAGATCAAGTCATCTACTACATTCTCCACAAACTTATAGACTATGAGACTTCGTATACTCATCTTAATAAACTTTGCCTTACCTTAGTATTTTTGGCCTCCAAACTCTATCATTACCTTCTTAATCACAAAACCTATGTCATCACTAACACTGACCCATTTAAGTGCATGCACTCTAAACCATACCAAAACTAGTGTATGTCTAAGTGGCTCATGTTCCTAGCTAAGTTTGATCTTGAGTTCCTTCAGCAAAAATCCATTAAAGGGAAAGTCATCACTGATCATTGGCTGAAACTCCTCTACCAAACAATCAACTGCTTCCTCTTGCCTTTGTAGATGAGTCCATCATAACTCTTTCTTAGGAGGAACCCACCTACCAAATGACCATGTTTTTTTATGGTTCCAAATGCAAATGTTGTGGTGATTCTAGATTTATTCTCATTCCCCTTAATGGTGAACCTCTTCCCCTTTCCTTTAAACTTGGATTTGAATGCACCAATAATGTGGCTGAGTACGAAGCCCTGGTCATAGGTCTCCAAACTACTCTAGCCTTGAGAATCAAGATAATTAATGTCTTTGGTGACTCCAAAATTGTGATAAATCAAGTCAATGGATCTTATCAATGTAAAAAGGATGTCTTAATAAAGCACAAGCAACTCATAGATTTAATCTTAGCATCATTCAATCACCACCTTACCTAGTCTATTACATGTTCTAACAATAAATTCATGGATACAATGGCTTCCCTTGATTCCCAAATTCCATCTCAACCTATTGAATCTAAACTATTTGTCACTATCCATCAATTTATCACACCTTCATTTATCAATTCTAACCTTCTCACCATTTTTAGTGTGGAAGCATCTCCCTCCAACATTTGGTAAAACCAATTTTTTAACTACCTTAACCTCATCATTGTTCCTCCCAACCTTTTAAGGAATTTTTGAAGAGCTTTTGTTTAGATCACCTCTCATTAATACATACTAGGGGGAATCCTTTATAAACATGGCTTTGATAGCCTCCTTATTCATTATCTACATAGTCATGAAGCTTCCCATGCTATCAAGGAAACACATGACAAAATATATGGAGGACACTTTAGTGGCCTAGCTTTTGATAAAGGTATCCTTCACCTTGGCTATTATTGGCCCACCCTTAATTAGGATTTTTGTGATTATGTAAATAAGTGTGTCAAATTTCAATAGCATACAAAGTTACATCATACACCTACCCATAGCCTTCAAGTATCCAAAGAATATTGGCCCTTCTCATAATGGAGTCATGATCTTATTAGGGAAATCAATCCTCATTCTTCATAATGACACAAATCTATCATTACTACTACTACCAAATATTTCACTAAGTGGGTGGAATCCATCCCTCTTATCTTGACCAAAGCCTAAAATATTATCGACTTCATCAATCACCATATCATCTATAACTTTAGTGTTCCCCATATGATCATCACTGATAACAGAAAATATTATAAAAATAAGAAAGTCTAAGGTTTTTGTGATGTTTTTGGCTTCAAGTTGAGATTTTATTCACCCTATCATCCCCAAGAAAATGGATAGGTGGAAGCCTTTAGCAAAACCCTCACCAAAATGCTAACCAAAGTAATAAGTGCTTGAGGTTGGGATTAGCACCTGCACATCCCTTTCACTTTATGTCCCTATTACACTAGCATTTAAAACTCTATAGGTGTTACCCATTTATCTCTTGTCTTTAGGGTAGAGGAAATATTGCCTCTCAAAGTCTAGATTTCTTCTCTTTCCATATCTTTTCATGTGATCCTTTCTAAGAGCGATTATCATCAGGAAAATATTGCACAAACATCACCTTACAACACTTAATCATCTTCATGTCTATCAAGAAATGTTAGAAATATTATCATTGATGTCAAAGGTCTAGCATTATTGGTGATAAAGGCCCCATTGCATTTAATGGTGTTTTTAATATTCATATCTTGGCTAATGTGTGTTAATATTTATTTAATATTAATGAATATATTTTTGGTTGCATATAAGTCAAAAGAGGGCCCATGGAGAAGTCAAAGAGTCATGGGCTAAAAGATGAAAGAGGAATGGGATGCATTTTCTCATGAATAGTCATATTGAGGAATTCCAAGAGTCACCATATGAAGATAAAAGAGGTATGGTGCATTTTTTCATGGAGGGACACTTTGAGGAATACAAAAAGTCACCAAGGTAAAGACAAAAGAGGAAATGATGATTTTGCTTATGAAGGATCACCATATGACTTTTCAAATTCAAGGATATGAAGGGTCATATAATTTTGGCACCATTTTCCATAAGGATTGAAGAGTCATAAAGGGTGAATGCCAAAGGTCTTTTATAAAGCTATAAATAAAGGCTTGAGAAGCCATTTGTAATATGCAAGAGAGTGCATGGTTTGTATTTATTTTCAAAGAAAGAAAAGTAGGAGATATTATAGATTTATATCATTTTTTAAGTAAACAACATTGATAGATAGTTGTGTTTTATACACAAGAGGGGTTGGTGCTCTTGTGGGTTGATGCTCACAAATCTTTGCAAGGGGTTGGTGCTCTTACAAGTTGGTGCTTGCAAAATTTGTATTTTGAGTTAGTGCTCATTCATATACTTGAGATTGTTCTCCATGGTTTTTCCCACTTTGGGTTTCTATGTAAAAATCTGGTCTCTCTCTCTCTCTCTCTCTCTCTCTCTCTCTCTCTCTCTCTCTCTCTCTCTCTCTCTCTCTCTCTCTCTCTCTCTCTCTCCTATGTGATGAAAATTATTGTTTCAATTTTATTACATATCTTGAATGTGTGATTAAGTGGTTACAGAAAATAAATTATATTAAGTAAAAAAAGATATATAATATATTGATTCACCCCCTCTCTTAGTAAATGTCATGCTTAACAATTGGTATCAGAGCAGGTTCTTTTTGAAAAAGTTTTTTAGCTTGAAGGTAGATCGAGAAAGTATGGTGGCTAGATCACATGAAGGATTTTCTAAAAATAAGGCACCTTTGTTTGATGGGATGAATTATGTTTTTTGGAGCATAAGGATGAAGACTTATTTTATGGCCCTTAGATTTTACATATGGCAAGCCGTGGTGGAGGAATATGAAGAGCCACATACACTTGTAACTACTCTGGTAGAAAAGAAAGAAAATAATGCTAAATATTTAAATGCTATTTTATGTAGTTTATGTGAATAAAAATTTGTTAAAGTTATGCAATGTAAATCTTCTCATGAAACTTGGATAAAACTTGAGAATATTTATAAAGGTGATGGAAAGGTTTAGCAAGCTAAGCTTTAGACTTTTAGAATATAGTTTGAGAGTTTGAAGCTGGAAGAAGACGAAAATATAACAAGTTATCTTTTATGGGTTGATTAAATAGTTAATTAGATTTAAGGTCTTGGAGAAAATTTAGAAGAATCAACTATGGTTCAAAAAGTTTTGAGATCTCTACCATTGAGATATGATGCAAAATTTTTGGCAATTGAAGAGATGAAGAATTTAGCCAAGCTAAAGATGGATGAGTTTCATTGTATTCTTATGACATATGATATGTGGACTCAATAAGATAAACCCTCAAAGAGAGAATCTACTTTCAAGACATCAAAGAAAGATAAGGTTAAGATTTAAGAATCAAGTGATAGTTTTAGAAATGATGAAGATGACAATGAAGCTCTATTCATTTGCAAGCCAAAAAAAGGCACATGTAAATATCAAGGAAAATTATCTTTTAAATGTTTTAATTGTGTAAAGATTACACATTTTGTAGCTAAATGTCCAAATAAGAGTAATGATGACAATGAAGAAGAAAATTCTATATACAAGAAAAATTTCAAAGGTAAATTTGAGAAAGGATTCAAGAAAAAGAGTTTGTATTCTAAAGATCCTAGCTCAGCTAAAGATAGTGGAGTTAGTGATTCAGAAAAAGAAGAGATTCTATTCATGACCATACATGAAGATGCCTCCACTAGAAAAATTACATATGATCAAGAAGAAGAATAGGATTAAGTTGAAGTGAATCTGGAAGGAGAACTCATTTGTTCCTTAGAATAGTTAAAAGTTCTTAAAAAGAAGAATCAAAGATTAAATCTCCAGATCAAGAAAAATGAAAAGAAGTCAAAAGAAATAATTGAAGATCTACAAGCACACTTTGAAGAAGCTAAGAATAATGAAGATCTAATAACATAGTTGAAAATAGTAAGTAAATAATGTGAAAGGTATGTTATTAAAATTGCTTCTTTAAAATCAGATCTTGAGAAAATAAATAAAGCAATGAATGATAGAGTAACCAATGATTCAAAATTTGAGAATAACACTAATATGTTGAATAAGACATTAGAAAATCAAAGATCAATATCAGATAAGATAGGTATTGGATTTTTAAAATATAAGGAGGACATCATTACTTTCATAGACAAAGAAAAAAGAAAGAGCTATGCTGAAGCTTTTACAAAAGAAGAAATAAAAAGGGAAGAAGTTAAGAATACATAAGACATATCAAACAAAGAAGGTTGGAGTGAACAGAGCTACAAAAGGCAATCAGGTCAGAAATACACAAATAAGTCCTATTTTTATGGTTACTATTTCTATTGTAATGGATATGGTCATAAGAAAATAAAATGTCAAAAAAGGGCTAACAATTTTAGAAATAAGGAGAAGGAAATTCATACAGAGTCAAGAAAAAGTCACAACTCTTTTGCTCCTCTATTAGGCTTTAATGAAGAGACCATAATATGTTACAAGTGAAACAAATTTAGACACATAGCTTAGTGTTGTAGAAGTGTGTTTGAGTCAGTCAAAAAGGACCAGAGTTTCAAGGCACCATTCATCAAGAAGAAAGTTTAGATAGGTTCATGGTAAAAGAAATAACTTGAAAAATCTATATTGGTGTAGATAGCTCTGCATGCAAGAAATAAAGAAAAGCCATGGTTCATTGATAGTGGATGTTTGATGCACATTATATGAGACAAGAGTAAGTTTATAACTTTGAAGAAGATCGATGGTGGCATAGTGAAATTTGAAGACAATACTACTACTAGAATTGATGGAAATGGTGCACTAAGATTGGATAATGGTAAAACTAAAACTAAAAATATTTTGTATGTAGAAGGTCTTAAGCATAATATTTGGCTGTAAGTCAAATGTGTGACTAGGGGCACACACTAAAGTTTTATGCATAAGGTTGTGAAATTAGAATAGAAGATTCAGATGTGTGGTTGCAGATGCTTAGAGAATAGGCAATAATTTATATATGCTATAGAACATCAAAGTTCAAAGATGTTGTTTGAGTCAGATTGAATAAAGTTGGATATGGCACAGGAGAATGGAGTGCATAAATTTTAACAATCTTTTCAATATCAATAAGAAATAAGCAGTTACAAATCTTTTGAAGATTACAAAGCCATCTGACATACTTTGTGAACCTTATCAACATGGGAAGTAGACTAGAAGGTGGTTCAAAAAAAAAGAGTACTTGACCACTCAGATAATAGATCTTGTTCACACTGATCTATGTGGACCTATGAGAACTCAAAGTAATCAAGGTGAGAAATATTTCATGTTGCTTATTGATGATTTTTCACGTATGACTTGGGTAATGTTTTTAAATGAAAAAATAAAATCTTTCAGACATTTCAAAGCATTCAAAGCATTAGTTAAGAATGAAACCAATTTGAATATTAAGTGTCTAAGATCAGATCGAGGAGAAGAATTCATGTCAGATCAATTTATTAAGTTCTGTGAAGACCATAGAATAAAGAGACATTATTTAGTAGTCAAAACTCCAAAGTAAAATGGAGTAGTTGAACAGAAAAATAGAATAGCTCAAGAGATGGTGAGGATAATGCTAAATGAATCCAAGATAGAAGATAAATATTAGAGATAGGTAGTTGCTATACTAGTGCATATTTAGAATAGAGAATTATTGAGATTCAATAATGACAAGACTCCTTATGAGCTATGGAAAGACAAACCAACAATAATTGATTATTTCAAAGTTTTTGGTAGTAAATGCTTTATAAAGACAATCGATGAAAAACTTGGAAAGTTTGAATCCATAACATATGAAGGTATATTTATTGGTTATTTTTTCAAAAGTAAAACTTATAAATGTTATAACAAAATAATCTAGAAAATTGTTAAAAGTGCAAGTGTCAAGATAGAAGAAGATGGAACATAAAGAATCAGTGATCCAGTAGACATTTCTAAAATCATTGAAGAGGAAGATTTTGAAGAATCAAATGAAGATGAGAAAATAAATAAAAAAGACACCAAAAATCCATCCAAATATGTTCAAATAAATCATAATGAAAGTGACATCATCAAGGACATAAATGAAGGAATTCACACCAAAAGAATGATGGTAAGTGAATTGAAGCAAGTTAATTTCTATTTGTTATCCAAAATTCAACCAAGAACTTTTTCAGAAGCTAGACATAATAAGCATTGGGTTAAGGCTATGGATGAAGAATTAAATCAGATAGAAAAGAATGATACTTTGGAATTAGTGCCTAGACCAAAAGATCACAATGTGATAGGAACAAAATGGATTTATAAAAATAAGTTGAATAAAAATGGAGAAGTGATCAGAAATAAAGCAAGATTAGTATGTAAAGGATATTCTCAAATTGACGGAATAGATTTTGAAGAAACTTTTGCACCAATGGCAAGGTTATAGCCTATTAGAATGTTTCTTGCATATGCAGTGTTTAAAAATTTCAAAGTATTTTAGATAGATGTCAAATCTGCCTTCTTGAACAAGAATATAGAAGAAGAGGTCTACATTGAGAAGCCTAAGGGATATATTCTCTCAAATATTAGTAGCCATGTATTCATATTGAAGAAAGCATTATATGGATTGAAACAAGCTCCCAGAACTTGGTAAGCAAAACTTGATAAGTACCTGTAGGATCAAGGTTTCAAGAGAGGATTTGTTGATAGTAATCTCTACATCAAAATAGAAGGTGAGCATCAATTGATTGTTGTGGTATATGTTGATGACATCATTTTTAAAGGAAATATTGAAAATATGACAAAAGAATTTTTTGATAATATGAAAAAATAATTTGAGATGTCTATGCTTGAATAATTGTCATTTTTCTTAGGATTGAAAATATTTTAGTTAGATAAAGGAATTTTCATATCTCAAAGTAAATATGCTAAGAAAATGTTGAAGAAATTTGGTTTTGAGGATTGTGCAACAGTTGGCACACAAATGTGTATAGGAAATGAGGTGAGCAAGGATTAAGATTCACTTTTTATAAATCATTATTTATATATATCTATGATTGGTAGTCTTATATATTTGACAGCATTAAGGCCAGACATCATGCATGTAGTATGTATGGTTACAAGATATCAATCATCTCCAAAAGATAGTCATATTCAATTGGTGAAGAGAATATTCAAATATATCAAGGGGACATTAGATTATGGATTATGGTATCCCATAGGTTGAGATTTTACTTTGGTTACTTATACAGATTCAAATTAGGTATGTTGCTTGGATGATAGAAAGAGTACAAGTGGAGGTAATTTCTTTCATGGTGATAGCTTAGTATCATGTCTAAACAAAACACAGAATTTAATATCACTTTCTACATCTGAAGTAGAATATATTGTATTAGTATTGTGTTGTACTCAAGTGCTTTGGATGAAGAAAACTTTGGAAGATATCAAGGTTGTAGATTAATAAGTTAAGATGGAGTATATCAGTACTACAAAGTAGATTGAAGATATTTTCATAAAGGCACTACCAAAAGACACATTTGAGTATCTATGAGAGAAGTTGGGAGTAATTTCTTTTACTTCCTACCATTGAGGTTCAAAATTAGTTAAGAGGGAGCTAAGTTTTAGCTCTAGGTAGGACCTTTGCCATTGATGTCAAAGGGGGAGAATAATAGGTAAAGGTACATGTGCAAAAATAGGTACAAGGAATAGGTACAGGTTACTACAGTAAGGGGGAGTTACTGTATGTTTTTTAGATGGAAGTATGTGTAGGTTTTAGGATGTGGTATTTTTAGCTTGAGGTTGCCATCAATGACAAAGGGGGAGATTGTTGAAAATATTGTCATTGATGTCAAAGGTCTAGAATTATTGGTGATAAAAGCCCCATTGCATTTAATGGTGTTTTTAATATTCATATCTTAGCTAATGTGTGTTAATATTAATGAATATATTTCTGGTTTTATATAATTCAAAAGAGGGCCCATGGAGAATTCAAAGAGTCATGGGGTAAAAGAAGAAAGAGGAATAAGACACATTTTATTATGAAACGTCATCTTGAGGAATTCCAAGAGTCACCATGTGAAGACAAAAGAGGTATGACACATTTTTCCATGAAGGGACACCTTGAGGAATACTAAAAGTCACCAAGATAAAGACAAAAGAGGAAAGGACACTTTTGCTTATGAAGGGTCACCATATGAATTTTAAAATGTAAGGATATGAAGGGTCATGCAAGTTTGGTGCCATTTTCCAGAGGATTGAAGAGTCACAAAGGGTGAATGCCAAAGGTCTTTTAGAAAGCTGTAAATAAAGGCTTGAGAAGCCATTTGTAATATGCAAGAGAGTGCATGGTTTGTATTTGTTTTTTAAGAGATAAAAGCAAGAGATATTGTAGAGTTCTATCATTTGTTGAGTAAGCAACATTGAGAGATAGTTGTGTTTTATACACAAGAGGGGTTAGTTCTCATATGGGTTGGTGCTCACAAATCTTTGTAGGGGGTTGGTGCTCCTGTGGGTTGGTGCTCACAAATAGTTACTATGTTGGTGATCAGAAAAGGGGTTGATACTCCTATAATTTGGTGCTTATAAACTTCATATTTTGAGTTGGTACTCATTCATATACTTGAGATTTTTCTCTATGGTTTTTCCCACTTTGGGTTTCCACATAAAAATCTAGTCTCTCTCTCTCTTGTGTGGTGAAAATTATTATTTCAATTTTATTACATATCTTGAATGTGTGATTAAGTGGTTGAAGAAAAGAAATCAAATTAAGTAAAAAAAGATATATAATATAATGATTCACCTCCCTTCTCAGTAAATTTCATGCTTAACAAGAAAGACCTAAAAGAGGGAGAATTCAATATCGAAGACCTCATCCTTAAGGAAACCCAACATGTAACTAATATGGAGAAAAACAAAATAGGTAAGTTTTCTTTCAATTGGCTTAGACCTTACATCATAATCCATAAGTATGGATCAAGAGCTTATAGTTTGTCTTCTCTTAAAGGAAAACTAGAACCTAAGACTCTTAATGCTTCACATCTATGTCCTTTCTTTTGTTAAAGTAGGATCACATTCACCTTTGTGTCTAGCTTAAGCTCTTCCCTTGGTTTACAATATTTTCACTTTCTTTACACATTCACCTTATTCCTCTTGGGTATAATTGATTATCTCATAGGACTATGTGATTATCCATCATAGTTATAGCCTAATCCTAAGCATGGATACCACAGATCTACCCATGGCATGGTCCTCATGGATACCTTTTATCTTTCATTAGATGTAATCCCACAATCAATTGTCTTTAAAACCACCTTCCTTCACCTATCATTAACCTTTTGTGCTAAAAGTCTTTCCTCCATAAAGATAGACCTCTTACATAAATAGAGTTGTTCATGTATAAAATCTAGCACTTAAAATCAAATTGGGATACCAAAATATCACTTGGGTCCATATCTCTAGCATTTTAGACTACTCCCTTGAAAGATAGCTACCCAACAACTAAATTTCTTATAGACTACTCCCTTAAAGGATAGACATAAAAATCCAACTTTAGACCACTCCCTTGAAGGATGAATAAGTTAAGTTTGTCAAAAGCAAACATTTGAAGCTTCCTGCATCGATTAGCTTCACCAACCTATCAAAATAACAAAAGCAACCAACAACCCTATGTCAAAATCAAAGCAAGGAAGCTGTAATCAGCTTTTACATATGGCATTAGTAGACTTCTCACATCAATCAATATACACATTATGTTAAGATATGGACTTGTCTATTACAATTCTTTGGTCACCTATAGAAGGGGTAAGCTAACCCATATCATGTTACCATATCACCCATTTCCCCTTTCAACCTATCACCTACTTTTCCTTCATACCCTCTCTAAAATCAAGGGAATATGAGCTTACTTGACATAAATTGATAAGATACCTTCTTTTTTAATCAAATCATGTTCATGTAATGCCTTGAAAAGTCTTATTTTCATTAATTCAATCCAATTTTAGTTTTTTTAGGACCTTACCAATGAACACCTCATGACTTTTTCTTAGCCTTTATTCATGAGTTCATGTGGACATATGTCTCATTATTCTTCTCTCTTTTGCACATTTATTGTGTTATCTAAACCTACTTTATGTGATTTCATCATATCCCCATATCACATATCATATCAAAACATTCAAATCATCATTCTCATCAACACAATAATCCATATACATCATACCATTATGAACCATGTACATCAACTACATTTTATCCATGTACAAAATATCAAAACCATAAAACATCAAAAATCACATCATCACATCATTATCATCAAAATTGTAATCATTTATCATAACATAAACAACATAAACCACATCATATCAATAAACATCATAGACCATTCCCTATCACTACATCCATAAACATAACAACAATTCAAAATATCAACACGTCATATCTTTAAAAACCATGGATAAATCATCTATCACATATTCCTACTCCTATCTATGACCCACATCACCATATAAAATCCTCTCTATGAACCACATCATCATATATCCAAACATCATCAAACAAACCATAATCAAAATCATCAATCACATGTCCAAAAACATGTATATGAACAAACACATCATCCATTATGTATAAACCCAAACACCACCTAGATTATACACATATTAAAATATTCATCATAAGATCAAAACATCTCATCATAATCATGTTTCAAATTCCCTTATCAAATCATCATATAACCTCATAAAATCACCCATGATCATCAACATCACATCCATCAATTAACACACACATATCATCCATATACATCATCACAATTCCCAACCTATGAGTCTGCATATCATCTTATAGAGCATGGGGCATGAGCAACCTATCATTTCATAACAAAACATACATCATGAATATACATACACATTACCACATAAATATACTAATGAAGAATAAATTTCATAAGCATCATCCATCAATATCTCAAAACATCAAGTAAACATAACAACCATCAACATCAATGAACATCCATAATCATCATAAAACCTCATCATCATATACATCATAATGAAATTAATACATGTCAAACTATATAAATCTCTCTCTCTCATATATACATCTCACATCAATGGCACATAGGCTAGTATCAAAATCAAAAACATATACATCACATAATCTCATTTATCAAGCCTCTGAGGCACCACTACCACCCATACCTACACTTGCACCTACACTACCATCTAGTGTTGGTCCCCCTAATCTCCTAGCCTACCCCACTATAGAGGGCCACTATTCTAGAGTAGTTATAGATAGACCACCTACTAAATTAGCCCTATATTATCCATACCTCATCTCTAATGGCAACTAAGCTAACACTATCACCTCATAATATCTCAACTTCTACACCATATATAAGTACCATGTCATTAGAGTTGTATTTTGATGATCCTCTTGCTAGTGTTATAGACATTCTTAGCCTCTATCTCAAGCTATCTCTCTCTTGGGTCACTAAACTAGGAGAGATCCTTACCTAATCTCACTCTCCTATCATAGTGGCCACCTGACCCTATAAGGTGACAATTTGACCCTATAAAGTAACTACCTATCCTTGTAAACCTATAATTTAGGCATGTGCCACTGCTAGTTCTATGATAGCATATTCATCCATCCCATCACCCTACACTGATGCCCTAACTAGATCTACATCCACATGTTATATCCCACCATCATCCCATCCAAAATTGATCATTGCATATCAGGCTTGGTACTACATCGCGTAACCATATACACCACCTTCATCATCTATCATGGCTCTCAGTGGTATCTCTTCATGATATAAAATAACATACTATGGCTATAACTCTGGGAGAAATAAATCTACATCCTCCCTCCTATATCTAAAGAAACTTGGTGGAATCCCCTACATGAGGCCAAACTACCTCCAAACTTGATCAAATGGGATCATCTTAGTCTTGCCATCCTACCTCCCATATATACATATCTAACTCTGTAGTGATAAAGTGTGATAAATATACTGGGCCGACCTAGGCTAGCCCACATATGGCCTCCACACTATGTTTCCCACCACTAATCCCTCCAAAGCATCCTTTAACTGGTCAATGTCCCTAGCACCACCACCTACCCCTATCAATTCATAATCTCTTTACCATTGCAAGAAACCCACTCTTTAGTCCATCAGTACATAACCATCCCATGGTAGACCCAAAGGTCTCACCACCTAAATATGATCATACTCCCAATAATGGAGAACAAATCCCACACTAATCCCATATCACTTGTGTGCTCTAAATTCCTAAAGCTCCCTATAGATCTAAACCAATAACACTATAGCCCACCCAAACATAGTCCTCCCTAGCAACATCTCCACCAACACCCCTAATAATAGGTATAGTAATCAACCACTACTTGAATTTGGTAGAGTGAAGCAAGACACAACCATCATGATCATCATAATCAATCATATGTCCCTTGGGGCTCTTTGGTATAGTGGCCCATAACAAATATCACCTGCATGATACCTAATAAGGGCCCAATCCACTCCATAGATCAGATCCATATGGTAGTCCCTCTCCTCACTCTCTATGTGATAAATTATCTCCCCTTGAATGGGTACTCATGTAATCTATTGAATATCCTATAGGAGGATAGTCATATCTCCCATTGGTAGCAAAAATGTGTTGGTGGTTGGATCCCATCTCTTGATGATAGTGATAATTATAACTACATCTCATGGTAGGTGTTGATAATGTCTCATGGACCCTAGGCCAACCTCTTCCATGTGTATCCACTCATCATCCATCATCCCATCATGAAACTCTATGAATATTTTAGGGACTTGGTCCCTCATCTAAATCTAGTCACATGCCTGCATAACAATCACATTAGTATGCATACTTCTAATTAAGAACAAACCTACACCTACCTTTTTCACCCTATTCCTATCTAACCCATTACATCTACCATCTTACCTCTCTCAATCAACCAAACCTCTATTTTTATCCACATAAAATCACTTTTATAATAAATAATTACATTATTTCACATAACTTTCACTACTACTATTCAACACCAACCCTAACACACTATTTTACCTACCTAACATTTCTTTTACCTAGCTATACCTATCGACCATTTTACCAAAATATCTCATCCTATCAAATATACCTTCAAACTTTTACAACACTTAACATAAATATTCAATGCCTTAACAAAACTCTCAACCCTTAACATACCTTTCAAACCCACTTCTACACACACCTTAACACAAATTTTTAACTTCAACAACTTTACAAAATTGACATAACTTTATTCAACTTTCACCACACACACAACCATTATCATGAACTTTACCATTTCTAACACTTCAACTAAGAACCCTTTCAAAACCTTTTAAAAATATTTAAACACAAATTTACAAATAACTTACAATGCTAAAAACTTTACCACACCTTGAAACCTTTAAACTTACTTTACCAATTTTCCTAGCTTTTACAAACCCTTTCAAAAAGCTTTAACATTTAAACATTTAAAAAAAATTAAACACTTTCCAAACCTTAAATAACTTCAACCAAATTATAATCTACCCCTTCCTATTCCCTCAAACCTTCAACCACCTCAAACCTTCAACCATTGATGGTTCATTATACCGTCGATGGTCCCTTAAAATCCTTTTACCTCAGAATTGATTGCTAGTGGTCAGGTCCAATCATCGATGATCATTATGTGTGACAGCCAATGGTGAAACCCTCCACCTTTTTCCTCCTTAAAACCTCAACCAATAACCTTAGCTCATAAATTAAAATGCCTAATACTATTATACAACCCATTACACATCCAACCAATGCTCCCACTCTCAATTAAAAAGTAATAAATCACTTAATTTCATCACAAACATGAAACTAGGTTATCATGACCCCAAAAGTTTTCCAAATACCTATCCACCTCACTCCAACCTACCTAACACAAAATCCCAACTCACAAATTCACTTATACTATCAATTTTAAAATGACACCTACCTCATTCCATGATCACTGACATGGTCAGATCCCTCATCTAGCCACTCAACCATGCTCTCATCCACCCTCTATCTAGTCAACATGTAATCAACCACTCACAATTCTCAACCTTATCAAGCTCAACATTGAATTACAAAACACACAAAATCAAGAGTACCACTTACCAAGGTCACAAAGTCAAATGGTAAAAATTATTTTACATTTTTACTTTTTATGTCTCAGCTATTTAAGGTTTCCCCTTAACCATTGATGGTCAGGGTGACCATTGATGGTCAACCTTGAGGAAACCCCCTAACCATCAATAGTTAGGATCCCCAACATTTTCA
This sequence comes from Torreya grandis, assembly GCA_037957365.1. Lineage (NCBI taxonomy): Eukaryota > Viridiplantae > Streptophyta > Pinopsida > Cupressales > Taxaceae > Torreya > Torreya grandis. The sequence continues at coordinate 4,698,025 of JARHVA010000506.1, forward strand.
ACCTTCTCAACACCCAACCTAAGTGCTCACTTTTGGAGATAACCCTTCATACCTAGAACTTGACTTTTTAGGAGATAATCCAACCATACCCACCCACCCATTTGACAATGCCCACCTTGACGTTAGTCATTTTTTACCCAAACTATTTGCATGTTTTATGATGACCCTACTTGGTCATCTTGATCATACTAACCAACCTTTCTATGTTGAACTTTTAAACTTTGCACTACCTCATACACAACTTGACCATTTGTGTTTTTTAAGGGAACACTTCCTACCCTAGATACCTATGACAAACATCAACCCTATCTATATGATTTGATGGGAAAAACCTGATCAACTATGACCAAAACTATGGAATAATTACCCTTATCATATCTCCTTCTAACATTGACCTTATTTTTTTACCAACATTGGTAGCTTTAGTCTTTACACAATCTTGACTATTGTGCTTAGTTAAATTTTGTACAAGTGTTTATATTTTAAATGACCAGCCCATTTTGTCACCTACCTCATGACTCACCATCTACCACTTATCAAACCTTGACCCAATTTCATTTTCACCTCATCAACTCCCAATTTGAGTGGGAACACCTCCTCTCATACTTAGGGTAATCAGACCTTGCCTAGCAATCCATTTTCATTTTATAGCTTGTTAATTCAAAGTTACATAATAAAAGAATTGAAAAATGTAGACACTCAAAAACTACATATGATACTTTTAGATGTTGAAACACTTTAGATCCCTATCTAACCCTAATAATTGTTAACTACTTAGCTAACTAAGCATCCATTTTTTAACTTACTAACCTAACCCTTTAACCCTACCTTTATTAAATTATCTTCACCCATTTTCCTTTAGGCACTCGACTATTGACAGTTAGCCTAATCATCAATGGTTATCCTAACTATTGATGGTCAAGTCTTCAACCTACTTTAAAGCATTACCAATTATGTAAACAATGAGCAATTACCTCCTAAAATAACAACTTTCTTTAAAACCATTATAGAGCACCATAAATAGAAAATTTATCCCTTATCTAATTAGTAAATTCCTCCTACTCAATTAGTAATGTCATCCTATAAAAGGAGAAGAGTAGGAGGTAAAGAGGGGAGACATCCAAGCTATCAAATCTTCTTACACATAGGTATCTAGCCTCCCTTTAGCAATCAAGCATCAACAATAGAGATCTGAACCTCTATCCAAGTTGCGCTTAAGGCCAAAGTACTATCACTCTAGTCAAATTACTCCCACCTTTCATAATCAATCATATTGCAAGTTGTAGGTACCTTTGTACTTGTTTCTTTATTTTGCTTCATCTCTAACCCTCCTAATCTAATCAAACTTATTTCTCAGCTTCCCATTTCTGACTAGACCCATTTTCAAATCCCCACTTGACCATTTATCTAATCTTCAATTCCATTTTGATCATTTTTAGAAACACACATGCAACCACTGATGGTTAGCCCAACTGCCAATGGTCACCTCAACCATCGATGGTTACCCAACCACCGACAGTCATGCCAATCGTTGACAGTTCACCCAACCACCACTGATCATTATGGTAGAAAATAATAAGTTATTGTTCGACCCTTAACCCTAACCAAACCCTATTTTATGTGTTCTTTCCTGTCCATAGAGCCTTCCCTTATTTTTTGAACCTAACCCCAACTATTTTAACATTAGTATTGACCCAATATTACTACATTTAGTCATTTTATTTGAACAAAATTTTTAATTTATTCTTTTTGCATGCATTTAATTTCATGTTATTGAATTCAAGTATCTGTATTTTCATCTATATAAAATTAATTATTATAAATAATGGATTAACAGCCTCCTAACAAGCATACACTTCTTAGATCTAGCTCATGCTAGGCAATCCACTCAACTATCTAGCTAACAACCCCTTCTCTAGTTTCTTTTTTATCTATAAGTTATTCCTTCCAAGTCAGAGAGGAGTTCCCATCATCTTCTAGATCATGCATGCACTTTTATTAGGTATTCCTTTACACACCCCTTTTACTAGTTTCTTACTTACTTCCAAATTAAGAAATGAGTAAAAATTAAGAGAAACATAGAGTTTTTGAAGTATTAACAGGTTGATTGATCATTAAATTGTAATTATTCCCCTAAAATTATTAGAATGTATGTATATCATGTATATTATCCTCTTTTTCATTCTCATCCTCTATTGGGAATGGTAGATTTTAGGTCTCAAAGATTATTGTTGTGTTGGAGTGTCCTGGATCAGTACAGGAATATGGGTTTTTATTGAAAAAACCTTCATGCCCATTCATTTCCTTCTAAAAGATCTTAAAATTAGTGTATAACTTTATGAATTTTATCTTGTCATGTTAAGTTGTGTTATGAACTCAATAATAGTTAGGAAGGGTTACTTCCATGATATTTATTTCTAGACCTATTGAAAGGCATGTTGTACCTCTAGAATCCAAAGTTATGATTATTATTCTATCCTCTAGTGTTATCCATGCATTTATACATGTTCATAAACTCATTTATTTATTTTTATACCATCCTATGAATAGATTCCAATTTTTATTTTTATAGAATCATAATTAGTACCCTATGTAGTATCAGTATTGACTAGTATTGGGGATTGTTTCTAGTTTTGATGGTTAGGCATAGAATTATTCAGTAAGTTAAGGTATTAGTTAGGTGGAGTATGGGTTAAAGGCACCTGATATTACAACTAGTTCAAAGTTTGGGCCATAATATTTTGAGTTGTATTTGGGATTGGGATAAAGGCCAAAAAATAGGACCAAGAGAAAGTGGGGCCAATGATTGCATCTAGGGGTTCAATTATCTATCCACATTAATAGCTTAAACATAATTCAAAGGTAGCATATCAACACCAATAGTTATATATAGAAAGACAATTGTCATAGGCTCCAGATCATTATTGTACATTTTGAGTGCCAAAGTCTCAATAATTTTGTTGATAGTTTCAATCTAGATGTACAAATTTTGAAACCTAACATTAAAGACTTAGATTGGATATTTTCATTCCCTTATCATGCTTGAAAAGTGATATTAAAAAACATTTGCATTGGTTACTTGGACAAATTTCACCAATAAGGTGTTTTGACATTGATCCTAGGATGCAAGTGATCCTTCTAGGATATTGATAAATTAGTCATAGGTGGAATCTTTTAATGTGAAGGGAAGGAGTATGCATTCCACTTCTTCAAGGGTTACATTCAATATTCCTAGGTTTGTCTTGAAGGCCTATATGTATTATTCAATAGTCTTACCTCTTGAGGGAGAAAATTAAGGAAACTACTTCTTAGGGTTTTTTGGTAAATCATGCATAGCCCTAGCAATTTTAATAAAATAATCAACTAACTAGATTGGAGCTTGGGCCAATGGGAATAGTAGAGGATGAGGTTGTCTACATAGAGATAATGATTGATCTTGGGTTCCTATTTTAACTCCCTTATCATGCTTAACTTTTCTATCTATTTTCAAAGGTAGATATAAAAAGTTAGATTCTAAGGTAGAGCTTATTAACTTTTTGAGTGATTCTAGTGAAACTCAAGTGATTCCTTTCAAAGAAATAGAGATGAGGTTCAATCCCTCCTTCTAGTGACATATTAAGTTATTATTGATGTAGGTTTTATGTACACCCCCAAAACCCTTATGAGGTAGCCTCTAACATTTTAGGATCTATGAATGAAATTCACTACAAGGCCTGAGTTACAAGGTATTCAATTTTATAAACAATATGTTGGTGAAATAGTGGCAAGTGAAGTAGTTTGTTTAAAATAGATGGGTCAATTATGGATGAATATAAATATAATTTAGAGGGATATACTAATTATGGATCTAACCTAAGGTGGGTAGGGCCAAAATAAAACTCAAAAAGAGGGAAAGGTAAGGTAGAAAAGGAGGCTCACAGACCACATAAGATGAAAAACATTTAGGCCAACACTTGAACTAAAGGTTGGAAAAGGAATCAAGGAATAATTTGTGCTATAGAATACTATATTACACCAAAAATAAAACATATTTATGATTCAAGGGGAATGAACAATATAGAAAACTTAAGCACATATAATCAAAGGTTGTTGCATTTATAAGATTGCATTAACACATCTACAAGGGGGATTATGACTAATATGCAAAAGGAATTTAAATCAATAATACCTCAATATGAATAACTATATATTAAAAGAGACAACCCATGCAAAACAAAAAGACTAAGAAACCTAAATGATAAAACTTCTTAAATAATTCATAAGTTTGGAGAAGAATAACAATTTGCACATCGAAATCAATTGTAAAACTTTCCTCAAATTTTCTTGTTAATTTTAATAGCCAAAATTCTCCTCCATTTGGGATAGGAGGATACAATTATATAGAATCTTGAGATGGGGAATGCCTCATCTCTCAAGTGAAGTCTAAAAACACATGTTTAAAAATAACATTGTATGCTAATTTGTATGCAAAGCATACATGTACAATGATGATTAATTAGAGGTTTATTTCTTTGACTAAAATACAATATAAACATGCAAAGTAAATTTTAAACTAATGTTATAACATATCTAAACATGAAAATACATATGTAAAATTAGACGGTGATAATGTGGCACCACTAGAAGAATAAAACTATAGGATAACATTGATAGAAGCTAAAGTAGATGGGACTGAAGTTGTAACTTGAGTTATAACTAAAGCTAGAACTGTCATTACCTGAATGCCTAAAGTTACCATTGATGTAGTGAAAAATGGAAGCGATACATATGCAGGGCTAGTATATGTTTTCACAAATGTGTTATTTGGATATTGAGTACCTTGAAGAGGTACTTGTGTTTCCCCTAATGTGGAAGTTAATTACTTGGCTACTTCCATCTGTAAATATAATGTGTGGTTGGCATGGAAGTATATATCTATATTTTCATAATCAAGAAAGGGTTTCTTGACCAAATGTCGGATATTTTTCATTAACATCTAATGTATAACCAATGCAACCTTGACCCCTACATGGAGTGTCTCAGTTCTAATGATTTGGTCCCTAACAAAATTTATTAATTGAATTATTTCATCATTAGTCCTACAGACTATGCATTCCATCTCAGTCTAAAGGTTGTCTATTATTGCTCATAAGAGATTTTAAAAAATGGGTTTTGGGACTAATTACCCTGGGAGTGTTTATTTTAGTGACTCTAATATATTTCAAAATAGATATTGCTTCCTTTTCCTGATTGACAAATTATTTCATGAGAGTTCACATCTCTTGATGCCACTCAAGCAAGTTATCCATTTTATCAGCAACAATACTCTTGGCCCATGCAACCTCATATGTTATTATTCAATTCAAATGGGTATAATCATTATTTCAAGTTGTTTGGATTATTAATTAAATTTTCCATTAATATCCTTTATTTTATTGAATAAATGAATGATATATCCACACTTATGTTGAGATATTTCCTTTGTATACCTTATTAGAATAATAGTGTCATAGATTTTTTAGGCTACTCCCTGCACATTATATATGATTTATTTGGGAGCCTAAATGGTGCTTATCTTTGGAAACCTCTAAATAGGTTGATCAAGGATTATATATATATATATATATATATATATATATATATACATATATATATATATATATATATATATATATATATTATAACCCCTCTAGTAACATCCATTAAACTATAAGGATCTTCTTTGTAATTATCTAAGTCTGAGGGATTTAATTGTATTCTCGTTGGTAGAGAGAATATATCCTCTATGTTATAATCAACCTATTGTACCTATGTAACTAGTTATTTTATTTTCACCTTTCTCAAGGTATTCAATTGTTTATTAAATTGAAACTTAATTGTGGGTTTATTTGAAGTCATTAGATCTTGACTTCCCTCTTATTGTTGTTGTATCTACTTAATCCATGAAGGGATGTTAAATACAACCTGCTATTCTATTTTATATGATTTAATATAGGAATGGTATAACCTTAGAGGAAACATGGTTATGATGGATGATTTACCTACTATAGGGAAAGGAGGTATAACTTTCTTCCATCTAATAACCTACCTTTGAAGTGGTGTATCAATTACATATTTATCCTTCATTGTTGATCTATGTATTGAAACCACAGGTGAATTGGTTTGATTAACTTGATTTATGGGAATTTATAATTGTGAAGATGACCTAAGAGGGGTGGTTTGTGTAGGAAAAATTAAAGTGGAAACTAGGTTTTAAAGATTTACCCTTTTTGATGACTCAGGGGATTGAGGACTAGTCCCACTAAAGAATGAATAGGTTGTTGGGGTGATCAATATGTTTTTCAAATAATATATCACTAATTCATAGGAACCATAATAGTAGTAACATTAGTAATAGGATTGATATAAATAGAATGGGTTATGGTAGATAAAATTGGCATTTTAATTTCTTGAGGTTTATTCATTTGGGATAAATAATACAAAGAATGAACAATATTTTTGATATTAATAGTAGCAACATGAATTGAGGAAGTTATAATATAATTATAAATGGGTGAACTTATAACTAGAAGAGATATAACTTGGGCACCAAATGTTGTAGTTATCACTATAGTAATCTGAGGTGGAGAACTTAGAGGTGTAGTTGATGTTGTATACTATACTAAAGTATACAATTTTGACTCTACATCTTATTATACATCCTTTCCCTCATTTGATAATAATTATGTAGCCACTAAGTTATCATATCCTTAGTCAACCTCTTCAGATTATGCTAGCTTTTTAGTTCCTCTAGCTTGAGTGCTTTCCTTAGTCATCCATTCATCAGCTTCCTCTATCTCAGTTATTTCATCAAAAGATTTAGTTTCTTTAGTGTTAGTCCTAGAAACCCATTCTTCTTCATCTCCACATATTTTTTCCTCTTCCTTAATATCTTAAATATCAACAAGGTTTGACCCTAGTTTGCCCTTTATTATTTATTCCCTCTATTTGGGAAATTTTGCTTGATTCTCCTTCACTTCCACCTTTTGAAGTGAAATAAGAGGAGTATTGGGATTCTTTGTATATTTAATTATTGGTTTAGGAGCAATAGATTCTATCCCTATAAAAGGTGGAATGGGATATGAAGGGGATATAGTGGTAGTAGATGGTGAGGAAGTGGGAGGAGTGGTGACCACCAGAGGAATGATGGGTGGTGGATATGGAAATCTAGTGGATTAAATAATTACCAATGGTGGTGGTGTTATCATAATGGTAGTGACCTAGGGGGAGAAATAATATAAACATGTGATAATAAATTAGGTAGACTTACCTATTGTACTATGGTCAATGAAGGAAGAGGAAGCATGGAGAAAAGTCTAGTTGATGTGTTAGGCCTTTCATGTCTCTACTCTTATGTTATATGTTGAGGGGAAGCAATAACAACTATATGTGTAAGGGACCTTAGAATAGTCCTATCTATGTTTTCAATGTAAACTTCCCCAAATGGGCATGATTATTCTTTCATTTATTCTTCTTCATGTAGAGGAGGTCCATAAACAAGTATGGAAACCCATTGTTTATTATCAATTCTCTTGATGTCCTCCTTAATGATGGTAGGCTCATATTAGATCCTATGTGCTACAATAATTTACATCTTCACCCTATGAATTCTTATAGACACCTCAATGTCATCTTCTACTTTCATGAATATACTATCATGATTGTTGGATTTTTCCCATAATTAATTTTCACCTTCCTATCATAGTTTTTGATATGTTATTTGGTAGTCTTATTTGGGTCCTAATATTTGAATGGTGCCTAATTTAACCCATAATGTTTCCTCAGTGTTCAAATAGATTATAAATTCTCCCACCTTGTATATTTCATTTTACAAATGCTAATAGGGGTTAGATGGACAAATGCTTGTTTAGCCCTTCTTAGTTCAAAATCTACACTCTCAACCAATTGAGTAAATATTTCTTGTTCAACCAATTTATCTAGCATAATCCTAGGTAGGTATAAAGGTTGTGCCCTAGTGATTTAAATCCTAATGATATAACATTTAAGATATAACCAATAGTTTCACATCTTTATAATGGTATTATTTATAGGATCAAACAATTTGGGTATGTTCTCATTTATTAATTGATATACCATAGGATAAAAGGTCTCAATCAACCTTTTCATATGCTTCCTAAACCTATGCACATGGATAATATTAAAATCATCAAAAATTATATTTTTAGGATATTCCACAGATGGTTTCTAAGGTTATTAATATAAGGAATGCATAATTACAATCATCACATCTACTACATTAGACATCATATATAAATTATCATATAGTAAGCTCCCTAGGTTTATGATTCACAAAATAAAGTTGGAGATGATAATCTCCCCCAAATATATGATTTTTATAGAGGTTAGAATAATGTCTAGTAAAGGTACCCATACCTCATTTATGTAAGTAATGGTTGAGAAAACATAAATTCTATTTAGTAGGGCCATGGTAATTCTCACCCCTAGCCTAAACATAGAAATGGGGATAGCTAAAGTAGGGCCTTGAAATATGAAGTTACTTGGGTTTCCATCCCAATTTAAAAAAAAATTATTGGTATTTTCATCAAGGAGCCATTAATTCATCATATCCTTCATATAAGTCATCTTAGACATAGGGAGTTTGTAATACCTTTCAAAAGCATTCCCACTTATATACGATGTTAGGGTCTTGCTGAGTTTAAAATGTAATATTTTCCTAAAAACTTTACTATTTACAAAGAAATCAAACAATAGGTTAATACAAGATATTACCTCTGGTTTATAAACTACATTATGGAGACTGACTACTTTTATTATCAAAAAGTCATCTCAGTACCTCCATGTGAATATTGAAAGTTGGTTGTCAGCCTTGTATGGTTTGATTGCATCAACCTCATCCTAGATATTAGAGTAATGTTTGAACTCATGATTGATGGATACTAAATCAAATGTTGTATCTATGTATCCATTTGGCCATGTAATGGAATTAGAATGTGAGATAAGGAAGCCATTGTAAATCTAGTTTAAAATTACCTATGCTATAAAGAAATTGTAAATTATTGGTGACAATGGAGTTTTGGATTGGTATTTTTCACTCAATATCAGAATTTATAATGTGTTCTTGATAGCTAGAAGGCAATGTAATCATATTGAATGTGGCAATTCAAACTATATGGCTTTCAATGTGTTGTCAATGAGAATTGAATGTATTAATTTGAAAATTCATGTAAATTTATTGTAGCAATAGATTTCACTCCATTCATCATTTATTATTTTCATTTAAATGTCATAATGCTAACTTCCATAGATTTTACTACCATGTACACTTACGATAAGGCTTTTTCTTGTTCATGGATGCTTAGTCATCCATATGTGATAAATGTCTCTTTTTCACTCTTTTGGGCATAACATTGGCATCTTTGTTATTCACTTATGTGGTTATGAAAGACATATATCTACCTATTGCTACTCTTCTCATATCCTAGTTATGGATTATTGCGTTTTGTCTCTTTGGTCGTAAATTAGCAAGATCATGACATATGGACAACTCTCAATGCTCTAATTATCTAGGATGGTATGTAAAAATGGTTATGATGACATCACCTCTAGTCTAGTAGGATGATGACATGTGGATGAATCTCTCTACAATTCTTACTTGAGACTTTTTGTATAAATTTCTATGCTTATGTCACATCTAGGCTAGCAAGATGATGACACATGGATGACTCTAACTACTCTACTTGAAAAGGTTTTATGTATAAAGGGTTATGTGGATGTCATCTTCAAGCTAGAAAGATGATGACATGTGGATGGCTCTCACTACTCTACTTTTTTGGGACTTTCTATATAAAGGGCTATGTTGATGTCACCTCTAGGTTAGTGGGATGATGAAATGTGGATGAATCTCATTGGTCTATTTTCCCTAGAATTTATATACAAAGGGATATGTTGTTGTCACTATCAAACTACTTGGGTTCTTTATTTAGGATCTAAGTTAGCAAATTGATGCCATGTGTAAAAAATAAATGAACTTTGAGAGGGCCTAGGAAACACTTAGGTATGAAATAGCCTATCCAAGACACATGTAGACAAATAACCCAATAAAACTATAACACATCAGCCTAGTTAGTTGTTAAATTGTTAATTAAGTGTACATATAAACATAATTTAAAGAAAAATTGAAGGCAAAAAATAAATCATTTAGTATGGCTTATACACAACATTGATTTCTCCTTAAATTTGAAACACTATGCAAATTTTGATCGAGTCAAGAAATAATAAAGATAAAGAGAGGAAAACAAATTCCTTTTATAATTAGATAAGTTCCTTAATTTTTCACTTTTCAAACTCAATGCCATAAACTTCTATTCTAAAAGACCTTGAATAAAGATATTTTATTATCAGTGAGTCCCTATTTGAATTTTAAAAATGGGGTGTGTGTGTGTTAGGGCATAACAAATACATTTAATAGATGTTATCCCATTTATAATATATCAATGTGTAAAATTTGTAAATAATGGGACCTTATTAACAATGCCTATGGTTTATTAACCTTTCAAAAAATTAAAATGATACAATCTGATATAGAGGGCATCCCTACAGTGGTGCCACCTAAACAATGCATTTTTCTTGAGAATAAACAAACTTTTTAAATGGGTGAGTATAGTATGATGGATCCTGTAGATCCAAATAAAAAATTAAACACCAAGGTGCACATGGATGCACATCAAGATAAAGAACCATTACCAAAGGAACCAATGATACCAAAACTACAATACAATAAAACATTTGAGCCTCCTTTATTGGTCAATACTAAGCAACAAGATGAAAATGTTTCATATTACTATGATAGTGATGATGATTTATCCCATGATATGATAAATGATAAATGATAAATGATAAATATAAATTTTGATCCACTTGAGCATATTTCACATAACTTATTCACACCTAAATGTCCTAGTACATATAAGCTAAATTCACCTTTGGAGGATATAAAACTAAATCAAGATAAGGGAAAATAAAAATAGTAGATGAACATGTAAATGGTTATTATTCCATACATCCCTCTTAGCTACACACATTGAGTCAACCTTACAAGGGTCAAATGTAGTTAGATCATGAAAATAATGTGGAGGTCTCTCATAAGACTCCATAATATAATTTGAAAATCATAACAAACCAAGATACTCTAGATATAATACTTTTTATGTTAATTAAACATAGAATGATATATTTACCTTCTAACAGGCCCATATCAGATAATAGAGTTTTTCATAAAGAGGGATTACCATATTATAAATATCATTGGATCATTTTCCATCATACAAATCATTTTGAGGCATTGACAAACCGAATTTAGAAATACAAGAGTGAAGGACACACACAAATTTTTCCCAAGAAAAAAAGAAACCTAAATCTTCAAAATCTTCAAAAGAGAGCCATCCTTCAAAACAACAAAAGAATGAAGCCTTAATCATTACTAAAAATATTTAAGGGATTTTTTACCAATATTAAGGTGGATACAAACACTTCTAATACAACTTGAAGTATTAGCACACTAAAATAGATGGGATATAAAATATATGAATTATGATATTATCTAACTTTTCCAAGATCCCTTTAGTACATTATACTACCCATTTCATATTTACCAAAGCTAGTGGACCTTGTTATATGGATAATAGATTAACAAACACATTTGACTCTACATCTTAGCCAACATTGGTTGACCAATATGTAAGCAACTATCAATGCCATACATCAATACCTTACTTTCTAGGATGATAAAAAATAAATTAGTATCCCACATGATGAATAGGATGAGAGACAAGTACACATTATTTCTGGTAGAGATTTACTAACAAATACTAAAGAATTACAATCAAGCAATATAAATAGTTTTAGAAAACAAGGCCACCATGGAGTACCTTACCTCCTAAATTTGAAGACCTATTGGACTAAACTAGTTTCAAATAGTCCAAAATTACTTAAAAAATTAAAAAAAATAAAAAATCCTATTATGTATATATGTATATACATATACATATATATATATATATATACATATATATATATATATATATATATATATATATGTATATATATATATATATGTATATATATATGTGTGTGTGTGTGTGTGTATATATATATATGTATATATATATATATATATATGTATATGTATATATATATATATATGTATATGTATATATATATGTATATATATATATATATGTATATATGTATATATGTATATATATATATATATGTGTGTGTGTGTGTGTGTGTGTATATACATATATATATATATCTATATATATCAATATATATATATATATGTATATGTATATATATATATATATGTATATATATATATATGTATATGTATATGTATATGTATATATATATATATATATATATATATATATGTATATGTGTATATGTATATATATATATATGTATATGTATATATATATGTGTGTGTGTGTATATATATATATATATATATATATATATATATATATATATATATATATATATATATATATATATATGTATATATATGTATATGTATGTGTATGTGTATGTGTATGTGTATGTGTATGTATATGTATATGTATATATATATATATATATATATATATATATATGTACACACACACACACACACACACGTGTGTGTGTGTGTGTGTGTGTGTGTGTGTGTGTGTGTGTGTGTGTGTGTGTTTGTTTCACACATCTTTTGAGTGTGATAAAAGCATACCCAAGCACATGATCTATGCACTTTCAAATGTTGGGCCTTCCCTCTACTCATGCCATATATAAATTTATGGCATTCTCTTATATGATCACAATACACCCAAGTTATATCATTCTATGATCATTTTTAATTATCATGTTTTAACTTAATACTTACCCATGCATTTATCCATGTCTATATATTTCATAGTGTATTTGGCATGCTATGTACTTAACATTTTTTACTAAAATATATATATCGAGGGACTAGTATGATATTTTTATGTTGGTTACTTACATTTCATGCTTTTGATTTATGCACTTTTTCAAGTGTCTTGCCTTGCTTATTTGAGATTTGAACATGCTCATTTGATTTTAATCATGGTGCCTTTGTTTATCTATTTTTATATTTTAATATGTCATTATTTATTGTATTAATTTTTGAATATGTTATTTCTTTCATTATGTACATTTAACTAAGTCATGTCCATTTGATTATGTGGCATTTTATCATGCCCCTTGTTTGAGGTCTCCATGGAACATTGTCTTTTGATTTAATTTTGAGTGTTCTTATGTGTGTGATTAATTTCTTGTTGATATTGTACTATTATTATGTCATCAATTATTGTATTGATATTTTAATATGTTATTTCTTTCATTTTGGACATTTAAATAAGTCATGTTTATTCAATTATGTGGCATTGAATCATACCCCTTGTTTGAGGTCTCCTTAGACCATTGTATTTTGAATTTTTAGTGCTCTTATGTGTGTGCTTGATTTTTTGTTGAAATTGTACTATTATTATCTATGCATTTCCATGATTCACATCATGCATCTTAGTATTTGATGTGATCACATATGATGTACCTCATTGATATATCTTTCTAGACATTTTAATCCTATATACTACCTGATCCATACATAGATTATATAGTTATCTTGTCATTTTGAGGTAAGGTAACTACCAGTTTATACTTCTCCTCACATAAAAAGGAGGAGCATGTCATAAAGGCATGAATTTCACACTTATTCAATACTCAACATTTTCAAGTTATACTGGGGGTATACTATGGAAACATGTTCTCCACTTGTATCAATTCTCAAATTTTCTAGATTCAATGGGGACATGTCATGGGAACATGTCTTTTATAGTTGTACAAATTTAATGTTAGACAAATTTCATAATTATATGATACATATACACATTTTTGGTAACAATATATACATTGGTACCATTTTTATACCCAAGTTTCATCTTGAGACATATATGAGGTGCATATGCCATGCAAAAGGGCATCTTAAATTATGAAATCAAATAAGTTTTAGATTTCAAATACTTCTATGTTATTTAACATACACTAGGATGGAATTTTATGGAGTGTTATTGAGTCAATATATTGATTATTTGGCTTACTTTTGGCAAGGTTTAGATGATTAAATAACTCAATCTTACCAAGTTTATAGGATGGAGTGATTAAATCATCCACCCTCACTAGATTTATAATGTGAGTTGACTTGGATCACTCATGCTCACCAAGTTATAAGTAGGATTGGGTTGCATGATTGAGTTAACCTCAACTATTGGGTGTAAACTCACCTTTAAAGGTTGGGGGAATTTGTACTCATATATATATATATATATATGCACTTGAAAATTTTACATTTTTCTTAATAGTAGTTTCAAAGATTCATAATGAAACATATTTTCAAATTAAATTTCTAGAAAGGCAAGGTGGTTGTATCAATACACAAGTGTAATCCTAACCTTGCTCTCTTTACTTTTAAACATTTCAAATGCTTTTGATTTTATATTATATGCACTGATTGTATATTGTAACATGTTATTGGTTACAGGCCAATCACCAATAAAGCACTCAAGTTGGGATCATGTAAAGATAAGGTGTATTATACACACCCATGCACACATTTATTTTCCTTTATACTAGTGATTTTAGTACTATATTAAGGGAGAAGGAATATAAATACTAAATATGAATTATATATCACCTTAGTCCTACTTGGCAACTACTTCTCATGGTTGTACCCTTCATTTCCTAGACCTTCTTATTATCACAAGGCTCACATCCACTATATCTTGTGCTTATTGCTTATCTCTTGGTATAAACACTTTTATTTTTATGATTAGGACTTCCATATTGTGCAAAATTTTATAAAAATAATAATTAGTATTCTTTATAATTTTTGGACCTATACCTATTTTATATCTTCTTGAACACTTGTGTCTCAACCAAATGCCTATGTCGACACTAGTGTCCCTTTCTAAACTAAGTATTGAGTGCCCAAAAGTCATCCAATTTGAAAATGTAAGATGTCCTTATGGTTTTATTAATTTATTTAATGTGAGATTATTCCTATAAGGATTAGTATATATGCACGATCAATCCTCATTCATAACTCATGTATCAAATGCCTAGCAACTCACAAGGCAACTTACCAAAAGTACTCAATCAAGCACTCAAGTTAGAAAACATAAAATATTCATCCCTATTTACATATTAAGCATAAGAATATTATTCACTTAGTTCTAAATTATTTGAGTATCATCCCATGTGACATATTTTCAAAGTTACAAGTTAGGTCATTTTATGTACTTTCTTATCACACATTACATCCTTACGCACACACAAGCCAATACTAGGGGAGAACTGCATAAGTTTGAGACCTTTTTCAGAGTATTGAATATGTAGGTAGTTTCATTAATATAGGGGTCCTTAGGGAATTTTGACACCATGTGCTCACTAACACATTTTTCTCACAGTCACTCCAAGGGTGAGAAAGGTAGGGTTTGATCATTTAACAAAGAGTGATAGCCTGTGCATGAGATATGAACATACTAAAGTAAACATGACATAAAATCTAGAAGGTTATAGGTAGTCACATCCATATTAGTCAATATTATATACTAGACACTCACATCTAGGCTAAATAGGTGCATCAATGTAACTTTTCAAATTTGATGTAAGAATCTGAGGCCATAGAGTATAAATTTCCAAAATATGACTATTGATATAGAATATAGATATAATTCATTTCCAACCCATTCCATCTCATATCTGTATGTGCATAATAAACCAATTAAGTATTATTTTTTTTAATTTATTGAAATATTAATTAATAATTGTACTTTATATTTTAGCATATATCAACATTTGACTTTTAGAATATTGTTTATCTAAGTTTGTAATTAATTAGATTGATATAGATATATTTATCACCTTTTTTATCATTAATGTCTATATTTTTAACCCTACACGATATTTATCCATATGAAAATAGGGTAAAATAGGTTCCTTATTTGATCTTTATAATTTGGGTATAATAAACCATTTTGCTAATATTAATAGAGAAGTGTGCTAAAAATTGATCTACAAGAGGTTTGAATGGTTTTACTAATTGGATTGGTAAATAATAGAAACACATTATATTATAGTCATTAAGGATCATTATAAATAATTTGGTTAAAAGTTTATCATTGGAAAATCAAGGCATGCCACATAGAAAGATCGATGATGTTATTCAGGATCACCCTTGTCATCATAAAATGTGAACTTAGGTGAAACAAAACTAGTTGGAAAGTAGTGCAAAGATATTTAAGTGAATTCATATAATTTTATTCTATATTTATAACCTTATCTTGAAAAAATTATATAATTTGGAAAGGATATTACACATTTTGATCACGAAGGTTTGATGTTTGAGAAGTAACAAAATAAGGTGTACCCATAGTTTGAATTTATATAGGCATTGAAACCACTAATTGGGTTGAAGATACAATGTTTACCATGGAGTATATAACAATAGTATAATTTTTTTTAGGGAACAATGGTGTAAATGCATAATTTATGCCCCTATTAGAAGTATGAAGTAGTTATGTGCTCAAAGGGAGGCTTATTGGTATAAAACTAGTTTTGGTACCACCTAAGGATTCACCATCACTAGGTGATTAGGCCTTAACCTTAACATGCTTATTGATCTCATCTCTTGTAACATACAAAAATACATCCATTAAGCCCTTGTTATAATTGATATGAGTAACTAATGCTTCTTTATCTTCCATTAGAAAAACAAGTTTTTTTATTAACATTTTCCATTGATTATAAATGCAATTTTTGGAATTTGAAATAAATTATAGTAATCATAAAAAAAAAAAACATAAGATAAATTAAGCTTTGCATACAAAGCCACATAAGCTAGGTTCAAAAAATGTTTAACCCTAAATTGATGATACAAGGTTAAATATAGTTAATAATATATAAATGATTAAGCACAAGGGAGATATGTAGATATATAATAGGCTAATTAATTTTCAAACTTAGATAAAAAATATTATTAATTTAAATACTAAGATATGTCAAAGAATATAAAGTACAAATATTGATTGGTTTTTTGCAATAAATTAGAAATAAGAGTAAGCTTGTTCATTGTGTGCATGCATATCTGGACTAAAACACATTGGAAGTGGACTAGATTAGGATCCTATAATAGTCATTATATCCTATGATTTTTCATTTTTTGGCCTTAAATGTTTGTATTGGATCTGTATAGTTACATTGATGTAATTTTTTGATCTAGACATAGGTGTACTATTCATAATATTGATTGGATATAGATGTGACCAATTGGAGCCTTCTAGGTTTTTTATCACCTTCCTTTTTTTGTATATAGATCACACACATAGGTTGCACATATATTTTAAATGATTTAACCCTAGATTATTCACTCTTAGATTGACTGTCGAAAAATGGGTTAGTGGGCTCGAGGTGTTGAGATACCCCAAGGACCTCTTTGTCAATGTGTGTTACCTATATAACCAATACTATGAAGAGGGCCTCAATATTATATAATTATCCCCTACATGCTATCTTGTGTGTGAAAAAGGGTACAGTATGTGACAATAAAGTACATGCAATGACCTATATTGTAACTTGGAAAATATGGCTCATGGGTTGTTCCTTTAGTACTTCAGACCTATGGGAATAATACTTCTATGGATGATATAGAAATAGGGATTAATAGGGTAGGTTTTTCTCACTTAAATGCTTGATTAAGTTATTATTGGTAAGTTTCTTTATGAATTCCATGTATTTGATAGGTGAGGAAAGAATGAGGGCTGATCTTGGATATATACCAGTCACTTTTGAAAATTTCTCTCACTAAAACACTTAGGTTGACCATAAGGACATGTTATAATTGAAAATTAGATGAATTTTTAGAATTGGACACTTAGTTTGAAAAGGGACACCTATGTCGATGTAGGTGTTTGGTTAGGATGCAAGTGTCTGAGAAACTAGAAAATAAGTACAACTAGAAAAATGGCAAAGAAAGATAATGATAATGTTTAGAGCATTTTGATATCATAGAAGCCCTGGTCATTAGAATAACATATGGTCAAACTAAGAGATAATCAATTTGGCACATAGAGATAATGGATGTGATCCTTTTGGCAATGGGAAGATATAAAAGATGAAAGATATAACCATGATAGGTATTTTCAAAGTGTACAAGATTGAGGTGTTATATAATTCTATTTAGTATCTACAAAAATAAAAAATGCAAATGGTGAGCTAAATCCAATAGTTTCCTTTGGTGAAATTAATGAATTTATCTCAAGAATTGGTGTGCAATATTTGTAGTTTTTTATTGTGGATGATGAGGTAACTCAAGAAATTTTTGATTGTGGTGTCAATATCAATTTTCATTTCACATTATCAATCAAAAATAAACTTATAATGGTAGAGAGTAAATTAAATATGTCATTTTTAATATGGATAATCTTGATAAATATACATCCATAAGTTAGTTTTTATTTGTTCTAATTTTTTAATCCTTTTTTATTGTATTTTTTTTTATCTACATACTTTTATATAGAATGAGACATTCTATATTATTTTCTATGCTTAAAAATTTAAAAAAAAATAAAAAATTGTTTGTCTTATAATAATTACAAAGTCTAATGGATGTTTGTTTTTTTTTTTTTTTTTAAATAAATTTCTAGAATTTTGGTGTACTATATAATTATCTTATGTTTTAAAAGAGTATTTTTGTGTTTAGATTTATAGTAAATTGATAAATGGTTAATTATTTTTTTTAATATTCATCTTTAAATTTACATCAAATTCATTTCAAGTAATTTATTTATTTTTATCTACATACTTTAATACAGATGGAATGTCGTATATTATTTACTATACTTTCATTTCTTATGCAACATGCAAATATATTACATTTTAAAAGAGTATGTGTGTGTGTCTTAATCTATGTAAACCTAATAAATGGTTAGAATTTATTTAGATATTGCATGCATTATACTTTCCAAATTTTGATAAAATTTCAATGCAAATGTGGACATTAAATTGTTTTTTTATCGTATGTTAACATTTAAATTTTTTATATGTTGCTCATATTTTTTTCATTATAGTTTATATTTCATGTAATTTTTATCAATGTAAAAAATTATTAAAAAAATTAATGTTATTGCCATGTATTTTGGATTATACATTGTTTTGAGTGATTTGTTTATTTTTTGAATGAATCCTAAAGATGTCCACTCCTAAATAGAGAACAATGATGAAATATTATACCAAAAATAAATATTATGTTAAAAAAAATTGTGGATGGTACCAAATCCATAAATTTATCATAAATAAATTCATAAGGGAAAGAATTTTTTTTTGAATACCCATTATAATTTCCTTGCTATAAATTAGGTAGTAATTCATACAAATCAACATGAAAATATTATATGGTAATCCACTACTACTCAATTTAATATTCAATACATTATGGGTAGTTATTCAAATAGTATTGAGCATTTTCCTTTCAAATTCATGCATGGAATATTCCAAACCACACATAAAGAAAGCTTAATTACAAATCAATTATTTTTTATACTAAAGAATCTTCATTATCTTAGACACTCAACACCATATCAAACGATGTTGACATACCAATTCTCCATTACCCACTATTCAAATAAAGGCATACACAATGCTTGTTGTTGTTTTACCTTTTTTTCAATTATATTGACCTAAACAAGATAAAACTAAGGATTGGTTTAGATTACATAAATTATAACAATAATCACTTTTTTAAATGTAAAAGGTAAAATATGATTAAAATTTTGAACTTTATAATTATGGAAAGTAGTAAGGGATTAATATATTTATCATGTTTACTTTTTTTGTGAAAGATTGAGACTAAATGTAAGTGGTAGATAAGGGTGAAAACTAGATCAAGAATCACTCAAATCGGGAACTAGGTATCTGGATGCACTTGGATGAAATCATCAGTCTCTAAATGTCATCAACATAAGTTAGCATTAATCATATACCATATTCATCTATGGGTATAATGCCTTTTTATTTGGGTACAATTTAGTAAGTCTACTTAAAATTTATCTTTATGTGTGATATCAAAGGTTAACTATGTGTGTAATATCTAAAAATTTATCCCCTTCTCTCTAAAACCCTAAGTCAACTTTGACATTAGGTTTAATCTTGAAAAAATCAAATAATGATGGCTTGATTTGACCCCATCCACTCCCTAATGAATGACTAAGTGATAATTACATATCTAATACTTTGAAGAGGGAATTCAAAATACATGTAGTTCTTCTTATTAGGTGTATGTGTGTTATTGTTCTCTTTTAATGACTACAACTTGTGATCTAGACTTTAAATATAGGTAAATGGAGATTTTGGCTTGGATTGAGTGCTTTAGACTTGGCTAATAAGGCCCACTCCTTGGATTTATTTTTATATCTAGGTTGTTTAGGGATGTTACACTCAATGTGTAAATGATTTCCTATGAGTAATATATGTTTGATAGATTAGGCTAGATAGGGAATATGTTTATACCTATTGTGTATTTATATGGGACTTGTTTTGACCAATACACTCCATATTCAAACTTAAAATAGGGACCTTTTAATTTTCAAAAATTCTATATTTTGTCCCAATTTAGATATAACTTATCCTTAAGTCACAAGCATACTAAATCCTAACTCTTGATAATAATTTTTTTAATATAAATATTTGGCTTAAAATCATGAATACTTATTTAGAAGGCTATGCTTTACCTTTTTTAATTCAATTTGTTTATTTAAAAAAGCTCAGCTCTATATGCTCAATTATACCAAGTTTTATTTTAAAGGTTAGATTTATACTTTTCCATGCATCTCTTATTTGCAATAAATTATAAGGATTATTGATTCCTTTTAGATCTCTTAGTGAGATAACCTATCATCAAATAAGTACCCATAACCCTTACACAACACTTACACTTAAAATTAAATATTTAGAATTTACACACTTATGACACTTTAAATAACCTCTTCATATCATGATATTTTTCCATGTGTCTTTCTTTCATAGTATCATAGAGAATAGTCCAAATATCTAAGTATTGAATCCTTTCAATAATACAACTGAGTGAGATCAAACCACACATCTCTTTCTTGCTCCATCACAAAGCAATAACAAAAGATTTAAGTCAAAAATGCCTATGATTAGTGAATAAGAGAGATTATGTCACATGTTTTCATCTTGTAGTGTCATAGGCCATTGTTTGAAAAATTGTCACAAATACTTGTGACAACATGAATAAGTGAGATTATGCAAAGTGTATTCTTATACTATCACCACAACCTGATAATCAAATTAATAGGCTATAAATCATGTGACAACATGACTAAGGGAGATCATGCCACATGTCCTCATCTTGTAGCTATGTACACTCAAAAATCAAAAGATATACCAAATGTCAAAGTGACACATAACTATATGTCCTTAACATAATTAACCTCCATGTGTTCTTCTTAGCACAGTCAGTCACCAAGTGTTTTTTTAACATAATCATCCACCAATATAAAGACAAATACATAAAATTTGATCTTAACTAAGTGATATATTGCTAAATGTAAAGAAATATGGAGATAATAAATCCAATTAAGTGACTAACCTCCTCAATTATGCAATAAATTAACACTTGTCAAATAAAGTCCCAAAAACTCATGAGTCATAAAATCAAAATTCAAAATGGAAAGATAGTTGACATAGACCATTGAGTATAAATTAATTCTCATGAATGATATTACAATATTGGAATCCAATTTTATGCTAGGTTATATGTTTTCCCTAAACCAATTTCTACATCTCTTAAAAATAGTTAGATTATGAATTGAACTCCAAATCCCTTTGTTTTCTTCAATACATTTTTTAAATTGAACAATGAGTTTGAAAATTTATCAAAATGGTAGTTGAATAATAATTCAATAATCCATCTTTATTATGTTTTAAAACCATGAAAGAGTTTAAATACACAAATTTTGACTTGAACACTCTGAGAAAAAAGTTCCTATACTATTTAATCATATATTAAGAAGTTCAAGAAGCATGATATTATGGTGACAAAGATAAATTTTCTCTCCAATAAATGGTGTACATATAAAAACTAATTTAAATTTAGTAAATTGGACTATATAAGATGAAAACCAAGCCCAAGGTATTTCCTTGTATTGACGCCTTCTTTAAATTATTCATTATTAGAATTTTAATTGATGATATATTTCATAGACAAGGTAGTTAAGTGCTACTAACTTAGATAGACCGAGTTGATTTTGAGAGGTATTATAGGCCACCCAAACTAGATACTATTTATAATCAAGAGGTAGTCCATACATGGTTTTAGAACCATGAGGTTATAGATAATTTGAAGGGTTTGGCATCTAACGCTAATAACTTTGTCACAAAGAGGAAGGTTAACTCCATCCCAAACTCAAAAATCAGATAAGTATCCATAATTATAATGGATTTAATAAAAATAATTCATGGAGATGGATCTATTTATGATGTGAATGAGGTTAGGTTTAACTCATGTCCTTAATCTTAGAATACAAGGGTATCCCTGCACTTGGGGACATCATAAGTAACCACTTAAAATAATAAATAAAGGCCCAAAATAGGAAAGATGGAAAATTTTATATGTTTCCATATATATTATATGTATTAAGTGCCACTCTAATCCATACAAGCTTATCTCCATGGGAGCCTAAAAAATATGATATGATATGTGAACACTTTGACATGTGTCCTATTCATAATTTTAGAAACAATAAAAAAATTGCAAATGCATTCTACCTCATGGTCTACAAAGTTGTTAATTCACAACTAATGCCAATATTATTTGATGAGATAAAGATATCACTAAAATAAATGGGAAACTATTGGTATTATCTAGACCATACAATCATAAGGATAGAAGGCACATTGGTTCCACCTTTTTAATTACCAATAATTGTCCTTGATAAGTTGGATGAGAAAGAGATATCCTATAAACTATGTCAGAGCATAGATGAGAATTAAAAAAAGGATAAATTGGGTATTATAAAAAATATGCCACTCAGTATAGGCATGCAACAATTTTAATAATGGGGATAGTTATCCAAATATTCTCGTCAAATATATTCTTTCAATATGAAATTGGCAAAATTTATATGTTGGGATTATAGGGGTAGGGTGGTTCAACATATATAGAGATTCAATGGAAGATTTAAATCCACTTATATCCATAAAGGATATGACCATGATTATATTTTTCTCAATGCTAATAATGACTCGTAGGTTTATAGTAGGATGGAAACTACCTAGATGACTATGAAAATTACACAAAGAATTATAAATGATTCTTCTATCAGAAGGTTAGATAAATATGAAATGAATTAGTTGGAGAAAGAAAAGTCTCCAAGTGAGAATGATGAAAATTTGAAAAGGATAATACTTGGAAAGCTTCCCCCACAAAATATTTCATGGCAACAAACCTCTCCTATGAAAATGGGTGGATCTCCCCTAATTCCTATGGTTACATTTAATTTTACCACTATTGCTTCATATTAACTAGGAACATCACAAGTAATGAATAAAACACCACCTCCTCCTCCTACACATGTTATAATAGAATTTATTATGGTTTCTTAGGTTCAAAGAGCTCTATCTAGTAATTTACAACCTCCAATGGTTACATTGGAGGAGGGGCCACAATATATACCACAATTTTAATGAGCATCACTAGACATCTATTATTCATCAAATATTGAAAATGAATCTATAGAGGAGGATATATAAGGGAACATGGATCCAACATATTTCAAAATATTCCTACACAAGTAAATTTTTGGAGCTATGACCCTAGTTTTATTTTTATCACTATTACAACTGAGATAAAAATAAATACGGGGGATAACGGTATTATTTTAAATGTGGAAAAAAATAAAAAAATTCCAAATGTCTCTTTAATAAATAGTCATATTTCTCCCATTTATACATTTTTTACTTCAACTAAAATTTTAGTTCATTTAGTTGTTATTCCTGCTAGCACTTCAGTTGTCACTACAATTATTTGATATGGCACTTTTGTTGTTTCCATTAATATTCCTTCAATTGATGTTTCAACATCTATTACTTCAATTAAAATTATCTATGATTGTTCAATATTTATTCCAATTCAAAAAATTATAAAAAATCCAATGAAGGGTGCTATTACACAACCAATTGTTTCTTCAATTGTTGTTGACATTATAGTAATAAGTCTATCTGATGCTTTATTTTTTATTCCAAACCTAAAGGTTTGAGAACTTGGTTTCCTAACCCATTTTTACAAAATTCCCAGTATTTAATCATGCCTCAACCTAGTTGGGATTTTAAATGCCTATAAACACTCTAATAGCATCCCCTACAATCACTATCATTAAGGAATCTCCCAATTCATAAATTATATATTCAAGATGTCAACATAGGTTAAGGTCTCTTGAGAGATAATGGTTAACCAACCATTCCCTACATATCCACTTCCTACATCTCTAATCTCAGCCACTTCACTTGAACCATCAATGCTTATGCCACCTCCACAATCCACCTCATCCTTTATCATTTTATCCCTTAACGCAACTTCATCTATGAGACTAATTTTGTCACTACCATAGATGAAACAACTCCAAACAAATAAATTGTCAAGGTCAAAATTAGTTATCATTGAGAATTAAAAAAATACTATAGAGTATGAAGAGACAACAATCCAAGTGAAAAGGGTTAGATGGATAAATACATCAAGTGGGGGTAAACATATTAATTCCTAAAAGAGGAGGAGGTTTTCACATTAATTAAGAAAAGGAAAAAAAACTTGGAAAATATGATGAGTTTAAATAATATCCAATCTCTATAGTTTATCCTATTGATGGGGGTCTCAATAAAATGTTCCATGTTCTAGAATAAGAAAATAAGAAATCAAACTCTCAACATAGGGTGGATGGATCTAAGGATATAGTGTACAAGATATAAAATATAACTCAATATCTATAAGCCTATAATTTATATGTATAGAGTTAGGTTTGAATCCTAGCCAAAATGGCATAATGTGATTAATTTGAATGAATCTTTGAGTCTCATATATGCTAATTTATATAACATTTTTAAGGAGAGAGAAGTCATACCCCAAGATCAATATGTTACCACTTAAGGATATAAATCTAGCTTATAATTATGAAAATGGTAAAAAAGAGATGATCTCATAGAGTGGCATAATTAGATGAAAGATCCAGTTATCTAGATAATAGCCTAAGATAAGAAGGCAATTGAACTATTAGGATATATTATTATCTCTACCATATATAAAACATATACTCAAGTGGTGAATAAATTATTTTTTGACAACCAACTCTAGTATTCTATGAGTGATTTTAGAATAAAGATTGATAATACTGCTTGTGGAGGTGGTGATAAAGTTATTCACTTAATTACATTTTCCAAGGGAAAATGGACCAATCCCAAGCACTTAATGAGTCTTTTCAAGTTTCATTAGGTCTACATGGGAAATTTATTAGAAAAATAAAGGTATTATTCAAAATACATATTATTAATATTTAATTCATAAAATTAGATCACATAACATGCTTAGTGATGTATTAAAGAAATAAAGAATGATAAAACATTGGGAAATAGAAGTAGTTACCTACCTAAGTAGGCGTATAATTATTATTGATTCAATCATTGATAAAAACATCCTTTGATCTAGTACATACATTGTTATAAAATTTAGTTGGATTCATGTTCTCTTAAGTTAGCTCTATTTTAGTTTCTCTACATGAACCCTCAAGTTCTATTTCAATTACAAATACAATTATGTCTTTTCAATGGCTATGAAAAGTTATATTATAGTTTTCTCTTCATGAATAGTAAGTTTTCATTAAATACAAATCCTAATTTTAGTTCAATCAATTAAGTGACTTCAACTTTATTTTTATCTACTTCAAGTCTAGTTACAACCAATACTTCTACTAAGATGCCATAACATGGCATACTTGTCTAATTTTGGTGTCATATATTTATTAAGACATATTTGGACTAAATTAATACATATTTTATTTTTAGACTTTGTAACATGCAACAAATTTTGAAGATCAGCTTATTTCCATAAAAATCCTACATATACATAAATCTTATTAATTGTAAAGAGATAATATTTTTTGGAAAATTAATGCAAGAAATAAATTTATGTCTATTTGTGAGATTATGGAGATTTGTTTTTCCTCTCCAAATTTTTGTGTTTTGTTTGAGGAATTTTAATTAAGTTGATAATAATATATGAAGTTTATGTATGTGTTTAATTGTAGTGATTAAATTGAATCTTGTGTTAGTCTCACCAACTCTATGATTAAAATTCATGCTTACAATTTGTTAGTGATTTGAATATGCTTAGTAATTTTGTAATGCAAAATATTTTGGTTACGATCATAGGATTATTTTGCAATTTATTATATCCTAAAAATATTCATTTTGATTTTTATGATATGTGTTGGTGACTAATTTATAAAATACATTAATTAATGATACATATTCAACTCAGTATAGTTTGCCAATTTGGAAGGTTTCATTATTCAATCCAAGATACATAGCTTTTTTTTGCCCTATCTTTCTTTGCTATTTTATATTTTTTGATCCATCCATATTAATATATATTATCCAATCTATTATATGTTAACTCTTGGAATATTTAGGTTAAAATTTATAAATTAGTCACATTTAAATTTTTTGAGGTAAATAATCACTATACTCAACTGCTATGCCACCATATGGTTATTTATAAAACCTAATACCCTAAAACTTTTCCTTGGAATAATTAGTCAGTAGTTTTAAAATGAGAGGGTATTACCCATTAATGTCTTTGGTGTGTATAAAAAACACATTAACAAATTTAACTTGACACTATAAGAAGGGAACATGACACATGACCATTGAGTTTTTCATACATTGGATCTGCCAATGAGATTAATAAGGTCCAACTTAGCTTCAAGTCTATTCTTGCTATCACCTTTATATTCTTATTGAAGACAAGATTAGATAGAGGTGTCATTAAGAGATCTAGTGAAAGGAATGATAAATAAAGTGTTTTAAGCCAAAAATATCTTAGGAGTTAATAATAAAACATCACAATGAGAATCTAAAATCCTAGACTTTACAAATCAATATGAAAAAAAAGAACAATAGCATGTAATATATCTCTAAAAATCTTGTTTATTACAATGAAGGTGATTTGCATATATATGTAAGGAAGATAAATCATAACCATATGATCATAGGAGATAACCTAAGGATAGAAAACAACTATACCTAAATATTTAATATCCACACCTAAGTGGGTAGGAAAACTAAATAATGATTAACTACATAAATCACCTTGGGAACATGAGAAAAGGTAAATAACCTACTCTAACACCCTCATAAATTGAAGCTAGGGGCCAAAAATATAGTGGCATATCCTTAGTATGAGTCTTACAAATAAGGCCTGATTAGGTATTCATGTATAATATATCAATGAAGAGACAAAAAAGGAAGATGTCCTCATAAAAACCCCCTAAGGATAACTTCTAAAACCCCAAACATAACACACAACTCAAGGTAACAAGGTGATGCAAAAGTCTTCATAAATATGTCGATAACCTACTACTGAGTCAAAATGTACTCCTAGTAAATAAATTCATCTTGAATGTGTAGATGAATGAAGTGCATGTGAATCTCAATATCTTTTTTCCTACCAGTTCTCAACAAGGTCGAAATAAATGTGAATTGGACTTTTATTGTCACACCAAAGTACATTAGGTGAATATTATGTGAATTCAAACTATGTTAATAACTACCATAGCTAAAGAACCCACTAACTCACTATGATTATTGTCCTATACTCTATCTCTATAGATGAAAGTGCACTAACCTATTACTTATTACATGCCTAAGTAACTAGAGAAGAACCAAGATGAAAATATTATCCAAAATTAGAATGCTCTCCATTAATAGAACCTACCCAATATAAATTAGTATAGCTAACCAACTGAGTAGAAAATTTGGTGTAGTGTAATTAAAAGTGGGAAGTGTCTTGTAGATATCATAAAATAATTTTAATAGTATACCAATGATTTTCATGAGGAGTATGTAAAACCTAAGATACAATCCCAATTATACAATACATATTAGGGTGATTATGGGTTAATTACATGAGACTTCCAACCAACTACCTTTATATTGTAGGATCATAAAGAGGAGTGGTGTAGATGGAAGTAAAAGTGACTCCAAACTAGAAAGGAGAGGGACTTGGCTCATAATTATCCATACCAAAATTATAAATAAGATCATGGGTGTACTTTTTCTGACTCAAATGAATCCCTATATCTGATTGAATAATCTATAAACTAATGAAAAAATTATAAGATTGTGATCTATCATATCAAGATGTATGGAAAGATCCTTTTAAATAGTTTGAATATGGTAATAATAACTCCCAATAATAATCAAATCATTAACATATAATATAAGTATTAAAATATCCTATCCAACATGCTATAAATATATTGTAGGATCTGAGTGGTAGGTGTATAAAACTAAATTTGTTCAAGTAACCACAAGTACTATGTCTTTTGTTGCTCTTTCACATAAAGGTATTAGTGATGAGTATATCCCTTGCTCATGTTGTGAATTTAGGTCTTTTTATCTTTCTTATGATTTATTTTCCCTATTTGTTTCACCCCTAGTGCTTTTGAGTCACCTCCTCCCAATCACAGCGTCCCCTAGACTATCCTACCTAATCTAAACTTTGTTTTTAGGCCTCCAAACACTAGCACCATTATCTAGATAATAATTCTATGTGGTGCTAGTGTCCAATTATGGAACTATTGTCCAATAGTCATTTTCTCATATGTTTTAGGTCTTAGCCCTACCTTGATCTTTATCTTATGATTTTTATCCCAATTTTAGGTCTTATCAAATAGTGAATAAGGTCTTACACTCAAATCAAAGTTCCTTATATATAAATAGACTCAAAAGGAATTTTACATCTTAAACTTACTATATTAGCACATAATTACATAAAATTAGT
Organism: Torreya grandis; assembly: GCA_037957365.1. Lineage (NCBI taxonomy): Eukaryota > Viridiplantae > Streptophyta > Pinopsida > Cupressales > Taxaceae > Torreya > Torreya grandis. Next base: position 4,727,207 of record JARHVA010000506.1, read on the forward strand.
CATTAGTATAGCTCAATACTCTATATGTTACTCAACTATCACATCTAGACTTGCATGCTTGATCAAATAAGGGCCTAAGTAAAATTCACTCTAGCATACCATGTGATTTGATTATGCACATTCCATAAGGGAGAGATACATGTGATCTGAGACCCATATCATTGGGGTTAATGTAGGAATTGTCCAAGATAATTGGGGTTATGTTTTGCACGATTGTAATATCCCATAACCTAAATTTTTCCCTTTATTTTAAATTTGATCCAGTTATTGTTTCATGTGTGTAGGTTTTCATAATTGTTTTAAAAGATATTATTGAAAAATAGTGACATAGGTGAACCTACATAAGTCATATAATGACCTACAGGTCCCTAGAACTCTCCTGTAACTTCCTTAAAATTTTCATATAGTTCCTCAAAGAAGGACACTAGCACCACATGGGGCTACTATCCTCATAAGGGTGTTATTTTTTTAATATTTATTTTATGTATATTTTTAAAATTAAATATTTCTTATTTATTCTCAATCCTATTTCAGCCTCCTAAGTCACAAGAAAACCTATTTTTCTTTAGATAAGTGCACTTGCTTTACATCTTTGCTATTTTGGAAAAGGCTTGTCAAATCAATTATTTCATGTTTTCATTCCAAGAAATTTTTATACTCAACCCTTTAAAAAATTAGTACTGATATTACTTTAATCCCTAAATGGTTAAAATATTTGGTGAACCTATCTTACTTTGAATATTTCTTAAAACCCAAGTTTTGCCTAGGGTTTACCTTCTTCAATTTTTGTGTACTAAATTAAGTTATAAACTTCTATCTTTTTTGAATTTTTGGCATAACTAGATTATTCAAATAAATACTATATTAGGGTTTCATTAATTTAATATAATTTTTTTTTAAAACAACCCTCATCAAACCCTAGATCCACATACTAGGTCTCTATACATCTAAATACTAGCAATTAGGGTTTCAAGTAAAATCCTAATTTCTTTTACACATTTGGTTAAATATTTATCATAGTTTCATATATGCCTGTGTTATGTTAAATTATACCTATTATATGTTTTTTATTATTTATTTACATTATCTTCTTTGGTAAATTTAAAATGACATCCAAGAAGCCTCTTACCCCTCACCTAGTTGATGAGTTTTTGAATTTTTCTCATAATTATAATAATGAATGGACAATTTTTAAATATTGCACATTAACACATGTTAATTATTTCATTTATTATGATGAAGATGAGTATTTTTATAATTATGGATATGAGGATTACTATGAGCATGACTGCATCTTCTTGTCTTTTCTCTCCCTCTTTTCCTACACCTCAAAATCAAACTAACAATATAATTCCAAAAGAACCTCTTATTGGTAGTGATTTATTCCAATCTGATCCTAACTATTCAATTAATTGTTATGCCTCCTTATTCAAATTAAATCAATATAATTGCAATACATGAAATCAAATTTTGCATGATTAAATTAATGTATAAAAAATAATGTCTTCTTTACCCTTCTTAGTTAAATTTGAAAAATCATGTACCAATGATCTTACACCTTTTACAAACTAAAGTAGATGAAATTATTTTATCACCTTCTTTTACATTCCAAGCTCAATTCAATGATTCTTTGTAAAATATTGATAATTCCAATGTCTCTAACTCTTCTCCTACATTTCATTATATGATAAATAAAAACATGATTTCTACTTATTCTACCCTTGACTCCAATATTGAAATTAATATTAATTCATATACTCCACACATATCTAGTGAAGAAATGCATTGCTTTACACCTACACATGATGATATATTTCATAGTAACAACAAGTTAAAATCTTCTAATCTCTCTATCTCTTAGTGATCATGCGTATGATACTTATAATCTTACTTATACAAGTGAATTAAAATCAAATTTTGATGAACCTTGGAATAATGGTGATTACTATTATTTTAGTGAAGAAGAAGTTGATTCTAAACCTTCTAGTTCTCTTTCTACTTTACCTATTTATCAGGTTTAAACTAATGCTAGGTCAAATGCTAAAAAAACACATGCACCTATTCTTATGTCCATAGTTAACATACTTACTTTCACATGATAATAAAGTACCTTATAGTCCATTAGCATGTGTTACTTATTTGAAAATTAATAAAATAAGAGATATAAATGCATCTCTCTTGACCCCCTTACTATAGTAGAACCTGTTTCTCAACCTAACATACACAAGGGTGATATCTCATTTCCCTTTAACTAGGTCCAATTTATCACCCCTCCAAAGGTTAGAGAGAGAAAACCAATCCTCCCTAAAAATAGTTCCCAATGCAATATACCAATGGCTAAGATAAATAAAAAAATTCAAGAATTAAATGAACCCCTTGATGATGATGATATACCTTCATATGAGGTAATCTCCTTGATGCATGTCATGGGTTATTTACAACAAAAATTACACCATCTCACATTAGAGGGTAAAACATATCACTCTTGGGCTAATTCAAATGCCATCCATGGTAATCCAATTCCATGCATAATTTTCACCATAAAGTTGCCACCCAAATTTTAGATACTATTGTCACCAAAATTTGATGGGAATGGAGACCCATATTTGAACCTTTAGGCTTATGTAAAATCCATCACACTATCACCAATAAGTTGACTCTACTATAGTTAATTACAAAGTCCCTAGAAGGGGAGGCACTAAATTGGTTTCATCATGCACTCCCTAGTGTGTCACTACATACATATGATGAGTTAGAATTAGTCTTTATCAAGCACTACATACAAAATAAGGAACCTCGATTCACATATGAGAGGTTACCTTCACTACACCAGGGTGAGACAAAACCAATAACTGAGTACATTCTAAGATTCAAGTCATGTAAATATTAGTTGATTTACCAATTAATAGATTTAGAGGTTAAATACATTTTTTCAAGAAGTCTCATTTTTCCTCTCAAGGATAAATTATTATATCAGACATCTAAATCATTCTAGAATTTATGTAACACAAATTTAGCATTAAAGATAGAATTAGGATTAGTTGTTATACATTTAGAGATAGATTTGGATGTAGGTTTCCTAGAAACATAGTGATCTAACATGGTAAAAGAAACTAATCCACTTATAATTAAGAAATAGTGGAATAGAAATAACCAATAAAAATAATCGATAAGGGAAAATATACACTTCATAGTTTACCTCCTATAGTGAGTAGAGCATAGGACATAAATAGAAGGGATATATAGTTTTTAGATAGAGATAGACCTCATGATATATTACTTACATTATTAGATAAGGATATGATCATATTTATTTATACTCATCACCATCTATCACACCATTTGAACATGATACAAAATAATCCATATTGAAATTTTCATAAGATAAATGGGCATTCAAACATTTGTTATGTACTCTAAGAGCATATTGATAATTATGTCAATATAGGCATTATAACATTCACACAGGGGGCACCATGATATTAGTATCCTATATCACACTCCTCTATGATCTATTTATCCAAATAAATTACATTTAAGGAGCCATTAGTTACTCATCTTACAAGCCATGTGGTTTCTAGGACACCTATTTATGAGATATCTCATGTGCCATAGATTTAATAGAGATGGCATCCAATTCACAGAGATCATAACATAGTCTTTGTTAACCCATTAATTAAGATATTTTTAAATAATCATAGAGATCAAAAGTATAGTCTCAATTTTATAACCAATTAATATATTTGGAAATAATCACAAAGATCATAGCATAGTCTTAGTTCTCCCAGAAATTAAGATATTTGTAAACAATCATAGAGATCAGAGCATAGTCTTAGTTCAACCATCGATCAAGATATTTTCAAGAAACCATATAAATTAGAATATAATCCAGCAACCAATAAAAATATATGCCAAAGATCATAGAGCTAAGATCACATTTTCATTATAATAGCTAATCAAGTTCTTCACTACAGAGTCTACACACTTGGCTACTAACCATGTATCACACATAATATCAATTCCAGAGTCTACTTATACATTAACACAACATGAATAGTATGGTCATTTGTTCACCATACCATCTAGGTTTAGATAGTGCATACTATAGTTACATCATCCACACATAGATATCCCATGAGACTCTTGTAACAACTATACTAACAAATACCATTCATAGTCCACTATACATGTTTACTTAAACATTTATAAAAATATAAATAATTCATTACCATTACTTAGACACATACCATATTCCAACATCACCACCTAACACAATGCACAATGTAACCAAATCAAGATACCAATAAGCACAGTACCCATATAACAAAAATCATCCATATATATAACTCAAAACCTAGTTTCAATACAAATACTATACATCACTCAATAATTTAAACTTGGCCACTAAGACCACCCCCTTTGCTCTCACTCTCTGATACATCCATCCTAGAAATGGAGGTCCCACTATTCCTATGAGACCTCAATTGAGGCCTCTCTCTCTCTCTCTCTCTCTCTCTCTCTCTCTCTCTCTCTCTCTCTCTCTCTCTCTCTCTCTCTCTCTCTCTCTCTCTCTCTCTCTCTCTCTCTCTCTCTCTCTCTCTCTCTCTCTACACACCTAAATTGACCACATACTATGCATGCTCTCATTATAGATGTATGTAGTCACCCACTATCTAGCTACCTGCCCCACATAGAGTGATCCATAAATTGGAACTAATTTTGTACAAATTTTTTACCTTCGATCCTTTTATCAAATCACATTATTTCTCAAAACATTCAAGAAAACAAAATTGAATTTGACCTTATATCTTATTTTAGCTATTTAGGCATTCAATAGTGATTAATAAACAAGATAAATCAAAATGCAAAAAAAAGAATGCATAAATAGAATCAACTCACAAAAAGCATGTGATAATAGAGTTTGATAATGCCTACATCTCTGGGTTCACTTAAATTAAAAACTGATCCATTTACCTAAAAATTTAGTACATGGACAATGCTCACATTTTTCAAATAGATAATTTAAGATTTCATATAATTTGGCAACAGACCTTCAGAAAGCCCTGACATACATAGATGAACCTTCCACCTTCCTATCGTCAATGTAATCTCACAATCCTATGGATTTTAGCCAAAAAGTATTGAAAATTGACTTATAAACTAGCTTAACAAACTCAACATAGGAGATTCAACACATCATTGAATTTGTCTCAAAGCATAAGACAATTCCATAGTTTACACTAAGAACTAAGTATTCCTCTAAGTGCTTCAAAATGGGTGATATGTGAAAAATAGCCTATATGCTTTACATTCTCAGTCTACAAGTATTATATAAATATAACTTCCCCCATTTGATATTTTTTACAATCCACATGGTATAGCAGTGGAACATCTCAACATTTTACATGGTGGCCAAGGTTTGAATCTCCCACTCCATGCTTCATAAACCATGTCCTCAAATGTAAATTTGTCTGCTTTATATAATGTTTGAGACCATGGATATGATGGTGGGTTCTTTATCCTTTTAACTAAAAGGATAAGGTTTCAAAACTCCCTTCTCCCAAAATATGCCAATACCTTGTTTAAATAGGAATTCCTTTGATTTGGTTTCAACCATCCATGGATGGCAGAGTGGTAAGGGGTTAAATTTGGAGCATAATGGTTGGGGGTTCAATACTCCCCAACCATGTTTTGTCGAACATAGATTAAATGATATTTTAAAATCCCACATTTACCATGGGATCTCCACTATGAGTCTTCAAATAGACTTTTATCACCACTAATATGTGGTCTTCAAGCCATTTTAGTTGCATCCCCATCCATATCCATTTGAAACTCTATTCATTGGCTATGTTAAGGCATGTTGGTGGCAACATGCTTACCTTAGAACATGCTTTGGTATATATGTTGTAATTGGTGACTCAATCATGGTGTGGATTTTAACATGGTATGATTCATTGTGTCCATCATGGAAGTCATGTTAAATATAAACCTAGACTGTGTTAGGCTAAACTTGGCATTTAGGGTAAAAAAGCTCCCATCCAGGTTGGTTGGCTAGGCTTGTTTCAACCCATTCAAGTTAATTTGGATCATCCAAAATCATCTTTCCATTCCAACTTAGGTTTAGCATCCTAACTCAAGCTTAGCTTCTCTAACTCAAAACTCCACTTAGCAATGCACTCAAATTGGCATTGAAATTTAGTCACTAGGTGATTATTAATAAAATTTTACTATGGATAAATATAGAGGTGGTAAGCCATATGGTGGCTTGAGGACCCACCACATGGACCACTATTCATTAGAGACTTTTTGATGTCCAACTAGATGATCCAAATTTTTATCAATGATAGGGTCCCCTTCCAAGACAAAAGTAGATTCCACTGGCTATGATCCCTATAGCCAACCTATTTTTTATACCATCTACATAAACCTATCAAAGAGAAAATATAAAAACCAATATTTTTCCCACATGAACTCATTTCCATGTGTCATAACATGATTGATCCATGTTTAGAGCTAGGATTATGCCACATCATCTTGTGTCACTTTTTTGCCCTGTTGATCTAGAAACTTCAACATGCGACATCTTGAACATACGGGCTCAAAATTGGCCAGTCAAATTGCATCAAAAATCTCTCAATGAGATCTACGTTTTGCCATTGATTAATTTTAAATTTTATGAATTCTATTTTTGAGTGAATGTGAATCCTCCTAGATCAATCCTCCCTACTAAGAGGAATTTTGGTCTACCAAATGATGGTACCCAATTTGATCATCTAAAATGCTAGTTAGTTCTGAAGAATTCCAATGGGTCTTTATTGGTCTACTCAAGTTTTACAATTGTGCCTTCAATTCTTAGAACAACTAATTGATCACATTTTCCACAACACCTCTACTACTACATGACCATCAATAGCCTCTACATATAACTAGGATGTGGTAACTTCCTTTGTTACATGGCTTCACAAGAGCCTCTACACAAATAAGCCTAGTGATCTCCTCTACTATTGCCAAATGGTCCTCTACAACATATCAATTACAGGAACCCAAATCATATCATAGAGATAATTAGTGTTAAAATATGATTCATAACTCAAAAAAGTAAAAGGCCCTAAAATAAGTCAAGATTTATACTAAATCCTACAACTACCAATAAGGTCACAATATACCAAACTATCTACCCACTATCACATCTTGTAACCGGTGAACTACTAAATACTGAAATAATCACCAATACAACTACAAAACAAGTTTGTTAATGTAAAAAGAAATATAATATTAGCTTTGACCATGTCAAAATACATTTCCCAAATGGGTCTTATCAATGTATATAATCACACACATGCCAAAAATAGATGCATCCAAAATAGTTGTTAAGTATGAGACTGACCACTATAAAATTCCATCAACCTATGCACCTGTTGTCAAATCTCCCAAGCTAATCAAAATTCCTTAACAATTCAATAGGAAACTCATAAAGCTAAAACTAGAGATTCTAAGAATAGAGCTTTTCAAAATATAAGTGTGAGAATTAAAAACTTTGCATGATAAACCTGTCTTGAAGTGTTCCCACCATAGTAGCTCTAAAAATGCATATATCAATCCATTAATCATGATAACATGAAATCAAGAAACTATTTACTAAACCTCTTTATCAAAATCTCCTATTTAGGGTGTTTAATTTATTTAGTGGATTTACTAACATCTGCATGGTTTAATTGAATAAAAACTTTGTTAATTACCTTATTAACAAGTTTATAAACCATCTTCTTCTTACCATTACTAGGATGGTGGGATGGTTGAAGTTTACAGCACTTCTCAACCCAATATCTACTCACGTGATAATGAGTACAAACATCCCACTTCATAGGTGAGGTACCCATTTTCCATTTATCACTTTTCCAGTATGAGAATGGTCTTTAGCACCTATAATCTGCTTCAGTAAAGCTTTTCTTTTCCAATAATATGCATCACAATGGTTATTCAATCCACAAAATGTACAAGGAAAAGAATGCAACAGCTTTTGAATATTGAAACCAAATTTATTAAATGGAAGAAATGAATTAGAAGTCTTGGAATTCACATTCCTATTGGTTCCTTTTTTAGTTAAGATCAAGGAGGTGGAATCTTAACACCTCCTTTACCTAATTTATTACACCACTAATTCTTCCTTCATAGGGAAGAATTCTGATCTACTAGTGGCCTCAGATCTTGGCTATCTAAATATTGTCCTATTTTAGCAATGTATAAACTCTCTATAATATCCACTCCCTTACTAGTGTAACCTAGCATACCAACTACTCTGATACCAAACTATTGACACTAATTCTATGCAAAAAGTTTACCTTGGATCCTTTCATCAAATCACACAATTTCTTAAAACATTCAAGGAAACAAAATTGAATTTGACCTTTTATCTTATTTTAATTATTTAGGCATTCAATAGTGATTAATAAATAAGATTAATCAAAATTTAGAAAAAGAATGCACAAATAGAATCAACTCATGACAAGCACTTGATAATGGAGTTTGGCAATGCCTACATCTCTGGGTTCACTAAAGTATGAACCGATCCATTTACCTTAAAATTTAGTACATGTCAACCCCTTACAGTTTTCAAATGGATACTCTAATATTACATACAATTCATCAACAAACCTTTAGAAAGCCCCAACATACATGGACAGACCTTCCACCTTCCTATCGTCAATGCAAGCTCACAATCCTATGGATTTTAGCCAAAAATTCTCAAAAATAGACTTAAAAACTATTTTAACAAACTTTTCATAGGAGATTAAACATATCATTGAATCTGTCTTAGAGTCAAAGACAATTCCATAGTTTACACCAAGAGCTAAAAATGCCTCTAAGTGCTTAAAATGGGTAATATGTGTAAACTGGCCTAAATGCTTTACATTCTTAATCTGAAACTATTATATAAATATAACTTCCCCCATTTTACATTTTTTACAATCTACATGGTATAGTGGTGGGACATCTCACCATTTTACATGGTGGCCAAGGTTCAAATCTCCCACTCCACACTTCGTAAACCATGTCCTCAAATGTAAATTTACCCGCTTTATATAATGTTTAGGCCTATAGGTATGACAATGGGTTTTTAATCCTTTTAATCAAAAGGATAAGGGTTCAAAACTCCCTTCTCCAAAAATCTACCTTTTATTTGTTTATATAGGAATTCCTTCAATTTGGTTTCAACCATCCATAGATGGCAGAGCGGTAAGGGGCTAAATTTGGAGCACGATGGTTGGGGGTTCAATTTTCCCCAACCAATTTTTGCCAAACATGGATTAAATGATATTTTAAAATCCCAAATTTATCATGGGCTATCCATTGTGAGTCTTCAAATAAACTTCTATCACCACTACTACATGGTATTTGAGCCATTTTGGATGCTTCCCCATCCACATGCATTTGAAACTCTATCTATTAGCTATGTTGAGGCATGTTGGTGATAGCATGTTTACTTTAGAACATACTCTAGCATACACACTTAAATTTTTGACTCAATTTTAGTGTGTATTTAAATGTATCATGATTCATTATGTCCACTGTGGAAGCTATGTTAAATATAATACTAGACCGTGTCAAGGTAAACTTGGCATCTAGGGTAAATAGGCTCCCATTTGAGTTGATTGGCTCAGGATTATTTTAGCCCATTAAACTTAATTTGGATCATCCCAAATCATCTCTCCACCCTAAATAAATCTTGGAATCCTAACTTAGGCTTAACTTCTCTAACTTAAAACTTAGCTCAACTATAGGCTCAAGTTGGCATTGAAATTTAGTCACTAGGTGACAATTAATAAAATTTGACTATGGATAAATATAGAGGTGGCAAGCCATGTGGTGGCTTGAGTACCCACCATATGGACCACTCTTTACTCATCACTTATTGATTTCCAATTACATTCTCTAAAGTTCTATCGGTGGTAGGGTCACCTTCTGAGACAAAAACAAACTCCACTGACTATGGTCCCTGTAGTCAGCCTATTTCTTATGTCATCTACATATGCCTATCAAAGATGAAATATAGAAACCAATATTTTTCTTGCATGAACTCATTTCCACATGTCATAACATGATTTTTCCACTTTTTGAGTTAGGATTATACCACATGATCTTGTGTCACCTTTTTGCCCTGTTGATTTGGAAACTTCAATGTGTGATATCTTGTGCATACGAGCTCAAAATTAACCTATTCAAATTGTACCAAAAATATCTTGACAAGATCTAGATTATGCCATTGATCAATCTAAAATTTGATGATTTCTATTTAGGAGTGAATGTGAACCCTCCCAGATCACAAATAACCAAGTGTGGTCATGGTCTATCTCCATAACTCTATACATGCCTCATCCCTATCAATAACCACTTTCCTATATGTCATAGTGACTATGGATACTCAATCAAACAAATGAGCATGCATGATAGCAACATTTATGGCCCTCTCTACTAGTCTATCATTCATGGCATAATCATGGATATGTTGTGTCAGTACTCGAAGCATAGACTCAATGATAGTATCTCATTACTCATCAACACCTAAACCTTCACATAGCAACATAATGCATTAGATACATACCCAAATAGATAAGTAACTAATTATAATATACAAACATATAATAAAAACCTACCATCAATATCCCTAAGGGGATCCACATCTAGCACATACTTCATGGTGATCCCACCTATCAAGAATAGAGGTGTCTATTTATACTCCCTCTACCAAGATACATAGGCATCAATTGCTCTTACATGATCCACATCTTGTATATCAATCACAAGATCACACTCTATCAATGGAATTAGAGCTAACATTGTAGCTACTGGTTTGGGCCTACTACCTAGGTTCATTAGAGCCCAAGAACTCCTCAACCATACCAATGGTGTTGGTGGAACATCTTATGTAATGTCAAACTATCGCATCACTCACTCATACTAGAAACTCTCAAGTACTTTGACCCAATAGTCATATAGTCATCAACTCACTCACACCTATCTTAGCCAAACCTCATCCTCAATTTATCCCTCATAGCCCCTATAGGGCCTCTATATAATGTCTTTGACCATCAAATTATCAATCATCAACCAACACTACATTATTCTCCTCCTAGGCATGTAGGTCAAAATAGTCCACTGATTTAAAAATGTTTGAGGGTGAGCCCTATCACCTAATTAAGGAAACACTAGTATACTCACTTCTATATGCTCATATTCCCAATAATATAATTGTTGTGGTTTTAATTTTCACCCATGAAGGGAGTTATTTAGGCTCTTTCCAACTAAGCCATAAAATGGGAATAACCTCAAGCTATGGGTATCCTATTGTGAGGTTGAACCTATGGACAAGGTCAAGTTCCCTTGGATTTATCACCTAAACTAATATTTAGCTTGGCAAAGGGATAAAAATAGAAAATAATGCATTAAAACATATAAAAAGGAGGTAATGCACCAATGTTTTGAATGCTTATAATTGCACAAGACACACTATTAGACATTCTTATGAAATATAATCATGAGATTTTGGAGCAGCCAATACCCTTCTTTAGTTAAGGATTGGAAGATTATGAAACAAGGTACTCTTTTTTTTAAAAACATGTACTTTCATTTATAATGTCTCTCAATAAATTTAGATACTTATTGTCTAACAATAAGATATACCTAATGGTTTCCCACCCAAGTATCAAAGAGTTTCTCTTAAACAAAGACATAAATGAGAAAAGAGATGATTGGATAATGAAGGTAATGGATTATGATGTGGAAATCAAGGTCATAAAGATTTTTAGAGGTAACGGACTTTGTGAGCATATGGCCTAAGACCTGAAAATTGCTAATGAGGTAGTTTTGGTGTTAAATGATGAAGAGGTTACAACTGATCATACCTCACCTTCCAACTACTTTTAGGACTTGATAAGATATCTCTAATATGGTATTTATCCCTCTCATCTAAGTACTTCAAAAATAAGATATTTTAGATTGCAATCAATTCCTTTTATTCTTATTGATTGTGTTTTATTCAAAAAATATATCAATGACATGATGCTAAGATGTATAGATCCAAGAAAAACACAAAGCATGCTTGAGTAGTTTTATGATAGACATGGTGGAGGGAATTATTTATCAAGTAACATGGCCCTTAATATCATGATAGGAGGATATTATTGGCCAAACATATTTGGGGTTTGTCATGCATGGGTTAGGAAGTGCAAATAGTGTGCTATATTTATAGAATAAGTGAAACTTATAGCCTTACCCCTCCAATAAATTATAGTGGACCAACCCTTTGTCTAATGTGGATTATAATTTATTGGTCTCATTAATACTCCTTCAATTTTATGACATAAATGAATACTAATTGCTATGGATTACTTCATTAGGTGGATATAAATAGTAGCATTGAAAGAAGCAAATGAATCCAATATTCTAGATTTCTATAAAGGTTTGCTTACTAGATTTGGAGTTGCTTCAGCCATTAATTTTGACAATGTCATGGCCTTTATGGGGACAAGGATCATTCAATGTGATATTCAACATGATGTCTATCTCAGCACTTTATCAAATTACTATCCACAAGGCAATGGCCTTACTGAGTCCACAAATAAGAACCTGTTAAAGATCATAAAAAATACTATTGAAGATAATCATAGGTCATGGTATCTCAAGTTGAAATCAGCTCTATGGGATGATAGGGTCACCTATAAAACATCAATATCTGACACTCCATACAAGCTAGTATATGGTAAAGAAGTAAAATTACCTATTTCTCTTGAGTTTCCTACTTTAGAACTAATGCATCAGCTTAAGTTATTAGAGAATGAACCAACAGAGATCAGATATGTTGAGATTATGGAGATATAATAAATTACGAACCAATCCATGTTAGCCATAAAAATTGACCAAGTGCAAGTAAAGAGATATTTTGACAAGAGGGATTTTTTCATAAAGTTTCAAAGAAGGAGATTTGATCCTCAAGTAGGATGAGGATAGAGCCAAAAATTAAAGGCATACAAAGTTTGAATCTCTTTGGAGTGGTCCATATACAATCTCTAGCTACAAATCTTACAATTACTTCCAACTTGCAAAGATGGATGGTGATGAGCTCCTATCCCAGTTGATGGGATACATCTAAAACATTGCTATTGAGGAAGTTAAGTTTTATGTACATAATTAGTTTGTTTATTTTCTTTTGAGTGTTATTTTAGCACATTAGTTTGTTTGTGTTTTGTCTCAAATAAGTATTTTGTTTTCACACTTGCTTTGTTTAGATTAGTTTCCCTATTTTGTGTGTTTCCTTCCTTATCTAGGTGGAATAGTGGTCTTTTTCAAGTTAGAAGGTTTCTTACAGTCATGGATCAAATTTTTCATTTTTTATGAGTCCAAAAGTCATGTAAATATTATAGGTTTTCAAGAATAACATGTATTCTTCCCATTTGAGTCACTAATATTATTGAGCTCATAGGTCAAATTGTCACCCCAACTATTTAAAACTTTTTATATCATGTCAATTTCTCTCATGAGTCAATAAGTTGATCTTGGGACTACCTTAATGTGATTATTGAGAGCCATAGTGTTTTAACACATCATCCAAGAATGAATAGGTTGATTTGGTTGTGAATTTCATAAAATTATTTAAAAATTTGACCAAAGCTAAATAATTACATGGGAAAGATGTATTTTTTGCTAAAGTCATCTAATAAAAATTTGGTGTCTTAGCATGTTTTCTATCTCAAGATATAAGCCTTCAAAAATGATCTAGTAATGCAAAATCTACTTGATAATGTCAAATTTAAGCCATAGGAAATAGGTGTTTAGATTAAAATATATTCAAATTGAATGCAGTAGTGCCAAGTTTCAAATCCTCACTTGATCATATCATATATCCAATAGCATGTAGACTGATGGTAGAGTCAACAAGTCAATCTAGATCTTATAGTGCATGCTTAATCATACAATCATAGATCAATGGTGGGATCAAGGTCTAAAAGTTAGTGGAACCTAATAATAAGCATGGTGATGACAAGTGTCTTGATCATGGTGAACTCTAAAGTAGATGTGATGGAGTACATTCAACCATGTGGAAGTAGATCAATGATGTAGATCAAAGTCAAAAAGTCAATGAGCTCAAAGGGCATGTGAGGTCACCACATGATGTAAGCACATTTGATCACATGAACTAATATTTGGGTCCATAGATGGCATTTGAAATTGACAATTGTCATAATATCTAGCCTAGCTAATATCAATATCCAACATTAAAGGTCAAAGATAGAAGACTTCCAAATAGATTGATGGAGTAGATTTGATCTAGTTCCTAGAGTGCATAAGGTGAGGACATGTGTCTAAATCTATAGTGGTCATATATTTCAAATAAATAATAGCATAACAAGGGAATGCCACATATTAAGACATTAAATCAAAATATTTCTCCAATCAAGCTTGTGTGCATGGATTCATGATCAAATGTGATTTGGGTTACCAGAGTAAACCCTAAAAATATGTATACCACCATTAAAGCTTAGGTCTATGCAAAAGTTTGCTCAATTAGGTTATGGAGTCTTGTTTCTATGCTATTTTTGCTTTCTACATTCAAAGAGAGAATTAAGAAACTGAGAGATGAAATGGTCTAAGGCTTGTATGTACCTGGATGTAGTCTTGTGCACCGTAATCCAGACACTGTGAGAACTCCTCTTTGGTTGTGGAGGATGACACCTACAAAAGAAAGAGACTTGGACAAAGAAGGCATTAGATGAGGAGATGGTGGGTTGCCAAGCAAAATCTTGATCCCAGAAGTATAGAGACTTCCTTAAGGGATATCAACCCACTAGTCGATAAAAAGGATGTTTGATAAATAGCAGAATGTTAAAATATTGAAATGATAAAAGACTAAAAAGGAAAATGGAAGCAAAGGCTTACCTAAAAGATGTTGTCAGATTGGTCACAGTCACCAGCGTCGATTGTTGAGGTCTACCGACGTCGGTTAGTCTACCGACATCGGTTGGGGAAGTGGCCAGCGTCGGTCAGGGCAGTAGTCTGTGGACAAGGTCTGGATGAGTTTTGGTCTGTGGACGGGTCTAAGACAGAGTTTGGGCCTGGTTGAATGGTTTGGGGGTCTGGGTCTGAGAGTCTGGTTTTGGTTAATGGTCTGTGGGTCTGTGCAGAGATACAAGGGAGTCAAATGGACAGAATGTCAAATGGATAGAAGGGTAGAGGAGGCCAATAGGGAGACAGGGAAATAAGGATTCAAGTCTGGTCTGGTCTGGGGATAGGAAGTGCTAATCTAGTTCATAATACTTAGAAGCAAATGACTAGAAAACACAATGAAAATACAAACAAAATACTTACCTGTTGCTGGCTGAAGGAGTGTTGTAGACTGGTGTACCTATTGTTGGTGTTGCTGGTGTGAAAGCCTTGTTGCTGATGGAGATCCCTGCTGTGTATACCTGAGAAAGAGAGATTGAGAGGTCTGACTGAGAGATTGGTAGATTGATTGGTAGAGTGGCGGATGGTCGAAGACTCCAGATTCTAGATTAAAGGATTCGTGATTAGCTCCCGAGATTCAAAATCATTGATTTGAATTTGTGATTAGCCCCAAAAAGAGGTTAGAAGTCAGTTTAAGTAAACCAACGTTGGTGATCCCACCAGCGTCGGTTGATAGTTGACCGATGTCAGCGGGTGCAGAATGAGTAAAAGGGGCATCAAGCCTGTTCTCCATCCACCAAGTGCATAATCTATTGGGGAATTGTCAAAGGTTAGGCTAAATACGCACGAGAGTTGGTTAGGTGGTTGGAAAGGAGTAAGAATAGGTCTTGGGTGAGTCATAGGGTGGGAAATGGTCCAAGGCGAGGTGTCCTAGGCAAGGTGTCATGGGTGATGTGTCCAAGGAGGGGGGTTTTTAATTCAAAATAAGTTTATTATTTTAAATTAGTAATTGTATGGGTTAGGAATGGGTTAGGAATGGACCAAGGGGGAGGATGGGAGAAAGGACCAAGGGGTAGACATGATTTCAGTGTCTACAAGTCTATCTTGATTTTTGAATTTATGGCTCAATCATGTTCACCATTAAATCTTAGTGGCTTGTTGAAATTCAATGAAATTGTAGCTATATAAAAACTAATAAGGGATTGGTTTTCATCTATAGAAGACCTATGTTCAGGGTTTAAAGTAGGGGCAGAGTTGGGATCATGAAAGGATTGTCTTATCTTTTGATATATTCATATCCTCAACAAATAGGTACCTATAACCACTTAAAGTAAATATATTCATGGCTCTATCAGGTCCATGGATACAAATATTTTGTCCTTATAAGCAAGTTAAGTGGAGGGTGTCATATAGGTTCCAAGAAGGAGATTTGGTGGTTGGATATTGCAAGTAGATCATTCAATGAAGTTTCAAATCCTTTGGGGACATTTCCATTTTTTAATTAATCATGACTCATCATCCCCAAAAAAATTGTCTTCTAGTATGTTTTTCAGCCAATGAGGGAGTTTGAAGACTATTTGGAGTTGATACAAGTTAATTTTTAGAGGCAATATTAGTGTTAATTGATACAAATTGGTTAGACCTCATTTTTATTTTTGTTTGCTTGATTCCCTCTCTCTCTTCCACTTTATATATATATATATATATATATATATATATATATATATATATATATCATTTCTCCCCAAATACAAGGGACTCATATGCTTTTGACACGCCCAGTCTATGCCAAGATTATATTGCTACACCTGTTCAATGTAATAAAAGACTAAATTTCTCCATTTTACAAACTTAATTGAAGTGTGTTATATGAATTCATTGATGTGGTTAAGTGAATTTTTGATTTACTTTGCCTCTATATGAGTTTAATCACCTTTATTAAGTGGTTTATATCTCTCATAGGTCATTCTAAGTGCTTTAAATAGTTCATTGATTAGTTTGGAAGTGGATAATTGCCCTTCCATGTTAGATTGATATCTAGTCAGTGCCTTTTTGTGAAATACTTATGTGAAATCTGATCAAAAGATTAATGAAGTGATATCTTTAGTCTTGAAAGTGTTTGATAGTGTGCCTTTTGTAATTATAATCATTCAAAACATTGGTACATCACCTCATTTTTATATGTTTTCATGCATTATTGTCTATTTATCTACCTTTACCAAGCTCAAGATTAGTTTAGGTGATATATCCAAAGGAAGCCAACCTTTTCTAGAGCTTTAACCTAAAAATAGGATACCCACATCCTGAGGTTATTTTCATTTTGTGGCTTAGTTGGAGAGAGCCTGAAGAACTCCCTCCATGGGTGAAAAATAAGACCACAATAGTTTCTAGCATTCCCAGTGGGACACACTCTCCTTGACATAGCTAAATTTTGGAGCTAAGGAGAAGTATATGCAACAAAGGAAGACATTAATCATCATTATAAGATAAATATTATCTATATTACATAATTCATAGCATCATCCAGACAATACTCTCATGCCAAAGGTTCTATAAGGTTAGCTAGTAAAGGTATTCCTCTTGAATTCATTAAGATCAAGCTTTTTAGGAAAAGACCATATCCTTAGAATAAATATTCATCTCCTAGTCATCCTATTGTCCTAAGAAGTGCTATTCTCACCACCTAGATGGCCATCACAAACCAAGTATTTATTCCATTTAATAGAGGTAGTCCACTAAATTTAGCCCATTTTGATGACATTCTTGTATCTTCTCTTAAGATTATCCCATTATTCTCAAGAGAAGATCAAACAACTTTTATTGATCACATCTAGGATGTTGTCAACTTGTGTTCAGTTCACAACATTGTTTAAGACAATGTGGCTATCAGATTGCTTATTGCTTCCTTCAAAGGAAAAGCACTATAGTGGTATAAAAACCTCCCACTAAATTCTATTTCTACTTGGGATGAACTAGGTGTAGCCTTAATTAGATAATTTTAGGACAAATATGATCACCTATCCTTAGTTGAACCCAAGGTACACCTAAGAGTAGATAATAGCTTGATACATGCTAGTAAACTCTCTCTTAGGCATCTAATGCATATATTCTTAGAATTAAAGTCTATATTAGTTCTTCAAGTTCCTCAAATCCCACCTTTAGTTCCTATTACATCCCTAATGATCAACTCGTATCCCATTCTAGTTAAGCTAGTGAGCTTGGAGAGTTAAAAAAATTGTTAAAATATTTTAGAAATGAAATAGTACAACTCAAGAGATAGTATTACCAGGATAATAAGCCTTATAAAAAAAATCAGACCACCTATCAGCCATTTAGAGATAAAAGACCTCCTTATCAAGGGTTTAGATAAAATAGACCACCCTACCAACCATAAGGATACATAACTCAAGATAAACCATATGTATCTTTTTATCCTAATGTACCTTCTACTTCAAAATCTATTATTCCCACACCACCTCAAAATAACTTGATGTAGGATTCAAGCTAATGGCCATTTAATCTCAATGATGCTCAAAACCAAGCCTTGGTTCATAAAACATTACTATACCAAAAATGACACAAGAAAACTTTTATCTTCAAGGTAGTCAATATCAAGAGACAAGTTTGGTATCAAAATGAGAGACTGAACAAGTTCAAGGGTATCCTAATGCCATTAATGTGAATTATAAAATGGATGATCATATTGCATTCAATTAGGGTGGTGAGATTAGCAATATAATTGGTCAAGTTATAGCTCTAACTAGATCTAAAAAAAGAGACATTGATGAGGCCCAATATGTGATTAATGATTCAAGTACTCCTAATTCTATTTCCAAGAGTATCAAATATAAACTTTCTCCCCCTACAACACAAAAAAATCATAATATAGAGGTTGGAAAAGTTCCTCAAGTACCTCTAGTTTGTGGGCAACCAGTGGTTCAAAAAGTTTAGACAAAGGATAGTGGATCTAAATTAATTATAGTGGATCAAATGAAGAATTATAAAATCATAATTAGCATTTATGACTCCCTCTTTATTCTAGGACAAAGCGACATGCTCTTTCAATATCTTTCAGTTCTTAAGTTGTCTCCAAAACTGGTTTAGAAACAAGGTGTTATCCTAAATAATTTAGACCAAACAACTAAGAAACAAGTAAAATAGGTACATAAGATGGTAAAGGTGGAAAAAAACTGAGGTAAAATCAAATAAAACTCCTTTTTCTACCTCTCTTTGATAGTTGGTAATACTTTGGTTCATAACTCTATGGTGGATAGTGAAGCCAATAACACTGTTATGCCTAAGCAAATTATAGATAAACTTGGTCTTGTTTATGAACCAAAAAATAAAGAAGTGTTTCAAATATATGGATCACCAAAAATTATAGTATGTATTATTAAAAATATAAATTTAACACTACATGCTTGTCTGAATGCTACCATTCAACACGATGTAGTTATGGACTTGCCTCCCTACTTTGCCATGTGTCTATAAAGGGACTTCACCTCAAAGATTTGATGGTACTTATAAATTTATTATAAATATTTAATTTTTATATATAATTATGGTACCAAGTTAATAATACATTTTGAACCCTTAGCACATTTCCATTTAGAGCCATATATGCCAAGTGTTGTGAACACTAACTGTGTCATCTCAGATGAGGTGCTAAAAACTAGTGGAGTGGAAGATGAATCTCCTTTAGATGGAGCTCTAGATCTGTTCCTTGATGAGTGGGCCTCTAATTTTCATGAACATGATCCTTATAATATAATTTAAGGAGGACTTGGTATTTATTACCTCTATGATAATGATGCACCAATTCTAGCCATGATGAAGGATGATGAGTTTAGTGATGGTGTATGGAAATTATACTTTGATGTATCAAAGAATAATAACATTAATAGGGTTGTAATGATATTAATTTCTCCATCAAAACAAATGTATTTATCCTCTATTAAATTTTAGTTTGGTTGTTCAAACAATACTATAGAATATGAAGCATTAGTGCATGGTTTGTAATGGGCTAGGAAGATGAAAGTCAACACCTTGAAATTTTTTGGTGATAGTGAAATTGTATTTCACTAAGTAATAGTTCTTAATGTATGAAAAATATATTACTTAGATCTTATAATCATAGAGTGTGGGACTTACTTGAATATTTCTAGGCTCTCAACATTCAAGCAATACCAAGAGATGAGAATAAACATGTAGATGATTGGATGCCATTATTGCACAATTTAGTATCCTAATTGGTATAAAAAGTTTTAAAATGTAGTCACACATTAAGGTGGTTATAATGCCTTCTACTCTAGATAACCATGAGAATTGGCCAATGTTTCAAGATGACAATCAAATTGTCAGGTTCTTGCAAGAAGAGGCCTAGTTTTCTTCAAAAAATTAATCAGGGTTCTTACATTATTATGGTGATCAAATTGTGTAACTTAAAAAAAATTAGGTTACCTAAGGGATTGGTCACACTTGAGAACATACTCAATGGTGATGATGAGTTGAGAAAGGAAAAGTTATCTTTGTCAACAAAGAGGAACACTATGCCAATGTGGAGATTGTAGCTAGTAAGAACTTGAAGTTTGGTAAAGTACTCACTCCTTCACAAAAGGAAGCTTTCATTGAGTTATGTACAATCTTTGTTGATGTGTTTTCATGAAAATATAGTTATCTCAAAGGATTTGATCCAAGTCTAGCTTAACACACCATTGAGTTAGAAGCTAAAACAAAAATAGTGAGACAAAGACAAAGGCATATCATTATAAAGCTTAATATTTTGATGAGAACTAAGCTTCATATGATCAAAGAGTTAGCTATTATATTTTTGATCAAGCACTCAACTTGGGTGGAAAACCTTGTTTCAACAAAATAATAATGGTGAGATTAGACTATGTGTTGACTTTCAAGATCTGAACAAGGCCTCCCTTAAATATCACTATCCATTTCCATATATAAAACAAATTCTACAACTAGTTGAAGGTTTAGAGAGGTTTTTTTAATTGGATGGATATAGTGGTTATAATCATATTTCTCTCAAGGGGGACCAATTCAAAATAGCCTTCACTACAAAGTGGAGGACATTTGCATATAGAAAGATTCCCTTCAATTTATCCAATGTTGGAGCAACCTTTTAGAGAGCCAAGAATATGGAATCTAAGGCCTTCTTAATTTTTTTATACTTTTTAATTTAGATGACATAATAGTGTTCTCAAAGAGTGTGAGCGTAGGGTTCACCTCAAGCAAGTGTTTGAAAGCTGTAGGCAATTTGGGGTGTCTCTAAATCCCAAAAAGAGTGTCTTCTTATTTCATGAAGGTAGTCTTGTTGGAAATGTGATTTCAAAACATGGTTTGAGTATAAATCCTAGAAGGATAGACTTAATTCTTGCACTTTCCTTTCCTAAGCATAGAAAATATTTGCAAAGCTTCTTAGGGAAAATTAGTTTTATAAGAAGATATATTTTGAATTTTTCCACTTTATCTAAGCCACTTACAACCATGCTAAAAAACAATCAGAGTTTCAGCTAGTCCAAGGAAGGAGTAAAGAGTTTTGAAGAGATAAAAAGGGCCATAGCTAGTAATCCTACACTCATAAACCCAAATTTCACAAATGACTTTTTTATACACTTATGCTAAAATAAACACCATTTTAGGCATTTTTATGCAACAAAATCATGAGACTTTAGATCAACTAATTGCCTTTTTTAGTCAAGGATTGGAAGTGTATGAAACAAGGTAATATTTTGTTGAAAAATATGTACTTTTAGTTATAAGGTCTCTCAATAAATTTAGATAATTATTGTCTAACAATAAAATACACTTAATGGTTGCCCACCCAAGTATCAAAGAGGTTATCTCAAAAAAATACAAATATGATAAAATCTCTAGTTGGATAAACAAGGTAATGGAGTATGATGTAGAAATAAAGGTCACAAATATAATTAGAGGAAAAGGACTTTGTGAGCATCTATCCCAAGACTTGAAAGAGGCTAATGAGGTAGTTTTGGTGTCAAATGATGAAGAGGTTTCAGTTGATCACACCTCACCTTCTAACTAGTTTCAAAAATTGGTAAGATATCTCCAAGATGGTATTTATCACTCTCATCTAAGTGCTTCAAAAATAATATATTTCATATTGCAATCAATTTATTTTCTTGTTTTTGATGGTGTTTTGTTCAAAAAATATATCAATGAAATGCTACTAAGATGTATAGAGCCAAGCCAAACACACAGATTACTTGAGTAGTTACATGATGGACATGGTGGAGGGTATTATTTAGAAATTAATATGGCACTCAAGATCATAAGAGGAGGATAATATTAGCCAAACATATTTGGTCATTGTCATGCATGGGTTAGGAAGTACAAATAGTGTGTTATGTTTGTAGGAAAAGTGAAACTTACAACCTTACCCCACCAACCAATTGTAGTGGACTTGCCCTTTATCTAATAGGGATTGGACTTTATTGGTCTCATTAATCCTCCTTCAATTTTAGGACATAAATGGATACTAACTACTATAGATTACTTCACTAGGTGGATAAAAATAGTAGCATTAAAAGAAGTAAATGAATCCAATGTTATAGATTTCTATGAAGGTTTGCTTACTAGATTTGGAGTTCCTTCAACAATTATTTCTAAAAATTATATGGCCTTTGTGGGGACTAGGATAAATCAATGGTATGTTCAACATGATGTCTATCTCATCACTTCATCAAATTATTATCCACAAGGCAATGACCTTACTAATTCCATAAATAATAACCTATTAAAGATCATAAGAAGGAATATAGAAGATAATCAGAGGTCATGGTATCTCAAGTTGAAATCATATCTATGGGCTAATATGGTCACCTATAAAATATCAATAGCCGACTCTCCATACAAGTTGGTATATGGTAAAGAAGAAAAATTACCTATTTCTCTTGAGTTTCCTGCTTTAGAACTAATGCATCAAATTGAGTTTTTGGAGAATGAACCAATGGATATTAGTTATGATGATATTATATAACTAGAATAAGTTTTAAACCAGTCCATGTTAGCCATGGAAACCCACCAAGCATAAGTAAAGAGAGATTTTGACAAGAGGACTTCTTCATGAAGTTGTAAAGAAGGAGATTTGGTCCTCAAATGGGATGAGGATAAAGCCAAACCAGAAAGGCATAAAATTTTTGACTCTCTTTAGATTGGTCCATACACAATCTCCAGCTATAAATCCCATAATGCTTTCCCACTTGTAAAGATGGATGGCAAGGAGATTCTTATCCTAGTTAATGGGATACATCTAAAACATTGATATAGAGGAAGTTAAGTTCCTTGTACATAATTAGTTTGTTTGTTTTCCTCTAAGTGTTATTTTAGTACATTAGTTTATTTTTGTTTTATCCTAAATAAGTGCTTTATTTTAACACTTGCTTTTTTATATTATTTTCCATATTTTGAGTGTTTCCTTGCTTGGCTGGGTGGAATAGTGGTCTTTTTCAAGTCAGAAGGTTTATTGCAGTCATGGATCAGATTTGTCATTGTTTATGAGTCTAAAAGTCATGTAAATGTTTTGGGTTCTCAAGTATAAAAGGCATGATTCCTAGTTGAGTCACCATAATGTTGATAGTATTAACCTCATAGGTCAAATTATCACCCCTAATATTTAAAACTTTGCATATCATACTAGTTTTTATTGTGAGTCAATAAGTTGATCTTGGGAATTCCTTAATGTGATTATTGAAATCTATAATACTTAACACATCATGGAGGAATGAACATGTTAGTTTGGTTGTGAATTTCATAAATGTGATTAATAAGTTGATCAAAGCTAAAGGATTAAATGGGAAAGATATATTTTGTGCCAAAGTCATCCCCTACAAATTTGGTGTCTTAGTGTGTTTTATATCTCAAGATATAAGCCTTCAAAAATGATCTAATAGTGTGGTATATGCCTAGGGACATCAAATTAGAGCCACAATAAATAGTCATTTATATTTAAATATCTTTAAATTAAATGTGGGAGTGGCAAGTGTCAAAGCCTTGCTCAATCAGATGATAGATCCAACATCACACAGACTGATGGTAGAGTCAACAAGTCAATCTAGATACTATGGTATGTGTTCAATAATACAATCACATATCAATGGTGAGCTCAAGGTTATTAATTCAATGGATCCTAAGAATGAACATGGTGATGACTAGTGTCTCAATCATGATGAACTCCAAAAAAAATCTAATGGAGGACATTCAACCACATGGAAGTAGATCAATGGTGCAAATCAAATTCAAAAAGTCAATGAGCTCAAAGGGAATGCAAGGTTTCCACATGACATAAGTGTGTTTGATCACATGAACTGGCAATTAGGTCCATAGAGGGAATGTGTGATTGACAAGTGTCATAATATTGAGCCTAGATAAGATCAACAACCAACATTGAAGGTCAAAGCTAAAAGACTCTTGAATGGATTGATGGAGTAGATTCCATCCAGTTCCTCGAGTACATAAGTTGAAGATACATGTCCAAATTTTTAGTGGTTATATATTTTAAATAAATGGAAATGTGGTAAGGGAATTACAAATAGGTAGATATATCAGATTGAAGGATTTTACCACCTGATCTCATGTGCATGGATGTAAGATAAAATGTGATATTGGTTACCAGAGTAAACCATATAGAACTATATACCACCATTAAATCTTAGGTCTATGAAAAAGTTTGTTTAGTCAGGTTATAGAATCTATCTTGAGTTTTAAATGTATGGCTTGATCATGTTCTCTATTAAAGTTTAGTGGCCTATTGATATTAATTGAAATTATAGTTATATAAAAACCAATAAGGGGATTAATTTTCATCTATATAAAACCTATGTTCAAGGTTTGAAGTAGGGGTAGAGTTGGGATCATGAAAGGAGTGTTTGATCTTTTGATATAGTCATATCCTTGACAAATAGGTACTTACATCCACTTAAAGTCAATATAGTCATGGCCCTATTCGGTCCATAGATATGAGAAATTTCTCCTTATAAGCAACTCAAGTGGAGGGTGGTGTATGGGTTATAAGAAGGAGATTTGGTGGTTGGAGATTGTAAGTGGAGAATTCAATGAAGTTTCCAAGCCTTTGGGGACTTTTCCCTTTTTGAATGGATCATGACTCATCATCCCCAAAAAAAATTGTCTTCTATTATGTTTCTTAGCCAATGAGGGAACTTGAAGACTATTTGGAGCTGATAGAAGTTAATTTGTAAAGGTAATATTAATTCTAATTGATATAATAAAAGACTAACTTCCTCCATTTTGCAATCTAAATTTAAGTGTGTTCTATAAATTCATTGATGTGGTTAAGTGAATGTCTAATTTCCTTTACCTCTGTTTGAGTTTTCTCACTTTCATAAAGTGTTTTGTAGCTCTCACAACTCATTATAAGTGCCTTGTATAGTTCATAGATTAGTTTGGAAGTGGATAACTGCTCTCCCATGCTAGATTGATAGCTAGTCAATGCCTTTTGTGAAATACTTATGTGAAATATGATCAAAAGGTGAATGAAGTGATCTTTTAGTATTGAAATTATGTTATAGTATGTCTTATATAATTATAAGCATTAAAAAAATTGGTGCATCATCTCCTTTTTATACATTTTCATGCATTATTGTCTATTTCTCTCCCTTTGTTGAAATAGAGATTAGTTTAGTGATAAATCCAAAGGAAGCCAACCTTATCTAAAGGTTCAACCTCAAAATAAGATACCAATAGCCTAAGGTTTTTCTCATTTTATGGATTAATTGGAGATCCCCTCAATAAATCCCTCCATGGGTGCAAATTAAGACTACAATAGTAATAGTGTGGAAGACCCAATACCTCCCACACACATCTCCTGAGTAAAGTGGTATAAATATTGATACAAGTGGGATATCATAGTGTGACCCCATGAGTACATGGTGTCCTACTCCTCTATTTCCTATATTATCTCATGCATCATGCATGAGATTGATACCTCACTCCCATCCATGACCACAAACAAATCTAATGGAATCACTAGGAACTTACACAACCACAAAAAATTTGATGTGACAATCATAAACAATAATATATCATTGTGTCTCCCTACCTAATAAATCCCTTTATACATCATAAAAATTACCTCACAACTTATTTTATACCTCCTTCACCAATATCCTCATATAGTACTACTCTCTACCTAATAATTAGTAACCTCAAAATCTTATACACATTCTCCAAGGTGATATTCATCTCCCCAGTGGGTAACCAAAATGTGCAGGTATCTACATCCCACCTCTCACACAATGTTATCATCATGTGTTTGTCTTAAGGAATTAGATTTAATGATGCCATGTGACTTAGATTGGATTTCTACCATGATCATATCTACATCTATCAAGGGTAATCACCATAATGTCTCTATCAACCAACCACTCTAAAACTCTCTCATGTGCACATCCACTTACAAAATACAACCAAATATGAAATTTGC
This sequence comes from Torreya grandis, assembly GCA_037957365.1. Lineage (NCBI taxonomy): Eukaryota > Viridiplantae > Streptophyta > Pinopsida > Cupressales > Taxaceae > Torreya > Torreya grandis. The sequence goes on from JARHVA010000506.1 coordinate 4,753,626, forward strand.
ATCATAGAATATCAGATAAATAGATAAAAATAGTCATCAAACACCATTCAAAAATTACAAGCATCATAAACTAGGCTTAGTGGACACTAGTGTTGCATATAAGAGAGTAGCACCATACCCAAGACACTAGTGCGATGTCCTAGACATTAGTGCTGATATCAAGACAATGGTGCTATTATCAAGATGATAGTCTACATTTTTTAAAATGGCCCTAAACTACTAGATTTATAATAAAAATAGTAAAAAATGTAATACATGTGTCAAAAATAGGAAAAAAAATAAGCTCCTTACTAGGGTAACCTCTTCCTCAACCTAGATAAACACGTCCACCTCTTCATACTAGGTCAAATTCATCCTCATCTCCTTGGCATACTCTCTAGCTCAGAGCAAATAATCACTATCAAGTCAAATGATTCAAATGAGTTGCTAAACTAATCAACCAACCTATTTAAGTCATATTTTTAAAATTCCACCTTACTTAGGTTGACTTTGCATGCCAATTTATCCAACTAATACCAAATTATCTTAAATGCAATATTTATAGAACCATAATTCTATTTTTTAATCCATTTCTTTTATGTGTGACTTGACCTCAATGTACCTCACCCTATATTAGTTCCACTAATATCCTAATCACATTCAACTCTATAAAATGACAAAACCTATATTCCCTTAACAAACTTAATGTAGACCAAAGGTTTATCCCATTACCAGTTTTAATAACTAACTCCATCATAATCAACAAAATATTCAAACCTAAAACAACATCACCCAAGCCAGATATTACCATCATATTGGTCATTACCATTTTTGGTTAATCACCCTTAACTAAGTCTCATATCTCTCACTAAAAGGGGGGAGATACACACAAATTGGTTCAGATCTATAGATATTCAAATGCATAAGTTTACTTAGATATACATATTCAAACACATAGGTTTACTTAGATAAAAATATTTAGACACACATGTTTACTCAAATATACATATTCAAACACATAGGTCTACTCAAATACATATATTTAGACACATAGGTTTACTCAGTTATACATATTCAAACACATAGGTTTACTTAGATATACATATTTAGACACATTGGTTTACTTAGATATATAGTTTGACTCAGGTATACAATTTGGCTTAGGTATATAGTTTGGTTTAAATATATATTTTGACTCAGATATATAGTTTGGATCAAGTATATAGTTGAATTCTATATATAGTTTGGCTTAGATATATAGTTTGACTTATATATATATATAGATGTTCAAATACATAGTTACATTACTTAGATATTAGGATTAGGGGCATGACACAAAGCACACATCCTTGATCTTTATTTTTATATTATTAGGTTACACTCATATCATCACTAGGATACCACTAGGATTTCACTAGTTTGGGTCACACGACCATCTACAATAGTTAATCCATAGCCTTCCACTAGACTGAGATTATGTAGATTGAGTGATAGTTTCAACCTTTAATTTTAGTTTACATACTCAAATTTAGTACACATATCAAAGTGGGGACAAGTAGGTCTTATTTCTCAACATATTTAGTTTACATACTCATATTCAATACACATATCAGAGTGGGGGCAAGTAGGCCTTATTTATCCATATATTTAGTTTACATACTGAGATTCAGTCCAAATATTAAGGTGGGGGAAAAATAGGCTTTTTTTTCTCATGATTTAGTTTACTATTTAGATTCAGTACAGAGGACACCCATGTTATGGATTTCTTCTTCACATACTTCACTCCAAATTTTGTCTACTTCTTTGGACAAGAAGTGGTCCAGGTCTAGAATACATCGACATAGGTAAGCACAGGTTCATGTTCCTCTTTTTAATTTACTCTAGTACTTTCATTTCATTTCACTACTAGAGTAAAAGTGGGGAAAATGTATACACCCTAATTTGGTCAAGAAACCACAAGCACTATGTCTTTTGTTACTCTTTTACATGGTCTTAGTGATGAATATAACCCTTGTTTACAAGGTCATTTTTAGTTTTTTGATTTTTATTAAGTATTATTTTTCATATTTTTTACAACTTTAATGGTATTAAGTCACCTCCTCCCAGTCATAAGGGCTCCTATCCTATCTTGTCTAGTCTTAACTCTAGTTTTAGGCCTCAAGACACTAGCACTCTTATCTAGATAGTAATGCTAGTAGCACTAGTGTCCAATTATGGTGCCAGTGTCCAATGGTCATTTTTCCCATGTTTTAGTCTTAATCCTACCTTGAGCCTTATCTTATATTTTTTATCCCTTTGTTTCATCTTGTCAACCAGTGAATAAGGTATTACATTTAAATCTAATTTAATTCTATATAAAGAGTCTCACAAGGCATTTAACATACATCACTTACTATCTTGGCACATAATTACATAAAATTGGTCAATAGTACAACTCAATACTCTACATATTACTCAACTATCACATTTAGACTTGTATGCTTGATCAAACAAGGGCCTAATCAAAATTCATTCTAGCATATCGTGATTTTTGATTATGAACATTCCCTAAGGGATAAATACATGTAATCTAAGACCCCTAACATTTAGGTTAAAGTAAATAATAGCTAGGATAACATGGGTTCTACTTTATACATTTATAATATCCAACAACCTAGTTTTTTCCCTTTCTTTTGCATTTGTTCCAATTATTAGTTCATGTGTGCAAGTATTCATTAGGATTTTAGAAGATATTAAAGTAAAATAATGACATGGGAAAACCTCTAAAATTCATATAATCACTTACAGGTCCATCAAGCTCTCCCATAGCTTCCCTAAATATTTATAGATAACTCTTCCAAGGACACTAGAACCATAATTAGACACTAGCACATTATGATACTACTATCCTCATAAGGGCGCTATTGTCTGAAGTTTAATTTCATCTACAATCATGAAATGAAATATGTCTAAATAATTTTAAATCTTTTTTTAACCCCCTGAGTCACATAAATACTTGTTTTGCTCTAGATAAGTGCAATTTCTTTACATCTTTTCTATTTTGGGAAAGAATTATCAAATTAATTATTTCCTATTTTCATTATAAGTTATTGATATACTCATCCCTTTAAAAAATTAGGATTTAGATCACACTAATCCATAAATGATTAAAATAGTAACAAAAAAGCCAATATATATTTAAAAAAAAAGAATAATTTTCTCATGTTAGGTCCAAGGGACTCGTTTAAGATTGTGGAACGACCATCAATGTTTATAAACAAGAGAAGATTCAAGAACAAATCCAAAAAGTTGTTCCATGTGGATTTATTCTTATAAATATCCATGTAATAAGGCACTATTTACATCCATGTAGTACATTGGCCAACCCTATGATGGAATAAGAGAAATGACAAGGTGAAAAATAAGTATTAGAGTAATTAATACCTTCAAATTATGAGAAACCCTTTATAACAAGATAAGCCTTATAATTATTAATGGACCCATTAACTACATATTTGGTTTAGTATGTCCACTTTCATCTAACCAACTTTCTTCCCATAGGAAGAAAGACAAGATCCTACGTATGATTCTTCATCAAAGAAGAATACTCATCTGTCATTACATCATCCTACTCCTATATCCCATGAGCCTATGAAAAAGAATGTGTATCCCAAGAAAATTCTTGAAATAAAAGTATATAACATGTAAAATGTGTATGATGATGTCTAGTGGGTGGATTATCCTTTATAAAAGGTGTTGCCTTAGAAACTTTAGTATGATCCCACTTAAGCATAGTGGGAATATGATCCTCATCTAAGTCTACATCCATAAACTCCTTAGTAGCCTCTTGAATTAGATCCTCAAAGAATGGATCCTTAAGATGAAGTGAATTATCATCAATGGATGGGGGTAAATAATAAGAAGAAGACATGGAATAAGATGAAGAATCATGAGAATAGAAGTGCTCATCAAACTGAACATGTGTTCAAAAAATAATGTCATGAGTATCAATATATAATAGTTGATAAGCTCTCATGTTCTCACAATACCTTACAAAGATCAAGGGTTTATTATTATTATCCAAGGATTTATTTTTATTCTTTGGTACAAAATCCCAATCATGGCTCCTAAAAACTCAAAAAAATGACATTAGGCGTAGTTCTAGACCAAGCCTCCTCTAGAGTCAAATGCTCAAGTCTTTTATGTGGTGTGTGATTCTAAATTTAGTTTGCACAATTAACTACTTATACCTAATATACAATAAGTAGATCCCAAAAATGCATCATACAGTTATCCATATCCTTTAAATTTCATTTCTTCATTTCTTCTAGTCTATTCTATTATGGAATATGAAGAATAAAATGTTAATGAACAATGCCACAAGTTGTCAAAAAAATAGAAAACTCTTTTTTGAATTAATCTCCCCATTATTAGTGCCAAGTTTATTTATGCAACTAGAAGATTGATTCTCAAACAAATCTTGAAGACTTTAAAGTGTGAAAAAAATCACTTTTATACTTTAAAAAATAAACCCAAGTACACCTCGATAAATTATTAATAAATTTAAGTGTATGCTTAGCTCCATTGAATAAGGAGTAGGAAAAACCACCAATTTGTGCACAAGCTCAAGTGGTGAGGAATATCTCTTGGACATACCCTTAGGAAATAGATCTTGGTTTTGTTTCCCTAATTCATAGCTAGGGAAAACTCCATAAAGACAAGAAACTATAAGAAGACCATCAAACTTACCATGAGTTCTCAACTCCTTCAAATATCTATAATTAGTATGTCTAAATTTATCATGCCAAGCTTATTTTTAGAATTGGCATGATAAACCAATCAAGTCCATTTAAAAGAAGTGTCACCAAAACCTTAAATTGATATAGTCAATAATTATGATCAACACCACCTTATGTAAAAAGTGAATGAGGCCACAATAATTTTCAAAATTTAGGCCTTTGTGGTGTGAAAGTCATTGTCTTGCCTGACCAAAATGGCAATTTTGATAAACAAAAATCATATTTGTAGTGATGTTAAGAAAATATACTACATCATTGATGTAGCCACCAATAAATTGTATGTCACCTTTTTCCTTAATAGAAATAAATGAAAAATCTCCAACCTTAATTTTGGAAGTATAACTCAAACTAAGAGATACAAAAGACTCCTTAAAAGAAGTCATGTTGTGATAAGAACTATAATATATAACCCAACTATTTGTATTAGGTGACTAAGATCTCCCAACAATATTAAATGATTTTCCATGCTCATTAGAAAGAGGTAGAGTGGAGATATAAATCTCATGTTTTCTAACTACATCCTCTAAGGCTTACATTCTCTTTCAGCACCTAATTTTTACATGACTAGTCCCCCCGTAAAAGTAACATGAAAGGATATACTTTATATTGAGTTTATAAGACTCCTTAGGTTTATATTTATTGTGTTTGGGTTTAGTGTAACTTTGAGATTGAGAAGAAGTGAACATGGGTTTAGTTTTATATTTTCTATTGCTCTTAGGATTAGATGCTAATAATTCATTTTGAGAGGTGGAAGAGTCAAGGTTAGACAATTTGGATTCTTCCATAGTAAATATTTTACAAAACAACTCTAAATTAGGCATTTTGAATGTTGCACCCAAGGCACCCACACTAGATAAAAAGGTAGAAGAACATATTTGGAATGGACCTTTAAACTTGGACATAATTAGATAAACACACTTTTCATATTTTTTATCTCTTCCACTCCCCTTAAATTGTGTAAACACGTGCTTAAACTTAGTAATATAGTATACAATGGATGGAAAATCTTCAATATTGAGAGAAGTGATCTCTATTTCAAGATACATGGCTCTCATGCAATCTACCTTATCAAATAAGCCCTTCAATTTTGCCCATATTTTTAAAGAAGAATCACATCCTTCCAAATGAATTAAAATATTATCACTTACATAATATCTTATCAAAACCATACACTCATTAAATTTGCATTGCTTCTAAAATTTATCACATTCTTTAGTGAACTCTAGTTGTACTTCACTCATTACAGCTCATAATACTTTGTGTTTAATGATTGTTTCCATTTTTGGTCACCATGTGTGGTCATTATGTGTTTTCAATGGATCACATTGATCTAATATTTAATAAGTCATTCTAAAACAATCACCAAAGAGAAAGATATTGAAAAAAGGGTGCTTAAATCATCATTGAGATAAACCCCCCAAAAAGACTATCTTATTAGGCCCCTTCAAATTTGGCACTTTATAATTGAGTGATTTTTATAATATAACTGATATTAATAGATCAAGCAGTAAAAACATACACTTTTGAAAAAAATAACACTTTATTTTGAGTTCCTAATCAAAATATATAATTTTTACAAATTTCCCATCATAAATGGGTCAAAATTAAAAAAAATGCACAAAATTTAAGTGCTTGGAAAATTTTAAATTATTGGAGAGATAAAAATTATCCTTGGGATTTAATCCCCCACTAGTAGGAATCAAAATTTAATCCTCCCCCACATGACCAAGGGGTTATGCCCTTTGATATTTCTACCCCCTTGTCAATCAAGGTAAGTGATGCTAGCATAAAAGTGGGAGGGAAAAATGTGTGAATAATGTTGATCTTTGATGTCTTGAATTTGACACTCTCCTAGACATTGATTTGATGTTCTATGTGCGGTATATCTACAAATGTTTCACTATGATAACCATAGGAAATAAATTGTAATAGGTTGAGGTCTAAAAAATGCATCACTCTGATCACCACAGGAAAGAAATCATAGACAGGCCATAGAGAAGGAAAGATAACTTGAGAGAAATAAATATGAGCTAAGGATGATCTATATAAAAAATCCATCAAAAATACTAGTGGAATGATCAAAGGACTATTGTCCAGTCTTCTAGGTTCCTTGATCTTCAAAAATAAATAGAATAACAAAAATGCAATAATTTTAAGGGATAAAACCTAGTAAAAGGTTTTCACAGCTATGAGGAAATAACCTAGTAAAAGTTTTTCACAATCATATCCACCCTAATTTAAACACACCTCCACTATGGTAAAATAAAAGTCTTTATATAAAAACTTATAATAAACTCATAAATGGATGGATGCAACACATGTCACTCTGATACCATGAAAGGAATGATAAATAAAGCATTCCAAGCCACATATATCTTAGGTGTTAACATAAAACAATTACAAGGATAATTTGAAATCACAAACTTTGAAAATTGATATGCAGTACAAAGAGCAATATCATATAATATATCTCCAGAAAGTTTTTTTAGTACAATGAAGGTGCCTTACATATATAGATAAGGAAGATAAATCATAATTATAGGATCATAGGAGATAACCTAGAGACAAAAAACCACTATACCTAAATATTTGATATCCACACCTAAATGGCTGGTAAAAAATAAATAATGTTTAACTCATAAAGCACCTAGTGAACATGAGCAAAGGTAAATAACCTACTCTAACATCTAGAACTCAACCAAGTTCATGAATTCAAGGGAATTATAACCCATATTTCTTCATGATTTGGCTAACCAATTATGTGATCATTATCCTTGGTGACATCCATGACTTACCCAAGAATCCTGAGAGGTACCTTATTTTGTTCTCCCCTTTTAGTGCACAAAAAATAGAGAAACATATTAAGGATTTCAAATATTGTTTAATATTTTTGAATGTAATCCATGAATATGTGGCATGTATATTCCATTTTAATTTATAGGATGTTACATATGATTGTCTCTTGAAATTTTCCAAAAAAATAAATAACCATATAGACCTAATGCAATGATAGATTTGTTGCATAATTTGGGCAAGTTACTAACCCTAGTGTGGTGTATCAATATTTTGATAGAAAATAAAAGATATCATAATGAACTAATTAAATAAATCAATGAAAAGTTCCAAAATATTTATGTTCATATAGATGCTCTATATAGGTCTACTACTTCATTAACCTAAGAAATGTATAAAAGTTCCCTAGATTCATTAACTGTAGTGTTTTTGTGTAGAGCCCAAAAGATCAAAACTCTATTAGTTGCCTTTGTTGAATTCATAAACTTTGATCATTAATTGAATCCTCAAGTATTACAATATTTAGCCATACCTAATGTCAATATAAATTTTTTGGCCTTGAATCTTATTCTAAACACTAATAATAATGTCATAGCCAATAGTCCAAATTATTTCTTTAATCAATTATCTTTGGCTCACACTGCATCAAACTAGAACTTGAGATTTATGAATAGTTCTATTCCCATACCTAATTAGTAGAATTGAATCCAAGCTTTATTTATGATCAAAACCTCAAGTACATAAGGTACAACTCCTAATTCCATCAAGGTAGATTTAGATGTCATTCAAGGCATGGTACAAATACTCAACATTGAGTTTCTTAATATGCATAAATACCTCAAAACATAATAGTAGAAATTCCCAAAAAATAATTTCATGTTCCAAAGATACAAAAAAACATTCAATAAGCTAAATAATAACTTGAATCCATCACCTAATAAACTCCTTGTGATAAATAATTGTGAACTATCTCTACCCAACTAGTATAGGGTTCATAGTTCTACAAAACATGATAAACTAGACTACATATAATTCTATAATGTCGTCAAAATATTCAAAAATGATATGGCAGGGTCTAAAAGTGTTCCTAGTCATCTTGAAGCATCCACCACATCTAGTTCACCCAGATCTTATATTAATAAAATGGTGTTTGAAAACTATGATATCACATTCCTAGTTAATGACAAGAATGAGCCAAATAATAATAAAAATGAGATTCATGCCTTTCAATAGTTTCAAATAAATAACTACAATATGAGAAATAGAAAATAGTAATGTATCACTACTTCCACACCTCTAAACAAAAATATAACTAATTCTCTTGATCCAAAGGTCAATAAAAATCCACCTCCTCCAAAAGGAAATGATCGGTACCAACATGGTGATCCATCTAAAAAATGGATATAATATAATTGAGAACTTGAAGAAGATAAAACCAAATATAACCCTCCATGAGTTGGCTTAGATTATAAAATAAAGAGAATTTTTATTGAAGTCTCTAACCAACAGACCATATTTTGAGAAATCAAAATATATACATACCAATATGGTCATCTATAAAGACAAACCAGAAGCCCCACATTTCCTATTAATTTCCAAAAAAATTGGAAAGATCACACATAATTACTTAGTTGATTTAGGAACATCAACTCATGTGATGCTTAATGGCATTTTTAATGAATTAGGCTTTACCATAGACAAATCCAAGAAAGTGGTGCTTTAGTTAGATAAAGGTTTTGTCCTAGTCATTAGAGAATCAATAAATACCAACATGTAGCTTGTTTATGTGCCACATGTCCAATAATATATTGGTATTCTTGTATTTGACATTTATGAGGCTCATATGTTACTCTTAATTTGTGATTGGTCAAAAACACTGAAAGGTTACATGAAAATAAAATTTTCACATGTGTGGATACCTTAGAAAGGAGTGACCAATTAGATCAAAGTCAATCGAGAGGTAAAGATGAAATATGAAATCATGGAATACAACACCAAAAATGAAATAGTAAACTTTTCCTTATCACATATAAGATTTTATAAATTCAAAAATAACCTATGAATGATGAATGAGAATTTTTAGGTCCTTCACAAATATGGACTTTATATTTTGATGGTGCACAATGCAAATAAGGCTATGGTTTAGGAATAACCCTAATTAACCATGATATGAAACACCACTGTACTGATTACAAACTATAATTTCCATGCACAAACAACTATGCAAAATATGAGGCCTTGATGTTAGGATTATAACTTGCTCTAAAATTTAATGACAAACAACTCTTGATGTTTGAAGACTTGAAGCTAGTTAATAACTAGGTTAGGAGTTGGTAGTAATGCAAGTTATCATATCTTAATAAATAAAAATATATAGACTTATATTTGGTTAGATCATTTAAAGTTTTTAACACAATATTGATCCAAAGAGAATTGAACCAAACTATAGATTGGTTGGATTCTTTTGCTACAAATTTGACTTCACTTCAAGAGTTTAAATTACAGAGATTCTCTATATAATTGTTTCCATGTCCTTTAGTTCCTTATAATGTTTATAGTTCTTATGTATTTGATGATGACCTATATTTATATAGTTCATGAATAATTATAGTGATTTTGAATCCTAGATTATCAATGAAAAAGACTTTGGAACAGTGAATAAATAAGGAGATGGAGATGACAGTGACATCTAACTAAGAGAAAATATAATACCTAAAGAAATTTTGTCCTTAAAATGAGTCTTTGACATAGATCACCAAGTTGAGAAACAAAAATAGTCTAAAACAAAAAAATCAGACTTTTCCCAAGTAAACTTAGGAATAGATGGACATCCCCAACATGTGAACACTGGATTGAGTTTTTTCAAACAAGAGAGACAATAAGTAGAGGAACTGTTAATATATTATAAGGATGTTTTTTCTTGGTCTTATGAGGATCTAAATATTTTTGATCCCATGGTTATACTACATTATAAAACTTAGAGAGGGACACAAACCTTATAGAAAAAGACACAGATAGTTATTTCCATTCAATAACCCATAATTTAAAAGGAATTGTAAAAATTATTGGATGTTAAAATCATATTTCCAATTAAACACTCTACTTGGGCTATTAATCTAGTTCCTATGAAAAAGGAAAATGGTGAAATTAGACTATGTGTATATTTTAGACATCTTAACAAAGCTTCAAAAAAGGATAATTACCCATTACCTTCATTAGAAGAGGTTATTTAGATGGTTAGTGGGTATAATTTGATGTCTTTCTTGGATGAATTTTCAAGTTATGTTTAGGTGTTATTAGAAAACAATGATCAAATGAAAACTACCTTCACCACCAAATGAGGAACATTTACATACAAGAGAATGATTTGTATAATAAATAATGCAGGTGATACTTTTTAGGGTGCCATAGAATTTGAATTTTAAGGAATCATTGGTAAGTATATCATCATTTACATGCATGACCTCACTATCTTATCCAAATATAGGACAAATCATGTTACCCACATTAAAAATGTTTATGACAAATATAGATGGTATGAAATATCAATGAACTCTAAAAAGGGTATTTTTGGAGTCATAATAGATAAGTTACTAGGCCATGTTATCACTAAATAATGTATTTATATTAACCCTAAATAATATAAGCTATTTCAAGAATTTTATATCCTAATAGTAAAAAGGATCTCAAATATTTTATTGTTAAGATAATTTTAATTCAAAAATGAATTTTTAGATTTGGAAAGATTGTAAAAACATTGAATGCAATGTTAAAACATGATTAAAAGGTCTAATGGATAATAAAATCAAACTAATAATTTAAATACATTAAAAGTACCATTTCCCAAGCTTTAGTCTTGATTATCCCATACTTTGATAAATACTTCTTCATGTATTCATTTACATCTGAACATGTTACAACAATGGTACTTACTCAAAAGGTTTGAAAAAGTGAACATCCCATTGCCTTTATTAGCACCATCCTGAAAGACACAAAAATAAAATACTATATATTTGACAAAAAAATATATTATTTCATTAAATCTATGAAGAAATTTAAACATTAAATCTTACATAATAAATATATGACATTGTCCCAAATTCAACCATCAAGTTCACACTTAGATAGAACAAACTAGATGAGTGAAGAGGCAAATAGATGGATAAACTTCAATAAAATGGTATGAGGTCAAGGAATCATTCAATTGACTATATAAATGGATCCACACATTTATGTCATGTAATTCAATTAGTCCTAAGTAGCTGATGGTGATTGGTACAACTAGATTATTCATTACCTAGTTGTTGTCACATGTTCCCCTAAACTAAATAGAGAATAAGGGGAGTTCTCATGCTAAAAATAACAAATTATATGATAAACAAGGTAGTGCTATATAAAAATTATTATTAATGTATCTACTTGAGGTTTGTTTATAAATAATAAGTTAAAGACATCCTTCATAATTTCATCAAAAGATAGGAAGTGGACATCTTTAGGAAATGCCACAACCCACAAAATTCTAAGGATGATACACTATTGGCCTACTATTTTAAAGGATGCACACAATCATGTCCAAATTTTCCATCAATGTCATGTATTTATAAAGAGGTAGGTGCATGTATTTATGCCTTTACAACATATGGTTTAAGGATCTCCCTTTGTATAATGGGGTTTATATTGTATAGGTGTCATTCATCACAATTAATCATTTAAACATAAGTTCATAATTTCAATGATTGATTATTGCACTATATGGACCAAAGTTATTTATAAAAAAAAATGTAGATCATAATATGTAATAATATTACTTGAAGAAAACATTCTAACTAGATTTGGGACACTAGTTTCCATGGTATGTGAAAATGGGTCTACTTTCCAATTAAAAGGAGTTGGAAAATAACAATAAGATCAATTTCAAGTTTTCTTTGAATTATTATCCACAAGGAAATTTAATTTTTGAGTCCACCAATAATAATATGATTGACACAATAAATAAATATTTAGAGATTAAACCAAGAGAATGACACTTATTTTTAAAGTATGCATTATGGGTAGACATGACCAAACATAAGTAAGTACTTAAATATTCACATTTCCTTTTAGTATAAGGAAACAACCTATTTTACCCATTAATCTCAAGTTACCAATACATCAATTCATCTAAGAGTATATGGATGATGATGATGATAAGACCCAATCGAGATTACTAGACATTGTCTTAATTGAAGATGCATGAATGGAAGCCTTAATGATTTTCAGAAAAAATTAAGATATTATCAAGAGATGGTTCACTAAAAGGTCAAAAGTCAAGCTTTATAGACTTTCAGGTTTAGTCCTCATATGGGACAAATCACATGAGAAAAAATTACAACATGAAAAATTTACTCCATTATGGATTGGACCATATAATATTTTTGAAATATTGGGTAACGATAATTTTTTATTAGAATATCTTCAAGGTAATGATTTAACTTTTATAGTTAATGGGATGTAGCTAAAACATTATTTTATGGATGCTCAAAATAAAATCATCTCAAAATTACTATGAGTTTTATTTTATAGGTATCGGTTGATTAAATTTCCTCTTTTCATAGATTAGATTTCGTACATTAATAGAATAGATTTCTTTCTTTCCTAGAGTAGGTTTCCCTTTTAGCTAGTTCTTCAACTAAGGTCATCATGACCATTCATAAATTGTTTGTCAAAAATTTCACACAGTGGAAAATTGATCAATCATATAGATATTCATGGTTTTTCATGATGTATTTGAATCTTAGAATCAAGGTATGTGTCATAACTAAATGTACTATTTTATTTAAACTAAATCAGTGTATTAGATTAATGTTAGTTACTTTGATATTTTCATGCAAATTTTAGAAAGGCTTCTTATTTTGAAATATAAATTTCTCATTTATAAGTGTAAGGCTTCTTTAAGAGAAAAAATAATGATAAATATGGAATATGAGTGAAATATTTTATCTACAATGAAATGCATCCCTCTATATCTAGCTAATGGTGGTTCCCAACACTTCTTCAAATAAAAAGTAAAAAAGCACTTAGATATGAAAGAAGGGTAATTCAAGAAATTTATTATGGGATATGAATGCTTAAATATCAATAAATGAATACTTAGAATGGAATAAAAGGTATCTTTGTCATGGATATGGATGCTTAGCTATAAAATGAGCAATGCTTAACTTCCTACAATATTATTCTTAAAAGATAAAATGAAATAATAAATATATAAGGAAAAAATACCTTAGATTTATGTATAGTATTTTTTAACAATATTACAACAAGGCAAATAATCTTTATATAATCACACACAATCTAAAGAATGAGAAGGTTTGGTATGTTGCATGATTATGTTTAAGCTTCTATCAGTTCTATGCTTTTTTTATTTCTTTCTCAAAAGTTTTAATTTATTTTATGGTGTTTAACTATAAAATTATATAGGTGATCTTATTATTATCCTTAGATTTGATTAAATGGGTGTATATAAAATAAATGATATAAGGGTGATAATCAGATTTATAGTAGGCCAATTAGATGCTAAATTTAGACCAAAGGGTACAAGATAGAGTAGATGTGAGACTTGAAAAAGTGAGAAAGGTATAAAACTAAGAGGAATAACTAAGGTTTGAATTTCCCAAGTGTACAAGACTAAGGTACTATATAATCATAAAATAGTGTCTACATTCCCCCCCCCTTTAATCTAGTAAATAAATTTCTATGTTAAAGGAAATAATGTGTACATGGGTGTGTATGCATACCTTATATTCACATGTGCCCAACTTGAGTTCTTTTTTAGTGAGTGACTTGTAACCAAGAGAATGTTATAGTGTATAATCAATTCACATAATCTATACTTTTAAAGTATTAAAATCGATTGAAATTGAAAGAGAAAGGTTTAGGAGTACATTTGGGTATCGATGTAATTGCCTTACCTATTAGAAATTTTATTTGAAAAAGATGTATCATTGTAAGGCTCTGAAACTAAAATTAGGAAAATTATAAATAAATATGTAAAGTGCATATATTCAAGGATATATATATATATATATATATAGAGAGAGAGAGAGAGAGAGAGATAGGGAGAGAGAGATTAAGAGGCATATACGCCCAACTTTGGAAAAAAAGTGAGTTGACACTTAGTAGTTGAGATTAACATAATCATGCAACCCAATGATGTTTATAACCTAGTGAGGTTGGATGATACAATCAAGTCCCACCTAATAGTTTGGAAAGATTGAGTTATTTAATCATCTCATCCATATAAAAAATTAAACCAAAATACTGTAGTAGCTTGGATCAATAAAGTCTCTAAAAGTATATGGGGTATTAGTATGAAAAGGTCTATGATTTGGTAATAGTACATAAAAGAGTTTTTTAGAATTTGAAATTGATTTGGATTTGTTAGTAGTAGGAAAAAAATTCATAGCATATGCACCTTAGATATGTGTTGTGTTGAAACTATGTATAATAATAGTACCATTGTATAGAATTTTATCATAATTATGAATTTGAATCATATTGTATGCATCTAAGTTTTTTCATTTCATTTCTCATCACTAATATTATTATTTACCGACACTAATATCTTCAATTTTGTCTAATTCATCTTATCACCCTCCTAGTCATTTTTATAACACCCCTCTTCACTCTTCTAACCTTATTAATGTTTCCCATCTAATATCAATTCCCTTGTTATTTATTATTAACATCCTATTTATCTAATAAATCCCCCATACCCACTTATGAATTTAAAATTCACAAAATAAACCTACCCACCTATCCTCTAGGCTCTCCTACATGCCTAGTACCTAGTCTCCACTTAATTATCCTATAAACCTTGTTAATCCCCCACTAAACCCTATTAGGCTCCTCTAGTGGAGTTTATAATTCTTCAGTCCTCTAATTCACTAGAGAATTCCATGTAATTTTAAATTCCTTAAGATTTCCCTCCTTTTTCTCTATTTAAACCCACTATCTCCTTCATTTGGGACAAGGAGTTGAAGGTGCATAAATTCAATAATCCTCTAATAATCCATTGTCCATAAGTTAATTTATCAAGCCAATCATATTAAAATAAGAAAAATGAGTCTATTAAATAAATCCAACATTTAATAATATTTAATATTAGTCTTGTTTTTTTATTAATCTTATTTGGAGCATAAAATTTTGTGAAGATGTAGGCATAATTTAGGTATAACCTTTTCATTTGAATTGTATTTTCATTTAATTAGCTCCAAATTAGAAGTATGTTAGAATTTCATGTAGGATAGCATTAAGTTTGTATAAATCAATCCATTTGCACAAAATATTCACATAACATTTGGAAACCATAGTGTTAACCCTCATCTAGAGCTAACCCTTTGTGCTTTGAGATGTTGTAATCAGCTTATAGGCCAAATTGAAAAAGGATAGGCAGCCAAATTATAGAAAATTATAATGCATAGTTTTTTGTTACAATGAATTTAACATTTTGTTAGGCACTATATTGTTTATATAAGTGAAATATTGTCATATTCTTGTGTGAACCATAGCACTATAGACTAATTTAAATTAGACTTAACTTTTATTCATCGACCTTAACTTTACATGCTAGCATGGCACCAATAAGTGGTGACTTGATCATGTGGAGATTCAAATTTAGTCTTAAATAGAAGTCGAATAATGTTAAAATCACACCAAAAATTAGTTTTGTCTAAGACACTAAGTTTTAATGATCTATCCTAGACTTAATAGTTTACACTTACACTTACAAATTCATATAGCAGTTTAAAATATATATTTTAGATTATCCTAGTTGAGTTAGGTATATTAATTCTTCCTCCAAAAATATAGTAAAATATTACATTTTAAATTTTTATTGTATCCAAATTTAATTAATGATGTTCAGTGTTAGATTTTGACATTAAATAGTTTTATTTTAAAATCATATATGTGTATGGTATTTATCATTAATTTTATGTAAATCCATAACATCATAGTTACCATATATTTTTATAATTGTTCAAATTTATTAATGATTAAGGGTTCCTCAAGAGTGGTCCAACCTTTTATTTTATTGAATTTGTCAATTTTCTACTTCAAAAATGTAAAATCGAATACAAATTAGCACAGGTCTACTAACATTATTTTTTTTTAGAATCATCCACTAGATTTGCTAAACCCTTTGTTTTCCTTCAAATTTATTCTTTTTGAGTGAATTATTTTTTGGAAAAATTTGGTGAAGTTTGAACCATTCCAAGCATCTTGTAAGCTGCCCCTTGACCCCAATAGGGGTTGTTACCCTTATACCCCCACATTGTGTCCCCTCATTCAAAGAGTTATAGTGTAAAAATAGTGATTTTTTTAGTGTTTTTATTAACGCTTATTATGCTAACCTTTTATTCAAATTTTTACAAGGGTAAATTTTGTGGTAATTTTGTCTTGCTTAAGACTATTAACCACTTTTTTTTTAGGTCATATTTTTGTCTAATGTCTTCTCTTGTAGGATTCCTCTACAGATTGCCAAATTAAAACTACTAATCATTTATTTTATAGGCCACCTATCAAATATTTTTAGCATTTTAAAAACCATATTGTATATATTTCACACTTAATTAATTACTTAATTAACTTTTTGTCTTATTTTTTGTACCCAAGGGCTATAGTGGTGTATTCTCTCCTCCCTACATTCTTGTGATGAGATTTGAAGGATCAAAAACCACTAACAAACCCTCCTATTTTTATTTTTAGGAGGAAACCTAATGTGGAAGTGATATACATGATCTTTACATAGTCCTTAGGGGATTGTAACTATGGATTTCACCACCACATAGAAATCCACAATCTGGGAAAGAGTTAACTCTCTAACATAAACATTAGACACCACCTTATACAAAGTTGGTCCACATGTACCTAGTGTATATCGGGGGTGTCTTTAGAGAGCCAGTCAAATAGAGAATAAGACCATCGATAGTAACACGCAACTTATTTTTGGAGTTAGTATCAGTACCTAAGTAACCATAAAGTGAAAATGGGGTTGAGAGGGTTTGGTATATTTCATAATGGATCACTAGCCTATACTC
Source organism: Torreya grandis (assembly GCA_037957365.1). NCBI lineage: Eukaryota > Viridiplantae > Streptophyta > Pinopsida > Cupressales > Taxaceae > Torreya > Torreya grandis. The sequence continues at coordinate 4,771,252 of JARHVA010000506.1, forward strand.
TCACCCACAAAGCTATTGGATGGTGTAGTTGAGTTATACTCCCAAATTAGTTCTAGTGATAAGTTTGTGGTTTACTTGATTTGGTGTGTGTTGTGCTAAACTTTTATTATTTGTGAGTTGAGTAAGTGTTTAACCTAACCCTATACATACCTATCTAGGCCTCCTTCATAAATCATCATCTTGTATATCCTTGTTCACCCTAATATCACCATGTACATCCTCTTGTGTATATTTTTTTTACATGAGTGTACATCCTTAAAGCTTATCTCATCTTGCATCTTGACCTATCTTTCCTCATCCCTTTCATCTTAGCTACTATCATTTGTATAGCACTAGTAATACCCCTACCTCATCATTTTTTTATCCTAATCTAATCTTGTCCTAACATAGGATTATATATCCAATACTAGTCTTGACTAATCATACACATCCCTAGTCATCCTTAAATTAAATCTTATCACAAAAACTTAATTCTTCATCCTAATCATATTTTTTCCTAGCTATACCATATTGGCTTTTTCATATATCCTCATTTTGCATAATCTTGATCATATTATATAACCATCCTTGTCATATTCATCTCATACATTATTATCTTATTTATCCTTCCTTTTAAATATCTTTTTCAATCCAACATATGTTGTACATTCCTATTCCATCATTATCCCTCACCATCATCTTGTCATCTCATCTTTTCTAGTCATACCCCCATCACTTAAATACCTTAATCAACTATTATCTAACCTCATATTATTCACTTAGCCTCACTAATAATCTTTAAGACTAAATTCACCTTATCTATAACCAATATTTGTTACATCCTTGTCTTTTTTATCACCATGTCCTTACATCACCTTGTCTTGTCTAAACCATATTACCCGTCACAAACCCCACTTTACCTTAATGGATACTTAGTCACTTGTCTTGACCTTTTATAGCCTAATAATCTTGTCCACCACTTTATCCCTTGAAACCTAACCTTATCATAGTCCAACCCATGCTTAATTTATCATACGCCTATCTATATTAGTCATCCTATCAAGTCTTTATTCATACATTATTCCTCATCCACATTGGCAAAACATTATTTACATATTAGGGTCCTCATCATCATCTTTATTATGTTCAATCAATTTTTAATACAATCTTATCATTGTTTAATCCTCCTTAAGTCAATCATTTTAGTGTTGATCTAGTCTCAATCAAATCAATCCTCAATTGAAATCAATCTCTTGGGTCAGTCTATCCCCTATCAAATCATAGAGCTTGTCATAGATCATGTAGTAAAATCTATTAAAAATCATCAAAGTCTATCACATGTCCTAATTTTGTATAATTTATCTTATCTTACCTCATCTAACATCACATCATGTCAAACATATAGTCAAATTTGAGATCAGATTAAATCAAGCCTCTACCCAAATTTGTTCCACACATCCCATCTTCATCCCTTAATATTTACATTCAATTCACTTGACATGCTAATTGGGGATGGTAAACCACATCATCTATACTTTCTCCCATCTTGATCCATGGCTTCTAAATTAAAATTGGATACCCCAATTAAGAATTGCCTCATGGCCAATAGGGATGTACTCCTTTCCCACCACCTTGAGATGAGCACTTCATGTCTTATATAATTAGAACCTATCCACCCAAAATTACCTCAAGTCTACACCCATTCACATTTTTCTACTCTTAGCCTCCATACCACCCCCATTCAAACCCTCCATCCACTAGTCACAGCTAGTCATCTACCCCTTCCTATACTAGCAAAGGGAATCCTATCTTGGCTACTTCATCTACTACTAGTCTACCCACCCAATCAAGTCAACAACCATCTAATCTAAATTTCAAATTGATAAGTGAAGAGAGGCCCTATACTCCTCTTCATATATCCTTATAAACCCTTTTCCACCAATTTGTTGCCATATAAATAATGGTCTATCCACCCATACAACATATTGATCCTACCAAGTCTAAGCCATCTTGGTATAAATCTAAACAATAATGTGTATATCACCAAACCTGGGGGCATACCATTAATCAATGTCTCAATTTCTAAAATTATGTCTAAGACCTCATTTACTATGGTGACATAGAAATTAGGAATGAATCAGATGGTTCTACATCCAAGGGTAAATAAGAAGAGGTATTCCAAGATTATTTTTCTAGTCATGATCAAGCCTTTCCCTTTCCAAGCCAAGGTCAAGACACCACATCCATATTCCATGATCTCCCATCATTGAGAAATCCTCCATCAATGATGAGTATGTTTCCCATGAGCATATTCCTCCCTTCTTTCATGAGTCCTCTTTTCATGAGTCCTTATTCTAAGGGCCTATCCTTGGTGAATCCATTACTCCTCCATGACCTTCCTCTCATTCATCATATTGAAGACCCTACATTGATATATCACTTAAATAAAATGAATCCTTTACTAACAACATTGCATCATGTACATTAGATTCAACATTAGAGACAATAAAAGTCTTATCTACATTAAGATCATGTTCAACACCAATATATAAATAATATATTTTGTTAGAATCATCATCCTTGATTAATATTATAGATCATAAACATGCCTACCTTTTTAAAGATACTTCTAATCTAGATGTCAACTAGTCACAAGGCATACATTTTGATCCCAAATAGGATGATAAAGTCATAATAGACTTCTTACAATCTTTATCTTTTGAATATAGTCAAAGTGAATCTTATCCTACCTCAGATGAATGTCTTAGTGATTCTTTTGCTGATCTTGAGGAGATTTTCTCCAATGTTAAAATTGGGTCTCTTAGGAACCTCTATGAGTATTATGTTTCCCCATCACCACTCATCGACCTCATCATACCATTTCCACTACCTTCATCCATCATAGTTCTTTTTCTTCCCATCAATAATCATTTAATCACATCCTTTTATCATGATGAAGAATAACATACATTATTGGACCCTTCCTCAAGTAATATAACATGTTTTTCAAATATAAAGGTCCAAAACCATATTCAAAAAGTCATACATGATGATCAAATCATATTTGATCCAGTAAGTCACAATCCAAAAAATTTAAATCATCGGCCTAAATAAAAAGTGTCTTCTCCAAGTGAAAACCTCATTGAGTCACTAAGGGAACTTAAAATTCAAAATAATCACTATCTATCAAGTCAAAAATTAATCTCCTATGGTGAAGCCCAAATCTAGACACTAGGGGGTAGTCAAAATATAATCAATTCTAAAGATCAAATCCTTGTCAAAAACACTATAAGGATAGCCGATGATCCCTCACATAATTAAATCAAAGATGAACCACAAATTAAAAGTGTATTGGATGTTTTATAATCTTTTTTCAAATGGCACCAATCAAATCTAAAACATTCAACATATTTATTATGTGTGTGAATACTATTCTCACTTCCTAATCACCCATCACACCTCTCTACCATGATCCTATAATCCATTAAATCAATAGACATGACCATCAAATCTAAACTCTAAATCCATCCATTATACACATAAAAACCCTAGGAAAAATTGTCACTTATAAAGGTGATGAAGACACTTGGTTTAGATGTCTGGATGGATCTCACTCAAGAGTTAATGAAGGTCATAAAGACATCTATAAATACAACATTGACAACATGATCCTAGCATCACACCTACATAGAATAGGTATTGGTTAAATATCAATAAATTAATAGGATTCCCACATCTCGTACCCATATCTAATAAATTAAAATGCCAAAAGTTAAAAAAAGTCAAAAAAATCAATTTTATAATGGTGAAAACTAGTTTTATGGCATCTTAGGCAAGTACCATGATGAAAATAAATTAATATCATCATTGTAAAATATTTTATTTATGTGCACTATATATCAACACTTGGGGTCAAAATCCATCCATGTCATCCAAGTCTATCTTATCATTCGATCCATTACTCCCACCCATAATCTACCATCATTTCATGCATCTTATTATGTCCAAAATTTCATCTAGTCTTGAATTTTGTAAGGGAGTGGAAGATGTCTTGAAATTTTTTCTAGAATAATCTTGACATATCCTCTAATGGATATTCAAACAACTAGTTATTTATTTCCTTCATGCTGTGGTTGTTGGAAATCCCTAGTCCATTCTTCCTCATCCATAAACTTATTTTATCATTGTTTAAGTCCATTTGTCATCTCATTCATCCTTATCTAAGTTATCTTATTTCTATTCATCTTGACATATGTCTTGAGTATCCCAGTTGTCTTATCTTATATCCTAAGTTATCTATGTCATCTTACCTTGCCTTATATCCTAATGGCCTTTTCATCTTGTCATTTCTCATCTTGTCTTGTCGTATATCCCAATCATGGCATCTAAGTCTTTAGTCTACTCAAATTCTATACCCCTATCTAATTTCATATCCTTGATCCACCTTCACCTCATGATCATAATGATCGATTTTCCCTAACTCATCACCTGATCACGCATCTTATTGACTCTCATCTAGACAATAGATAAGACACTAATCACAACATATATCTATGTAGATACTTGTGTATGTTACTTATGTGTTATGTGGTGTTTGACTTATTTTCATGTCTTTTATCATTTATATATCTACATAAGTTTGTTAGATTATCTATATTTATCTTATTTTATTAGTCTTTCAATTAGTATTACATCAAGGGTATAATAAATAAGGATGATATGATGGAGATAAAAAATTGATAATAATGCTTTTGGGTATCATATTTAGATTTCATTATTTTCTCTTTAATATTCATACACTTTGGCATAATGTCCTCTTGATCATACTTATATCATGGCACATGCTTCCTAGTTTTATATTTACGTTAGATTACTTAAAATATGATTAGACATGTTATGATAATTATAGATTGATAATGAATTACACTCATCATTTCTCCTATCCTCTATCACCTACCCAATTATGATGATAGGACCCAATCTAGATTTCTAGACACTATCCAAATTGAAGATATATGAATGGAACCCTTAATGAATTTCAGAAAACATTAACATATTATCAATAGATGTTTCACTAAAAGGTCAAAATGTAAGGTTTTTATAATTTCAAATTTAGTCCTCTTATGGGACAAATCACATGAGAAAAAAGGACAACATAAAAAATTTACTCCATTATGGAATGTACCATATTAGATTTTTGAAATATTGGGTAAAAACATTTTTTGATTAAAAGATCTTCAAGGTAATTATTTAACTTTTATAGTTAATGTGAAATACCTAAAACAATTTTTAATGGATGCTCTAGCTAAAATAATCTCAAAAATACTGTGATTTTTATTTTATGGGTAGAGGTAGATTAAATGTCCTCTTTTCATAGATTAGATTTCCTACATTCATAGAATGAATTTATTATTTTCCTAGGGTATATTTCCCTTTTATTTGGTTCTTCAAATAAGGTCATCATGACCATATCAACTTTTTTTTATTAAAATATCTTCAAGGCAATTATTTAACTTTTCTAGTTAATGAGAAGTACCTAAAACATTATTTTATGGATGCTCCAACTCAAAGCATATCAAAATTATTGTGAGTTTTAGTTTATGGGTAGAGGTAGATTAAATTTCCTCTTTTCATAGATTAGATTTCATGCATTCATAAAATGAATTTCATATTTTCCTAGGGTAGGTTTCCCTTTTAGTTAGTTCTTCAAATAAGGTCATCATGACCATTCATAAATAGTTTGTCAAAAAATTCACACACTAGACAATTGTTCATGCATATGGATATTTATTTTTTGTTCATGATGTATTTCAATCTTGGAATCAATGTATGTGTCATAACTTAATGTAAGATTTTATCTAAATTAAATCAGCTTATTAGATTGATGTTAGTTACTCTTATATTTTCATATAAATTTTAGAAAGGCTTCTTATTTTGAAAGATCAATTGCTTATTTATAAGCATAATGCTTGTTTGAGAGATAAAAAATAATGAGAACTATGGAATATGAGTGAAATATTTGATCTATAATGAAATTTATTCCTATATACCTAGATAATGGTGGTTCCCAACACTTATTCAAATATAAATTAAAAAAAAAAACTCATATATGAAAGAAGGGTGAGTCAAATAATCTCTTATGAGCTATGCATGCTTGGCTAGTAGTATATAAATATTTAGAATGGAATCAAAATTATCTCTATCATGGATATGGATGTTTGGATAGAAAATGAGAAATTATCAACTTCCCATAAGATTATGCTTAAAATATAAAATGAAATAATAAATATATAAGGCAAAAAAGACCTCAAATTTATGACTAATATTTGTTAAAACTCTTAAAATAAGGTAAATAGTCTTCACATAATCACACAATATAAATAATGTGAAGGTTTGGTATGTTTCATGATTATGTTTAAGCTTCTTTCAATTTTACATTTTTTATTTCTTTCTCATAAGGTTTAATTTTTTTAATGGTGTTTAACTCTAAAATGATATAGGTGATCTTATTTTTATCCCTAGATTTTATTAAAGGGGTATGTATAAGTGAAATGGCATAAGGGTGATAATTAGATTTATAGCAGGCTAATTAGATGCTAAACTCAGATATAGGCATATGTTGAATTCATAAAATTGAGATAGTCTAAATATGAAAAATACAATTAAGTTATGTATGAAAATGACAAGGAATTAATATACTTAGCTGATTATAATGCTGACATAGTGATAGATTTGGAACAAATAGGATGAAATCTAGAATATAGTTATGGAATAATCATTAGATTTTGGATTTGATGCTTCTAGAGATTTAGACACTAATGTCAGCCTTGGATGGCTATTTTGACACTACCATATAAGTTTTATGTAAGTGTCTTATATGGAATACCTTATGGAAAATGATTCAACCATGTGGATGCTTTTAGGTTTTTCTTCATCTTCACTCTGGTGCATTTAAATCTGGGTCATGGACTATTACTCCTTGTGAAATGGAAAACCCCTAGTTATCCATCTTCATAGAGACCTTGGTAAAAATGGGTTAGTAGTAACATGGTGTCGATATTACCCAAAAGACCCCACTTTTATTGGGTATTTCCTACATAGCCAATACTCCATAAGAGGGCCTCATACTCATGTAGTTCTCCCCTATGTGTTGGAATGTGTGTGAATCATAAAATATGTGAAAATCAAGTACCATAGTGACCTATCTTATAACTTATCAAATCAGGATCTTGGTATGCTATGTTAGTATTTAAACTTATGATTGGTATGGAAATATGGAAGCTTTATTTAATCGAATGTTTGATAGATTGATTTTGATAAGTCGCCTTGGTATCTTTAGTTTTTTTCTAGGTGAAAAATTAATGAGGGTTGATCTTGTATTTATATCAATCTATTTAGAGTGATAATTCAAATTAAAGTACTTAGTCTAACCCTTAAGATACATTTCATTTGTAAATTGTATGACTTTAGGGCATTGGACACTTGCATTGGGTCAATACACTAATGTCAGTGATAGTGTCTATCCCATATGTTAGTGTCTAAGGAGCAAGGAAATAGGTACAATCTCAAAACTTATAGAGGTAGAAGATAAGTACATTTTAATTATTATAGGTAAGAGAGAAGGCCTATTTTAATAACATAGGACTGGTTAACTAAGAAATAGGCCAAGGCATACAAGTTAGAGTAGATGTGAAACTTGCAAAAGTGAGAAAGGTCTATAACTAAGAGTAACAACCAAGGTTTGAATTTTTACAAGTGTACAAGAATTAGCTACTATATAATCATAAAATAGTGTCTACATTCGCCCCTCCTTAATCTAGTAATGAAATTATTATTTTAAAGGAAAAAAATGTGTACATGTGTGTGTATGCACACCTTGTCTTATGTGTGACAACTTTAGTGCTTTGTTGTTGAGTGAATTGCAACCAAGAGCATGTTACAGTGTATAGTCAATGCATATAATCTATAATTTAAAAGTATTAAAATTGAAAGACTAAGGTGTTGATGTAATGACTTTGCCTATTAGAAAGTTTATTTGAAAAATATATATCATTGTAAGGATATGAAATTGAGATTATGAAAATTATAGATAAATATGTAAAGTTCATATATCCAAGGAGATAGAGAGATATAGGGAGAGAGATATTGGAAGGCACATGCCCCCAATTTTGGAGTAAAAGTGAGTTTCCACCTATAAATTGAGAATAACACAATCATGTAACCTAATGATACTTAGAACCTAGTGAGGTTGGATGATACAATCAAGTCTAACCTAGAAGCTTGGAAAGATTGAGTGATTTAATCATCTCAACCATACAAAAAATCAAACCAAACTACTATAATAGACTGGTTCAATAAAGTTTGTAAAATTTTGAGGGGTATTAGTAAGAAAAGGTTTGTGATGTGGTAATAGTTCATAAAAGAGTTTTTAGAATCTAAAATTGATTTGGATTTTTAAATATTAGGAACAAATTTCATAACATATGCACCTTAGATATGTCTTGTGATAAAATTGTGTATAATAATAGTACCAATGTATAGAATTTTTCCATAATTGTGAATTTGAATCATATTATATGCATCTTAATTTGCTTGCTTTATTTTTCATCACTAACATTATTATTAATTGACACTAGCATTGCTAATTTTGTCTAATTTATCTTCTCATCTTCCTATTCATTTGTCTAACACCCCCTCTTCACTCTTCTAACCTTATTGATATTTACCATCTAATATTAATTCCTTTTTTATTTCTTATTGACGTCTTATTTATCTAATAAATCCCCCATAAGCACTTATGAATTAAAAATTCACAAAATAAACCTACCCACCTAACCTCTAGTTTCTCATACATTCCTAGTACCAAGTCTCCATTAATTCTCCTATAAACCTAGATAACCCCCACTAATACCCATTACGCTCCTCTAGTGGAGTCTAAAATGCTCTAATACTCCAACTCGCTAGAAAATTATCTCTTTATATAATTCCATGGAATTTTAAAATTCCATAAAATCACCCTCCCTTCTCTTTATTTAAACCCATCGTCTCCTTCATTTGGGATAAGGAGTTGAAGGTTCATAAAGTCCATAATTCTCTAATAATCTATTGTCCATAAACCAATTTATCAAGCCAATCATATGAAACTAAAAAATAGAGTCTATTAAATAAATCAAATAGCTAATAATATTTAATATTAGTCTTCTTTTTATTTTTATCTTGTTTGGATCATAAAATTTTGTGAAGATGTAGGCATAATTTAGGTATAATATTTTCATTTGAATTGCATTTTAATTTATCTTCAAATTAGAAGTATGCTAGAATTTTATGTAGGATAGTGATGAGTGTGTATAAATCAATCCATTTTCACAAGATATTCATATTACATTTGGAAACCATAGTGGAAGCCCTCCTCTTGAGCTGACCATTTATGCTTTGAGATGGTGTAATCAGCTTATAGGTCAGATTGAAGAAGGATAGGTGACCAAATTCTAAAAAATTGTCATGAACATTTTGTTTTTGCTATTGAAAATATTGTCATTGATGTCAAAGATCTATCATTATTGGTGATAAAGGCCCCATTGAATTTAATGTTATTTTTAATATTCATATCTTGGCTAATGTGTGTTAATATTTATTTAATATTAATAAATATATTTTTGGTTGCATATAAGTCAAAAGAGGGTCCATGGAGAATTCAAAGAGTCATGGGGTAAAAGATGGAAGAGGAATGGGATGAATTTTTTCATGAAGATTCATCTTGAGGAATTTAAAGAGTCACCATGTGAAGACAAAAGAGGTGTGACACATTTTTCCATGAAGAGACACTTTGAGGAATAGGGAAAGTCACCAAGATAAAGACAAAAGAGGAAAGGATGCTTTTTCTTATGAAGGGTCACCATATGACTTTTCAAATGTAAGGATACGAAGGGTCATGCAAGTTTGGTGCCATTTTCCATGAGGATTGAAGGGTCACAAAGGGTGAATTCCAAAGGTCATTTGGAAAGCTATAAATAAAGGATTGAGAAGCCATTTGTAATATGCAAGAGAGTGAATGGTTTGTATTTGTTTTCTAAGAGAGAAAATTAGGAGATATTGTAGAGTTATATCATTTTTTGAGTAAGCAACATTGAGAGATAGTTGTGTTTTATACACAAGAGAGGTTGATGCTCCTATGGGTTGGTGCTCATGAATCTTTGTAAGGGGTTGGTGCTCACAAATAGTTGTTTTGTTGGTGCTTGGCAAAGGGCTTGGTACTCTTGCAAGTTGGTGCTTGCAAACTTTGTATTTTGAGTTGGTGCTCATTCATATACTTGAGATTTTTCTCCATGTTTTTTCCCACTTTGGGTTTCCATGTAAAAATTTGCTCTCTCTCTCTCTCTCTCTCTCTCTCTCTCTCTCTCTCTCTCTCTCTCTCTCTCTCTCTCTCTCTCTCTCTCTCTCTCTCTCTCTCTCTCTCTCTCTCTCTCTCTCATGTGGTACAAATTCTTATTTTAATTTTATTGCATCTCTTGAAAGTATGATTTAGTGGTTAAAGAAAAGAAATTAGATTAAGTAAATGATATATAATATACTACTTCACCCCCTTATTATATTTCATGCTTAACAATTGGTAACAGAGCAAGTTCTTTTTGAAAAAGTTTTACATCATGAGGGAAGATTGGGAAAGCACGATGGTTGGATCACATGAAGGATTTTCTACAAATAAGGCACCTTTGTTTGATGGGATTAATTTTTTTTTTTAAAGCATAAGAATAAAGACTTATTTGATGGACTTTGGATTTGACATATGGTAAGCAGTAGTGGAGGAATATGAAGATCCAAAGAAACTTGTAACTACTTTGACATTAAAGAAGGCAAGTGAAAATAATGCTAAAGCTTTAAATTCTATTTTATGTGGTTTATGTGAATCAAATTTTGCTAAAGTTAAGAAATGTAAATCTGCTCATAAAACTTGGGTAAAACTTAAGAATATTTACAAAGGTGATGGAAAGGTTCAAAAAACTAAGCTTCAGACTTTCAGAAGACAGTTTGAGAGTTTGAAGATGGAAGAAGAAGAAGAAAATATAGCAAGTTATCTCTTGCAGGTTAAACAAATAGTAAATCAGATTTAAGGTCTTGGAGAAAATTTAGAGGAATAAAATATGGTTCAAAAGGTTTTGAGATCTCTACCATTGAGATATGATGTAAAAGTTTTAGTAATTAAAGAGATGAAGAATTTAGCCAAGCTAAAGATGGATGAGCTTCAATTATTCTTACGGCATATGAGATACAGACTGAACAAGACAAACCTTCAAAAAGAGAAGTGGCTTTGTGGACATCAAAGAAAGATAAGGCTAAAATTAAAGAATCAAGTGATAATTCTAGTGATGATGAAGATGACAATGGAGCTCTATTCATTCATAAGCTGAAAAAGGGCATAGGTAAATATCAAAGAAAATTACCTTTTAAATATTTTGATTATGGAAATATTGGACATTTTTTAGCTAAATGCCTAAATAAGGGTAATGATGATAATGAAAAAGGAAATTCTACATACAAGAATAATTTCAAAACCAAATTCAAGAAGGGATTCAAGAAGAAGAGTTTGTATTCTAAATATCCTAGCTCAGTCGAAGATAGTGAAGTCAGTGACTCAGAAGAAGAAGAGATTATATTCATGGCCAATTATGAAGATGCCTCTGCAAGCAAAAGTATAAATGATCAAGAAGAATAGGATGAATCTAAAGTAAATATATAAGGAGAACTCATTTTTTCCTTAGAAGAGTTAAAAGTTCTTGAAAAGAAGAATCGAATATTAAAGCTCCAGATCAAGAAAAATGAAAAGAAGCCAAAGGAAATAATTGAAGATCTAAAAGCACACTTTGAAGAAGCCAATAAGAATGAATAAGATCTAAAAACATAGTTTAAAATAGTAAGTAAAGAATGTGAAAGGTATGTTATTGAAATTACTTCTTTAAAAATTGATCTTGAGAAAACAAATAAAGTAATCAATGATAAAGCAGCCAATGATTCAAAATTTGAGAATAACACTAATATGTTGAATAAGATATTAGAAAATCAAAGATCAATGTTAGATAAAATAGGTATTGGATTTGAAAAATAAAAAGAGGTCAGTACTTTCACAGATAAGGAAAAAGGAAAGAGCTATGTTGAAGCTCTTACAAAAGAAGAAATAAAAAGGGAAGAAGTTAAGAATACAGAGGACATCTCAAACAAAGAAGGCTAGAGGGAACAGAGCTACAAAAGGCAATCAGGTTAGAGATACATAAACAGGTCCTATTTTTATGGTTAATATTTTTATTGTAATGGATATAGTCATAAAAAATTAGAATGTTAAAAAAGAGCTAACAGTTTCATAAATAAGGAGAAGGAAAGTCATGCAGAGTCAAGTAGAAGCCATAACTCTTTTGCTCCTCTATCATGATTTAATGAAGAGGCCATAATATGTTACAAGTGTAACAACTTCAGACACATATCTTGGTACTATAGAAGTGTGTTCGAGTCAGTCAAGAAGAACCAAAGTTTCAAGGCTCCATTCATCAAGAAGAAAGTTTAGATAGGTTTATGGTAAAAGAAACAACCTAAAAAATCTATGTTGGTGCAGACTGCTTTGCATTCAAGAAATGAAGAAAAGCCATGGTTCATTGATAGTGGATGTTCAAGGCACATGATAAGAGACAAGAGCAATTTCATAACCTTGAAGAAGATCAATGGTGGCACAGTGAAATTTAGAGACAATACTACTACTAGAATTGCTAGAAAAGGTAAACTAAGTTTGGATAATGGTAGAACTAAAATTGAAAATGTTTTGTGTGTAGAAGGTCTTAAGCATAATCTTTTGAGTGTAAGTCAAATGTGTGATCAGGGGCATAAACTAAAGTTTTATGTAGAATTTTATGAAATTAGAAAAAAATATTTAGATATGTTGATTGTAGATACTCAGAGAACAGGCAATAATTTGTATATGCTATCAAACATCAAAGGTCAAAAATGTTGTTTGAGCCAGATTGAAGAAAGTTGGCTATGGCACAAGAGAATGGGGCACATAAATTTTGAAAATCTTGTCAACATCAGCAAGAATTAAGTAGTCAAAAATCCTCTAAAGATTAAAAATCCATCTGACATGCTTTGTGAACCTTGTCAGCATGGGAAGTAGGCTAGAAGGCAATTCAAAACAAAAAAGTACTCAACTACTCAGATGCTAGATCTTGTTCACAATGAAGATGAGAAGGAGAAAAAGGGAACCAAAACTCCATCCAAATATGTTTAGATAAATCATAATGAAAGTGACATCATCAAGGACATAAATGAAGAAATTTTCACCATAAGAATGATGGTAAGTGAATCTAAGCAAGTTAATTTTTCTTTATTATCCAAAATTTAGCTTGGAACTTTTTTAGGAGCTAGACTTGATAAGCATTGGGTTAAGGCTATAGATGAAGAATTAAATTAGATATAAAAGAATGATACTTGGGAATTAGTGCCTTGACCAAAAGATCACAATGTGATAGGAACAAAATGGGTTTATAGAAATAAGTTGAATGAAAATGGAGAAGTGACCAGAAATAAAGCAAGATTAGTATGTAAAAGATATGCTCAAATTGAGGGAATAGATTTTGAGGAAACTTTTGCACCAGTGGAAAGGTTAGAGGCTATAATAATATTTCTTGCATATGCAGTGTTTAAAAATTATTTCAGATAGATGTCAAATCTACCTTCCTAAATGGAAATCAAAAAGAAGAGGTCTACATTGAGCAACCTGAAGGATTTATTCTCTCAAATATTAATAGCCATGTATGTAGATTGAATAAAGCATTATATGGATTGAAATAATCTCCCAGAGCTTGGTATGCAAGACTTGATAAGTACATATAGGATCAAGGTTTCAAAAGAGGATTTGCTTATAGTAGTATCTACATCAAAATAGAAGGTGAGCATCAATTGATTGTTGTGGTATATGTTGATGATATCATTTTTGGAGGAAATATTGAAAAGATGATAAAAGAATTTTTTGATAATATTCAAAAAGAGTTTGAGATGTCTATGCTTGGAGAATTGTCATTTTTCTTAAGATTGCAAATATTTCAGTTAGATAAATGAATTTTTATATCTCAAAGTAAATATGCCAAGGAAATGTTAAAGAAATTTGGTTTTGAGGATTGTGCACTAGTTGGCACACCAATGTGTATAAGAAACAAGGTGAGTAAGGATGAATATTCACCTATTAAAGATCAATCCTTGTATAGATCTATGATTGGGAGTCTTTTATATTTGATAGCATCAAGGCTAGACATCATGCATGTAGTAGGTATGGTTGCAAGATATCAATCATCTCCAAAAGATAGTCATCTTTAGTTGGTGAAGAGAATATTTACATATATCAAGGGGACATTGGATTATGGATTATGGTATCTCATAGGTAGATATTTCACTTTGATTGCTTATATAGATTCAGATTGGGCAGGGTGCTTGGATGATAAAAGGAGTAAAAGTGGAGGAGCTTTCTTCCTTGGTGATAGCTTAGTATCATGGCTAAGCAAGAAGAAAAATTTAGTATCACTTTCTATAACTGAAGTAGAATATATTGCAGCAGTATTGTGTTTTACTCAAGTGCTTTGGATGAATCAAACTTTGGAAGATTTCAAGATAAAGTATGGTGAACCTATTTCTATTTTTTGTGATGACAAAAGTGATATAAATAATTTAAAGAATCTAGTTATGCATTCAATAACAAAACACATTCCCATTAGATATCACTTCTTGAGAGATTAGGTTATAGATCAACAGGTTAAGATGGAGTATATCAGTACTACAGAGCAGATTGAAGATATTTTCATAAAGACACTACCAAAAGACACATTTGAGTATCTACGATAGAAGTTGGGAGTAATTTATTTTACTTCCTACCATTGAGGTTTAGCATCAGTTGAGGGGGAGCTAAGTGTTATCTCTAGGTAGGCCCTTTGCCATTGATGTCAAAAGGGGAGAATAATAGGTATAGGTATAGGTGCAAAAATAGGTACAAGGAACAGATATAGGTTACTACAGTAAGGGGGAGTTACTATATGTTTTTTAGATGGTAGTATGTGTAGGTTTTAAGATGTGTTAGTTTCACTTTGAGGTTGCCATCAATGGCAAAGGGGGAGATTGTTGGAAATATTTTCATTGATGTCAAAGGTCTAGCATTATTGGTGATAAAGGCCCCATTGCATTTAATGGTGTTTTTAATATTCATATATTAGCTAATGTGTGTTAATATTTATTTAATATTAATGAATATATTTTTGGTTGCATATAAGTCAAAAGAGGGCCCATGGAGAAGTCAAAGAGTCATGGGGTAAAAGATGAAAGAGGAATGGGATGAATTTTCTCATGAAGAGTCATCTTAAGGAATTCCAAGATTCACCATGTGAAGACAAAATAGGTATGGCACATTTTTCCATGAAGGGACACTTCGAGGAATACAAAAAAGTCACCAAGATAAAGATAAAAGAGGAAAGGATGCTTTTGCTTATGAAGGGTCACCATATGACTTTTCAAATGCAAGGATACAAAGGGTCATGCAAGTTTGGTGCCATTTTCCATGAGGATTGAAGGGTCACAAAGGGTGAATGCCAAAGGTCATTTGGAAACCTATAAATAAAGGCTTGAGAAGCCATTTGTAATATGCAAGAGAGTGCATGGTTTGTATTTGTTTTTAAAGAGAGAAAAGAAGGATATATTGTAGAGTTATATCATTTTTTGAGTAAGCAACATTGAGAGATAGTTGTATTTTATTCACAAGAGGGGTTGGTGCTCCTATGGGTTGGTGCTCAAAAATAATTGTTGTGTTGGTGCTCGGCAAAGGGGTTGGTGCTCTTGCAAGTTGGTGCTTGCAAACTTTATATTTTGAGTTGGTGTTCATTCATATACTTGAGATTGTTCTCTGTGTTTTTTCCCACTTTGCATTTCCATGTAAAAATTGGGTGTCTCTCTCTCTCTCTCTCTCTCTTATGTGGTACAAATTATTATTTCAATTTTATTGCATATCATGAATGTATGATTGAGTGGTTAAATAAAATAAATCAGATTAAGTAAAAGATATATAATATATTGATTCACCCCCCCCTCTCAGTATATTTTGTGCTTAACAGTTGCAATGAATTCAATGTTTTGGGAGGCGCTATATTGTTTATATAAGTGAAATATTATCAGATTCTTGTATGAACCATATCAGCACAAACTAATTTATATCCGGTGATAAAATTAAAATCAATAATCATTGGCCATTTTGTTGTGATAATCACTAATGAAAATCCTAGTAAACATCAAATAATTTTTTTCAAATGAAGTTAATTTTTTTTAATCATAAGTTATATTTTTGATATATCTGGGTCTTTAGATTCTATTATGTCCTAAGAATTACTAAAATTATCTATCATTTTATAAAATAATCAATCATAACATTATTTTTAGAAAAGTATTAATGCTTGTAGTTATTTTTTGGTTAAATCACATCCTGGGTATAGTAACATTTTCAATATTCTCGACACTAAGCTATTCATCAAGTATGTAGTCCAAATTTTGATTTTAGTATTTATTATTGATAGTTTTGGAGGATTTTATATATCAATTTTAAATTATTTGTTAATACATTATAGTTGAACCCATAATATAATCAATGTGTCATTGTCAAAAATATTAAACCTCAGCATCCTTTTGTCATAATTTAAAGTGAATAGTTGTTTGTACCCTATTCCAAAACCTGCAAGCTATAAATGAACTAATTGGTTTGGACACAAATATATTTCATTCTGACACCATAAAAGTGACATATCTATCAACAAGCTTATTCTAGAAACATTAGTAAATAAAATGAAATTTTCATGCTTGTACATAGTCTTGACCATTATATTATTTCAACCACCTCAATTTCATTTGATTTTTAGTGTTTAACAATAGTGGAGCATTTGGATTTGGTGCACTCAATAATGTTTGATTATTTAGATTTTGTGCATAAACTACAATCATTACACTCTATCAGACCCATTTCTTTGAAGTGTCCTTTGACGTGTTTTGTCAAAAATTTCACACACATTTAAGGTATTTTGTTGAATAGTCTACAATGATAACATTTGAAAAAAATATGCTTATAAATTACATATTGATATGTTTTTGTATCCCATCCTAAATCTCTTACTCTTTCACAAGTTGAAAAAGTTTGTTAATTTGTCTCATATCAAACTACATTTCATGAGGCCATAGGTCAAATAATTCAAGAACCCTCTGTAGGCACTTGCAACTACAACATCTAGTAAAAACATATTTTTATGGACATATGTACCTGATCCTAGATATATTATTTTGTCACATGCTAAAGGTATGCTAGTTTGGATATTCTAAACTTCTAAGTGTCTGGTCAAATGCTTTGTGGGCATACACTAAAATTTTGCACTTGTCTATCATGTTTTCTTTAAAACATAAAATACAGTACATTTAATTTTAAATACATATTTTATCTTAATAAGAGTTTTCACTCATCCCAAATCAAATATTTATGACCAGCTATCTCAACCAATGCTTGCTCTTCCTTGACTTCCACACTACCTCAAGCCACACAAAATTAGATTTAGATTTTATTCACTAACCTTAACTTTGCATGTTAGTGTGACACCTATAATGCATTAATTAACATATTTAATGGTGAATTGATCATGTGGAGATTCAAATTTAGTATTAAATAGAAGTCAAAGAATGTTAAAACCACACTAAAAGTTAGTATTCTTGTTGACTAAATTTGACTTTTAGGTCAACTTGGGACCCCTATAGGTAAAAAAATGAGATTTAGTTATTTTATGGGGTATTATATATTGTCATTTCATGTATTTTATATTATTTTATGTCATTTAATGTCATCTTAGCCTTGGTCTTAGTCATATAAGTCAACTTGTCATTTTGGGTCATTTTAATGGGCTTTTAAGGGTCTTAAATGCAAGTTGCACATTTCAAAAGGTGTTTAGATGTAAATTTTTCCATCTAATAATCCAATAAATTATTTTAACTATCAATTATGTCAGTTAAATCATAATATTTCAAGTTATTTAATTGAAATTCAAGAAATAATTGAAAAAGAGAGTAAATGGCACTTATACGGCCATGTGACACATGGGAAAATATCATGGAAGGACTATTAAACTTCATAAAAATCATTTAAACATTTTTTTCTCTAGAAGTGAAATTTTAAATCCAAAACCATTATTCTCTTTTCTTGCTTTCCTAGACATACAGAATTGACCTTTAGGTTTTTTCTCAATACAAATAGCTGAAGAGGTTTCAAGTCAAATTATTTTGGGATGATAAATTAAACTTATATACCTTAATTTTAATATAATTATTTCAAATAATGGTGGCATGTGCTTCATGAACCATCCTCATGAAGTTAATTTTTTTTGCTAGTTATTTCATGCACCCTATAGGTTTTGCTCTATTTTGGTCAAATCCATATGAACTAGTTGGTGATGTTGACTCCATAGCATTATTTATACCTTATAATATGGTATCAATACTTATTTTCATATTTCATGGTGTTTTTATATGTCAAGTACATCAAGGTTACAAGAAGATACATCTTTCTGAGTTGTAAGTAGTTTTTCACTAATTCTAGGAGCTTCATGCCTATTTATGGTTTTAGGAGGTTGTGATATGACCTTTAACATGTTTCTAAAGCTCTAATTATTACCTTAACCTTTAAATATATTTTAAAAGGCAAATACTTCATGGAACTATAGTCATAGGCAAAATATTTAGTTAGGCAGCCATAACCATGTTTGATTACAGGTGCTTAGATGAGAAATTCATGTTGAATAGGATGTGTTGACACTTGTTTCAAATCATTTGAGGTGTGAATAGTTCACTTAGATATTTAAAATGGATATACAACCCATTTAATTCAAAATACAATGCATATCATCCATGTTTACCCTTTACTACCTATGTACACTAAATGGTCACTTATAGTTAGCCTTGACAAAAGGTTAAATATCCATTTCAAGTGTTTAAACATGGTGGTTAAACTATAATTTATGGTCCTAATGAAATAATGGATCATGGTATACTTTTTAAAGGATAATTTGACAAATTTAATTAGGTTTACACTCAAAGCATGATGACTATGTGAACTTAAGGACATTTTCCTAAAAAATGCGAAACAAAGTTCCAAGCCTTTCTATGGATATATTAAAATAGGGTTATCAAGTGGTTGGAAGCCTATAAATGTGTTTATATAGCATCCTATAGCATATAAAAGAGCCTTTAAAATATTTACATGGAAAGTATTAGTGGAGGATGGTGATTTAGAGTCTTAAAGTTGCTCATAAAAATACTGCAAACAAGCAATGACATCTACAAAGTTTGATCCAAAAATACCTTATCCATCCAAAGGTTGTAAAACTTGACTAGGAAACTATGATGGAGTGATGAAAAATGATAAAGGTGACACTCATGATCTAAAATATGATCAATATATGATGATAAGTGGTGTCATGATCCTCATAGACACCTACAGTCCATACAAGCAGGCTCAACATCCACCTACAACAAAATAGGCAAATAGTGAGCTAGTTTTGGTGTTTTGGTGATGGTATAAAGGAGTATAAGCTAATTGAAGGTATAAAAATGAGATTTTTGATCTGAAGGGATTAAAATAAATCTTTAAACACCATGATCAATCTTAGTTAAGGCTAACACACCTAAAGGAATCTTAAGGGTAGAGTTTCTTAGTCATGAGGGAAGAACTCAGTCTTATGAGTTCAAAGTTCTTGTAAAACCATTAGAAGAAGTTTTAATGTTGAAAAAAGTTTTTTTTAAACATCCATGAACTCTTATAATGATGAAAAAATATTATCTTGACCTCTTAATCCCCTGTATGCACCTACAATTGAGGTGTGTAGTCATGTGAGGGTAAAGAGGTGAACTTGTTGAGGAGTGAGGTGTGAAGGTTGAAAATTCATGGAATGATTATAAGAGGATATAAATGATCTATATACCTCATATAAAACTATAATATTCTTTAATACTTATAGGTATACCTTATTTACTTAGAACATAGTCAAGAATAGAAACCTAGTTCTGAGAAAGATAGTGAACAAAGGTTTGATGCTCTTGAGATTGGCATTGTAGGTATATAAGGTGGATATAAAAGACAATGGTAAGAGGAATAATAATACAAAATTAAGGTATTGTTTCACTATTTTCAAGGTTAAAGGATTTAGGACACCTGTAGGATAGTACCTTGAAGGGATATAATCAAGAGAAACACTGTGTTTTGAGACTCAAGGTGTGTGCATGGGTATAGTGAAAGTATAGAAAGATGAATGGATTTGAAATATATCCATCCTAATTAGAGAATTTTTAATATATTTTATCATGTGGAGATAATTCATAAAGAAAGGTATCCAACCATGCATACATAGTCTACTCTCCAACACCCCTGCACAGTCCACTTCACACGTCTATCTTGAAAATTAAGGGAGTTAGAGGGTCTAGAAACTTGACCAAGGGATGAAATTTTCTGGATAATGTCTTTAAAATTGAAAAAATCATTTTAAATAGTTAGTTTTTTTGGGTAATTAGGGTAAGTACCCCTATTTTATCTTAGCCAAGGGGTAGTTCCCCTTATGCATGAAGCCTACAACCTTGAGAAATAGGAGAATAAGATAGACCAAAGGTTTATTTAATATTGAATAGAGGTGTATAAACTTTAATGACACCTATTAAAACATTATAAATCAAGTAGGAAAGAGAGAAACTAAATGGGATGCTCTAAACCTCTTAGACTTATAATCATGACTCTTGAGCAGTATTTTGGCCTAGAGCCCAAACAATAGGTATTTCTCATTTCTAATTGTTGGAAATATTTATATACTATTTTAAAATGTGTATGGGATGAATACAAGTGTGTTTGAGATATCAGTAAGAAATTAAAACCATCAAAGGTTATTTTGAGCTCTAAGTTGTGGTTAGGCTTAAGAATAAGGTTTTAGAATAGACCTCAAATGGATGGTCACCTTCACTTTCCACATGAGGTTGGAATTTAAACCTATTGGATCATGTTTTTGGGGCCAATAAAAATGTGACCAATCTTTTTAAGGGTAGATAAAGCACAAAGAAGACACTTGTGGGCTTAAGACAACCTCAAGCCTATATAAATAGAAGAAACAAGCTTGAATGGGTGACTTTGAATGCTCATTTCTCTTTTGAGGATTTGCATGGAGATTAAAGGCATTTGGAGGAGTTATACAAGGTCCTAGGAAACATATTGTGACATTTTTTGGAATTTCAATGTGAAACCTATATGAACCAAGCTCAAGAGGGTAAACAAGATAAAACCCTTGAAAAACCCTTGGAAGGACCCAATTGGAGAAATGAGGCTAAAGATGCATCCAAATAGACTAGAATGGCATGAATGATGATTGGATGTTAAATAATACTCCCTAAATCTACTTCCCACTAAGATGAGTTCTATGGACTTGTACGGACAGGGTGTAGAACATGGTATTTTTTACCATTTTTTGTGTTTTATAGGTTCTATAAGAATTAAAAGGATGAAACCAACTTTAAGAGGAATATTTATACTTTTTATAACTCTATATTTTCATTTAATTCCTTAAAAAAACATACAAGTGTGCAAATAATAGCTCTCATCTCAGCCATTCAAAACTAGCCTAGTGGACATATTAGTGAAGAGGGTGGAAAACTTCAAGTGAATTGAATTTAAGGTGTAATTGATTCTTATAAGGACATGGATGGTATTTAAAGGTGTAATAAATTCCATCCCATGTATTTTCATGAGAAACTTAAGCTTTTTTTGAAGCCAAGTATGTAGGGTGCATGAAAGGAGAGTTTTTTAGACTATAGATGATGATGGCTCCTTTATAGATGATTATAGATGACCAAATCTGACAAAAATTAATGGAGAGGCATGTATACAACCCTTAACCTTCATCATAATAATCATACCTATCCCTAATTAGTTTTGGGATGTTCAAATAGAGCTAATCATGAAGGCATGTTTTCTAGGCTAGAATGAGGAGTTTTATGCCACTTTACAAGAGTTTGATGACTTGTATGGACACTTGGACTTCCTAAAATTTCATGGTTCATATAACATCCATATATCATACATAATTAACTAATTATCTCATATTTATAAGTTTCCTTGTGAACATTCAACTTCTCTCTTCTCCTCTCTCTCAAGTTCTATAAGAACTAGCCATTTTGGCTGTTGTAACTCATGCTCCACCTGAGTATGCAAAATACCTAAATATTTTAATTCCATTTGATAAATAATAATAATATTTTTTATCTCTTCATGACTATTTTTAGTGTGTTTTACTTGAATGTTGGATCTTGCTTAGTGAAGACTATATATTCCTCAGCATGTTGTCTCATTCTTGCATCCTATTTACAGTTGGAAAGCTTCTTCTTTTAGGGCATGTGAAGTGTTCTATAAAATTGTTTTAAATTTTATTTAAAAAAATTTAGGATATTCCTAAGCTCTCCACATCTAATTGGTATAATGTAAACACCTTTAGGCTTGTGGGTAGCCTTAGGATGAGGTGAATCTCTAGATAGGGCTAGCTCCCTTGATGTACCACTTTGGATTGCAACTACACTTAACTTTTTGGGGTGAAAATGGAAAGATATAAATTAAATAAAAATAACCTAAGGGAGGTGATACACCAAAATAGATGATGAATTCCAACCAGCAACATGTTGTACTTAAAACTAAGGGACAAACTAAATTTACACTTCTCTAATCTGCATCTTTTCACATCAATGTTGCATTATGAGGTTATGAATGAATGTGAAAAGATAGGAAGAATAAAAAATAGGCCTTGAATGGTACTAATTAAAATAATAACTCACTAAATCCTTAACATTTCCTATAACACTTCACATGCCTTGCAAGAAGAAGCTTTCTAATTGCAAATAAGATGAAAGAATAAGACAACATGCTAAGGAATCCATAGTATTCACTAAGAAAGATAAAAAATTAAAGTAAAACACACTAAGAACAGTCATGAAGAGGTAAAAATTATTAGTCTTATTGATAAAATGGTATGTAATTGAGCAGGGCTTCACCATACCCAGGTGGAGCATCTATTATAATGCCAAAATGACTAGTTCTTATAGAACTTGAGAGAAAGAGGATAAGAGGTAAATACAAGGGTAAAAATTACACTTTTAAAGATTATAAAAAGATTTTTTTTACATGATAATATGATATGGGATGAACCATTCAAGGTCAATAAGCCTAAGTGTCTATCCAAGTCATCAAAATCTTGCAAAGTGGTATAAAACTCTTCATTCTAGCTCAAAAAAACTACCTTCATGATTAGCCCTATTTAAACATCCAAAAAATGATTAAGGATAGGTATAATGATTTTAAATAAGTGTAAGGTTATTATTCATGCATCTACATGCATTGGTTATAGTCCTAGTCCTCTAGAATCATCCCAAAATGAGATATTATCATTTATTGTCAAGAAAACTCCTCTTCCATACAGCCTGCACACTTGGCCTAAAATTTGGATTAATTTAACCCTAAAAATACATTGGATGTATTTTATAACAACTTAAAAAACCCTTAATAACCTTATAATCATAAAATACACCTTACAATCACTCCACTTAAAGTTTTCCACCCTTCTTACTAGCTTGTCCACTATGTTAGTTTTGACTGGCTACGATGAGATCTCTTGTCAAGGAAATTAAGAGTTTTTATTAGGCACTAAATTAACATGGGAGTTATAAAAAGTCTTAATCTTTCTCCCAATTTTTTTTCATCCTTTGAATCCTTCTAGAACATGCAAAAAATAAAAAATGGTGAAAAATACCCTATTTTTCACCTTGTCTTTACACTTTTGTACAGCCAAAAATAATTTGGATAATATTGAAGGAGTCCCATATAAGTTATAATATTTTTCATGGTCAAAATATTCCATTAAATCAACTCTCCAACTCCATTTCTCCAAAATAGTCACTAGGAAGGGTTTTGAGCAGTTTTTGTACTTAAGGTTTGTTCATAAATTTATGGCATCCAACTTGAAAAAAATCCAAAAATTCACAATTAAAGACCCTCATCAACATCCTTTAACCATTATACTCCCATGCATAGCATTATAAGAGGTATGAGCATTTAATCTTGCCCTATCAAGCTCCTTTCCTTGTTCCTTATAGGTCTGATTTGGTTTAGGGCCAAAAATGGCTTCCTTGATGTTTTATTTGCCTTTAAAAATATTTAATACATATTTTTTTCCTCGATATTCATTATTTAATATTTTTAGTGATCATCTAAAACCAAAAATGAAGTTGACCCCCTTTTTGGATGTTAGGCCTAGTCATGCTTAGTAGGTATGTTTACACCTTAGAGCCCAACATGAATTTTTAATAGTTCATATGCATACCAATGGATTATAAAATTGTATAATTATTACATAAACATGTTTAAACAAGGTATAAAACATGTTTAGGGCTATAAGTGTGAGTGACCCTTCATTTGGGCACTAGGCCTCACCATGTCCACTAGGCATGTCTACAAATTTGATGATCTAGGATACCTGGTTCAGTTTAAACCTTTCTTTCAAGGTTATTAATGTTTTAATATAAGTGTTTCAAATTTATACACTTTCCTACAAGGCTCATATATCTTCTATTTCATGTTTTTCTCTCCACTTGATCAGACTGCAAGGTTTATCATGGGGAAAGTGCCCTTTGTCTAAGATAAAATAAAGGGAACTTCCCATATTTTATCATGAAAACCAAATGTTTAAGGTGATTATAAAAGTTTTAAAAATTATTTATACCAAATTCCAACATCTGATCATGTGTTTTACTCTTACAACTCCCCTAAAACCAAAATAGATTTGTTAGAAAAGGGATTATACAGGGTTCAAGACTGTGGACTGTGTCTTTCTTGTTTAAGCCTTATCCATGTTATATATACACTATAAAAATCAATTTTATGTTTTATTGGTCATGATATAGTGTTTCCAATCTCCATTAAACATCTTGACCTTTCAAGCACCCTCCATACTCTTGAATTCATAAGGCTAAGTTTCTTATTCTTGACTGTGTTTTTTGCTTTTTAGAGTGTACTTATAGGTATAATTTCCATGAATTAGGAATTATGAATTATGTTTTAGTGTTTAATTAAATCTATAAACACCATTTTTAATCTATTAATTCGTTCCATTCTTCCATATACACTTTAACCCTTGAAACCCTTTCCTTTAGTCAAGACTCTGTATCCCCAGCCTGTAAGTGCAAATTACCTCCTATAGTGTTATTTTAAGTTTAGGATTTAAATACATTGAATAATACAACTTAAATTCTTACATGATCATATATAAACAATTTAAATTCATCCATTTCAAACTTGGGTTAGACTATCTCCTAGGATTTCAATCTTGTTCATTGCTTGACTGAGACAATCACCTAAAGGGGCCCCTATATATAAATATTATCTTTGGAAAGGTTTTTCATTACCCCTAAATATATTGACACACTTTGAATCATCTCCCATATATAAATGTATGTGTTCCATGCTTAGTTCCTTGTTTATGACAATGTGAGAACCTTCCCTTTGGTTGTAGGTGGATGTTTCAAGCCCTGTGTATAGATCATAGATGTGAATGATCGACAAAAACTAGTAGTCATCTCCTCTTGATGATATTTAGGTCATAATAGGTCACTTTGAACCATTATAACCTTCTAATAATGGAATTAATTTCCAATTTTCAACTTGGGTTAAAAAGGTCTCTTTTTGGACTCAAGGCTGTAGACAATATTGAAAGAATTTAGTGTTTTATAGGCAATTTTGGGGCCCCAAATGACTATCTTACACTAACCGTCTATCTTTAAAACTTTTCAAGGATCTTGTCCTATGATAGGGATACAAAAACAAGTCATTATGATGCCTTAAAATTTATTTAAATCTTGTTATATGGTCCTTCCAAAATACCCCTAGACCTTTGTTTTGTAATTTTGGGGACAAAGGGCCAAAACTCAGTCATCATCCATGGAGGTAGTTTTTAAATTGATTTGGCCATATATCCCTTAAAAAAAGTTTTTCATGATGTTTCCATCTTACCATGACATCAATAAGGGTTTAAACACTTATTACACACTTAAAATGTCCTCTTCACTCTTTGTATTACCACCTATAGGTGGTTGCACTCCATGTACAGTCAGTGAGTACAACTTAGGTAGTATGCATTTCCTTACCCACCAATGGATTCTATATTCATTTTAATTACCCAAAATTTACTCCTCACATATAATTTTTTTTTTAAACTAATGTAACCACACCTTATTCAAAGTGGAATTATTTTACAAGCACCTGTAGATGCTCACTAATGGTAGACTATGTATAAAAGTTGACTGCAACTATCCCCTTTTCTTGCACCATATGGAAACCTAGTCACTTTTCCATGCTTTAAAGATAATATATATATATATATATATATATATATATATATATATATATATATATATATATATATATTGAAATCCCTATGGCTCCATGGACATGATTTAGAACTGTGTATAACTCTAAATTAAATGTGTATGGAAGTTCTATGGCAATTGAATGTATGGCTCTCAAAGACTACAATTTCATGGAAATTTATTAGAGAATGAACCTAAGATGACATGAGATCATTTGACCACATTGGAAACATTATGAATGACCTATCACAACCCTTAGAGCCATTTTCAAAGCATGAAATTCTGCATGGTGAAAAAATTGGTCATAACTAACATAGTGCATCCTCCTACAACTTAAGATGATTTACATATCAAAACATCATGAAATGTGACAATAAACATGAAAATAATCTAAGGATGAATTCAAAATTATCTAGAACCAATATCAATAATTGGTTCATACAGACCTACCAAAATGGAGCAAAACCTATAGGGTGCTCAAAATAGTAGGTATAAAAGTAAAATCAACTTCATGAGGATGGCTCATGAAGAAAAAGACACCATTACTCAAAATATTTATATCTAAATGAAGGTCTGTGAGTGAAAAACAACCTCCCAAAATCATTTTTCCTAAAACTTCTTGAGCTATCTATACTAATCACAAACCTAAAGGTCACTTCTACTTACCAAGAAGATTGAAAAGGAGAAGAATAATTTTGGGCAAAAAATGGCACTTAAAAAGCAAACCAAATGTGTAACTAAGTTTAGATAATCTTAAAAGACATTCCATGATCTTATCCCATGTGTCACACTTCCCCACGGGCTATGCAAGTACCATTTTCTTCTCTTTTCCCAAGAAAACTACCTTTTATTCTAAAGAACCTACCATCTCATAGTTATGTCAGCTGATTAAGACCTATTAGGACACAAGTCACATTAAATCACCATTTTTACCCTTCACACTTCCTAATAAATCTATACAACACATTAAATACACCTTTTTTGACCTTTGAATAACACAAAATGACTAAAATGACTAAAGACCAAGGCTAGTATAACATTAAATGACATCAATTAGCCTATAAAACACCTTTTGACAGTTATAATAGACCCCTACAACACCTAAAATTCAATTTTCTTACTTAGGGGTGCCCCAATTTGACTTAGAAGTTAAATTTGGTTAATAAATTAGTGACTCATAAAGGTAGCATGCCTGCAATGTTAACTAGACTAGAAGCCTTATTAGTCCATTGGGGTTTGACATTCATTTGAATTCTGAGACAAATAAGGAAACCTTTGACCATTTACCATCAAGATAAGACCACTAATTACCTCAACCACACAAACTAAAGAACACAAATAAAACAAGGCAACAAACTAACAAGACACACACACACACATATGTGCTCAAGGCACTTATGGGAATTAGGAAATAAAATATTATGCACAACTAGAAACTAATCATACCTCCTTTCTAGGATCAAAATGAAAACTCATTGACTCATTTTCATGATGGGATGAAACATAGTGCTAAGGACGTTTCTCCTTAGATTGAATGCTTTACAGATTAGACCTATTCTTTGGCACTTCACTTGATCTACTCTCAAGTAGATAATATTTAAATAGGTCTCCAATGTAGATATATTCCTCTTGAACATTTTCACATACTTCATACTACTAGCTACTCTTCATCTTATGGTCAAATATCATCTTCTTTGTAGGCATGGCTTCAAGAGGATTAGTTTCTTGTTCCTTAGAAGATTGAGGCCAATAGGAGCTTGTTCCATCCTTACAGTATTTATGTGTTTATCCCATATAATTTATAGGATAATATCCCATATTTACAAATTCAAACATGTCATTATTAAATTTATATGCTTCTTGAAAGGATAGATTTTAAAGATTGATTTTCCTTTGCATACTTACTTGAGTGCTAAAGTTGCCTTCTCCATCTTTGAACAGATCATAACCTCCTTGAAAGGGAGTATATCATACTATAATTACTTCAAAAAATTCATCCAAAGGCTTATTAAGAACTTTTTATTTCCCATTTTTGACGTGTTGGACAATGTCATCTTGCTCATCATCATTTATAATCAGCTCTAATGAAATGGTAGACCCCTTGAGAGACCCAAAATCATTTATAATGTTTTAAAACTTATTCCACAAGTCCTAATATTCCTTTTTATTAGAATCATGAAGGGGAAAAACAAGATAAGCTCCTTCATCCTCTTACTTAGAATCCAAAAGGTCTTCATCCAAGATTTTTTCTTCAACACAAGGAAGGCATTCTTCATCACCAACCAAACAAGAAGATTCAACACAATGGATCACCTCTTCCTCAAAAATTAATACCTCTTGAGGGATCTCAAATTATTTCTCATATATCACATCATGACTTATATTCTCAAGGGCTTCAAGATCTTCCATTTCCTTCTTTGTGATTCCAAGACTAGGCATCTTGAAGTCTTGTGACTTAGTCCAATGAGGCTGCCAAGGAGTTAGAGTTTATTCAAGAAAGAGTTATGAGTTTTTGTCAAAAAAATTCTCCTATTTATGTTCCTATACCATATATCCATCAATTAAAATGGTTATGGAGTGAGGACAATATAAACTAGTTGGTGGAGGTGGCACATAGAACTGAAAATCAGATTGGGAATGAAATGTAGGGGATTCTTTTGGAAGCTCTTGAGGAAGGGGAGGTAGACCTTGCGATAAAACAACTTTATTTTATTCCTTTAAATTTAAAACCACTTCATTCACATATTATTTATCTTGGGGATTCTCTTGAGGAAGGGTGGATGGGGTTTGTTTAGGCATAGGATCTTCTTTTGGGTTTAAACCTTCCATCACACCTTGACTTAGAAATTTCATCTTCACCTCTAATTCTTCAATTTGCTTGGCTAAGATTTCTTATAAAATTATTTCTTTAATTTCATATGATTTTTCATGAGTATAAGGAATTCATGAGGGATAACATGGAACCCAAGAATTTTATTGGGGAATAATGGGATGAACTTGCAAAGGATCAACTTCAATCATAACTTCACAATCCTTATTAACCAAACTTATATCCTCTATCTTCCCCATGATTACACTATATTACTACATCTTATGATGTTAGGATTATAGGTATTTTCTTGAGGAAGGGTGTGAGGGTTTTTTATATGATCAAACTCCTTCTTAACTTCACACTCTTTGTCAAGACTTTTCTCCTCTTTCTTTCCCCATGACTCCACTATCTTGTTCCAGCTTAGGGAATTAGGATTATGAGTCTCTTTTTGAGGTGGTGGAGATGTAATGTGAGAGGATAATGAGGGATTTAAATACACTTCCTTTTATTTTAACATGGTTTGTTTCATCTGTATATTGGCCAATTTAATTTTCCTATCAAGGTTTGCTTCAAACAAAAGGTTTCTCTTCTCAACTCTCTCTTCCAACTAATTGGGAAAAGGATTAATTTGATATCCTTGATTGGGATCATGATTAGGGATAAAATATGGATGATAGGAAACTTGGGGAAGTGGATATGAAGGCTAATAGTTTTGGTGAGGTTGCCTTTCATGAACTCTGAGCCTATCTTCTAAGGAAGAAACTAGGCCACTCACATCAAGTATCTCACTTGTAAGACTTTACCAATTGGCTCTCTCAATAGGTACCCACTCTATTTTGACCAAATATAATGCATCACTCACCTTATTAATAAGATTACTAGGAGCCTCTTGACCATATCCCCTTAGAGTATCAAGCTCCAACGTGTGTCTCTCATAGCCCAAAAGTGTTTTCTTGAAGGTGGAAATGTATGGAGTTGAGAAGTGGCTAGGTTTAATAGGAGAAGCAAGATATTGAGGATGCTAGTTATAAGACTGATATAATTCATTATAGGGATGATAAAATTCATGACAAGGTTGGTAAAATTTATGACAAGGTTGATAAATAACTTATTCATATTGATAGGGAATGACACAGGATTTAAATGTCTCACCAGCTTGTGTAAAATAGTGCTCAAAATAAAAATTTAGCCATGAAACTTCATTAAAAGAAGAACACAAAGGAAAATATTACCAACTATATTCAAAGGATAAATTAGGCTACTTGACCAGTTGATATATCTTTGGAGTCACCATTGATGCTTGGATAGATGCCTCCAAAAGAAGATTGTTGAGAGACAACACCAAAAACCTCTCAACTTCTTGGACCAAGAGTCCCACCAAGAATTCCAAAAACTATATCACTTATATTTTCACCCTTTTAGTATATGCCTAATCTCTCCTCATCTAGGTGTCAGAATGGAAATACCTCTAGGCTTGTGGGCAGCCTAAGGATGAGGTGAATCTCTAAATGGGGCTAGCTCCCTTGATGTATGACTTTGGATTGAAACTACATGTAAATTTTTTGGGTGAAAAGGGAGAGAGATAAATGAAATAAAACTAACCTAAGGAAGGTGATACACCAAAATAGATGATGAATTCCAACCAGTGGCATGTTACACTTGAAACCAAGGGACAAATTAAACATACACTTCTCTAATCTATATTTTATAACATCAATGGATGATTTTGAAAATATAGGAGGAATATAAAAGAGGAATTAAATGGAAATAATGAAAATACTAACTCACTCAATCCTTGAAACTTCCTAGAACACTTCACATGCCCTACAACAAGAAGCTTTTCAACTATAAATAGGATGAAACAATGAGACAACATGTTAAGGAATCCATAGTCTTCACTAATTAAGATCAAACATTAAAGTAAAACACACTAATAATAGTCATGAAGAGGTAAAAATTATTATTCTTATTGATCAAATGGTATGAAATTGAGTAGGGTTTCACCATGCTCAAGAGGAACATCTATTATAATGCCAAAATGGCTAGTTCTTATAAAACTTGAGAGAGAGAGGAAAAGAGATAAGTAAAAGGGTAAAAATGACAATTGTAAAGATCATAAAAGGATTTAATTTTTCATGCTAATAGGATATGGGACAAACAATTCAAGATCAAGAAGCCCTAGTGTCCATCCAAGTCATAAAACTCTAGCAAAGTGGTATAAAACTCCTCACTCTATCTCAAAAAAACTACCTTCATGATTATCCCTATTTTAACATCCTAAAATTTATTAAGGATATTTATGATGATTTTAAATAATTTTAATGGTATTATGAATTCCTCTCCATGTATTGGTTACAATCATGGACCTTTGGAATCATCCCAAAATGAGATACCATCATCTGCTATCAACAAAACTCATCTTTCATGCACCCTACACACTTGGACTCAAATTTGGCTTTAGTTTCCCATTAAAATATATGGTAGGGAGTGTATAAAACCTATTAATACCTTACATATCCTTTTAATTATTAGGGACACCTTAAAATGACTCCACTTGAAGTTTTCCACCCTTCTAACTAGCTTGTCCAATATGTTAGTTTTGACTGACTAAGATGAGAGCTCATACTAGGGAACTTAGGAATTTTTATAAGGAATTAAATAAAAATTTGGAGTTATAAAAATTATTAATATTTATCCCAAAGTTTGTTTCATCCTTTGACTCCTTTAATAACCTAAAAAACACATAAAATGGTCAGAAACACCCTATGTTACACCTTGTTTGTATACATCCATAATGCCAAAAAGAATTAAGATAATCCTAAGATATTACCCTAAAATATACAATAGGTTTCATTGTCAAAATATGCCATTAAATTATCTCTCCAACTCCATTTCTCCAAACTGGTCACTAGGAAGGGTTTGCAAGGGTTTTGAGTAATTTTTCATTCTTAAGGTTTGTCCATAAATTTATGACATCGAAATTTCAAAAATAAATCCTAAAATTCATATTTAAATACCCTCATAGACATACCTAAACTACTTATACTGCCATGCATATCATCAAAATAGGTATGAGCATTCAATCTTGCCCTATCGAGCTCCTTTCCTTGTTCCTTACAGGTCTGAGTTAGTTTTAGGCCAAAAATGGCTTCCTTGATGTTTTAATTTCATTAAAAAATATTTTAAAAATATTATGTTCCTCCATATTCATGATCCAATAATTTTGAGTGATCATCTAAAACCAAATATGAAATTGACCCCCTTTTTGGATGTTAGGCCTAGTCATGCTTAGTAAGTTTTTTTACACCTTAGATCCCAACATGATTTTTTTATGGTTCCTATACATAAAAATGGATTATAAACTTATATCATGATTTCATATACATTTTACAACAAGTTATAAACCATGATTAGGTCTAGAAGTGTGAGTGACCCTTCATTCAGACACTAGGCCTCACCATGTCCATTAGGCCTATCTACAAATTTGATGATCTAGGATACCCTATTTAGTTTCACCATTTTTTTAAAATGTATTCATGTTTTAATATAAATGTTTCAACTTTTCACACTTTCCTACAATGATCCTATAGCTTTTGGTTCATGCTTTTCACTCCACTTGATCAGACTGTAGGGTTTATCATGGAGAAAGTGCCCTCTATTTGATACAAAATAGAGGGAACTTCCCCTATTTTCTTAAGAAAATCAAATGTTTTATGTGTTTATAAAAAATTTAATTATTATTTACACCAAATTCCAACCTTTGATCATGCCTTTTACTCTTTCAACTCCCTAAAAACCAAAACAAACTTGCTAGAAAAGGGATTGTGTAGGGTTTAAGACTATGGACCATGTCTTTGCTTGTTTGAGCCTTTTCCATGTTATATATCCACTATAAAAATAAATTGTATGTTTGTTTTCTCATGATATAGTTTCTAAAATCTCCATTCAATACCTTGACCTTTCAAGCACCCTCCATACTCTTGAATTCACAAGACTAAGTTTCTTATTCTTGACTATGTTTTTCACTTTTTAGAGTGTACTTGTAGGTATGATTTCCATGATTTAGGAATTTTTAATTGTGTTTGAGGGTCTCCTTGAAGTTATAAACACTATTTTTACTCTATTATTTCATTTCATTCTTCCACATACACTTTAGCCCTTAAAACCTTTTCTTTTAGTGAAGATTGTGTGTTCCCTACCTGTAAGTACAAATTACCTCATGTAGGTGTTCCTACAAGTTTAGGATTTAAATAAGTTGCATAAGACACATTAAATGATTCCATGATCATATATAAATAATTTTAATTCATCCATTTCAAAATTGGGTTAGAATATCTCCTAGGATTTCAAACTTATTCACTGCCTAACTGAGACAGTCACCTAAAGTTGGTTATAGGTGCATGTTTTGACTTGAAGGGACCCCTATATATAAATATTATATTTGGAATTTTTTTTAATTACCCATACATATCTTGACACACTTGGAATCATCTCCCATATACCAATGTATGTGTTTCATGCTTAAGTCCTTGTTGATGATAATGTGAGAACCTGCCCTTTGGTTGTAGGTGGATGTTTCAAGACCTATGTATG
This sequence comes from Torreya grandis, assembly GCA_037957365.1. Taxonomy (NCBI): domain Eukaryota; kingdom Viridiplantae; phylum Streptophyta; class Pinopsida; order Cupressales; family Taxaceae; genus Torreya; species Torreya grandis. The sequence goes on from JARHVA010000506.1 coordinate 4,805,123, forward strand.
GACTGTAGATGTGAATGAGGGATAAAAACTAGTTTTCATCTCCTTTTGATGATATTTAGATCATAAGAGGTCACTTTCAACATTTAGATCCTTATAATCATGGAATTAATTTCCAATTTACAACCTTTGTGAAAAAAGGTCTCTTTTTAGACTCAGGGTTATAGACAATATTGAAAGAATTTAGTGTTTTGTAGGCAATTTTGAGGCCCCAAATGACTATCTTCCACTAACCCTTTGTATTTAAAACTTTATAAGGGTCTTGTACTATTATAGGGATATAAAACCAATTCATTATGATTATTTAAAAGTTATTTTAACCTTGTTATATGCTCCTTCCAAAATACCCCTGGACCTCTATTTTACAATTTTGGGGACAAAGGACCAAAACTCAATCATCATCCATGAAGGTGGTTTTCAACTTGGTTTGGCCATCTATCACTTCCAAAAAGTATATCATTATGTTTCCATATTACCATGACATCAATAATGGTTTAAACACTTATTTCACACTTCAAAATGGCCTCTTCACTCTCTATATTATCACCTATAGGTGGTTACACTCCATGTACATTCAATGAGTATAGCTTGGGTTGTATGCATTGCCTTGCCCACCAACGGATTATATATTCATTATAATTACCCAAAATTTACTCCTCACATCTTAAAAGGTCTGAAAAAATGTAACCATGCCCTATTCAAAGTGAAATTCTTTTCCAACTACCTGTAGATGCTCACTAATGGTAGACTATGTATAAACATTGCCCATGACTGCAACTATCCCCTTTTCTTGCACTATATGGAAACCTAGTCACTTTTCCATGTTTCAAATATATATATATATATATATATATATATATATATAAACATTTGAAAACTTCCTATGTCTCCATGGACATGATTTATAACTGTGCATAGCTCTAAATTTATTATATATGACAGTTCTATGGTAATTGATTATATGGCTCTCAAAGACTGCACTTTGATGGACATTGCTTGGAGAATGAACCTAAGATGACATGAGATAATTTTACCACATTGGAAACATGATTAATGACCTATGAAAACCCCTGTATCCATTTTCAAATCATGAAATCTTAAACATGGTGAAAAAGACTCCTATAACCAACATAGTGCATCCTCTTGCAACTTAAGATGATTTGCATATCAGAACATCATGAAATGTGAAAAAAAAACATGGATAGAATCTACATATGAATAAAAAATAATTTTTAACCAATATCACTAATTGGTTCATATGGACCTACTAAAAATGGAGCAAAACCTATAGGGTATTCAAAACAATAGGCAAAAAAGTATAGTCAACTTCATAAGGATGGTTCATGAAGCACATAACACTATTATTCAAGATCTTTATATGGAAATGAAGGCATTTGAGTTTAAAAAACCCTCCTAAAATCATCTTCCCTAAAACTTCTTGAGATATCTATACTAAGCACAACCCTGAAGGTCACTTCTACTTACCAAGAAGACTAAAAAGGAGTATAATGGTTTTGGGCCAAAAATGGCACTTCCAGAGCAAAAAAAATGTGGAACTAAGCTTGGGGAATCTATAAATACATACCATGATCTTCTTCCATGTGGAACACTTCCTCATGAGTCGTACAAGTACAATTTTCATATCTTTTCCCAAGAAAATTGTCTTTTCTTTTGATGAACCTATCATATTTTAGTTATGTCAGTTGATTAAGACCTCATAGGACACATGTCATGTGACATCACCTTTTGGACCCTTCACACTTCCCAATAAATATTTACAACTCATTAAATGTACCTTTTTGACCTTTAAATGACCCAAAATGACTAAAATAACTAAAAATGACAAAGGATCAAGGCCAGTATAACATTAAATGACATCAATTAGCCTATAAAACACCTTGTGACATCTATATTAGACCCCTAAAACACCTAAAAGTCAAATTTTTAACCTAGGGGTGCCCCAATTTGACCTAAATGTCAAGTTTGGTCTAAAAAAATGTCAAGGATTGAGTGAGTTAGTTTATTCATTAGTGTCATTCAAGGCCTCTTGTCTAGTCCTCCTAGATTTGCACATTCATCCATAACCTCATAATATAACATTGATGTGAGAAGATTTAGATTGAAGGACTGTATGTTTGGTTAGTCCTTTGTTCTCATGTGTAACATGCTACTAGTTGGAAGTCATCATCTAATTTGGTGTATCAACCCCATTAAGATAGTTTTCTTTTAGTTTTATCTCTCCCTTTTCACCACCAAAGTTTATTTTTAGTTATGATCCATAGTGGTACATCAAGGGAGATATCCCTATCTAAAGATTCACCTCATCCTTAGGCTACCCAAAAGATTAGAAGTGTTTATGCCACTTGGATGAGGAGATCTTAGGCATCTCCTCAAAGGGTGAAAATCCAAGTGATAATGTTTTTTGGCATGGCTGGTGAGACCCTTGGTCTAAGAGGTTGGAATATTTTTGGTTTTGTCTTTCAACAATCAGCCTTTGGAAGCATCTATCCAAGCATCAATGGTGACTCTAAAGTTATATCAGTTGGTCAAGTAGCCTAGGTTATCTTTTGAAGATTATTGGTAATAATTTTCTTTTTTTAATTTCTTTCAATGAGGTTTCATGGCTAATTTTGGTGTTGAGATTTATCTTACACAAGTTGGTGAGACATTCAAAGCTTGTGCCATTTCCTGTTAACAAGATCAAGTTCTTAATCAACCTTTGTGTTATTTTTACTAGTCTTGTAATGACCATTTCCAACCCCATCAAGATCCTTATGTTTCCAAACAAGTTTTCCCTTTTCACATTCAAAAGGAAATGAGAAACTAAGAAATGGTCAAGGATTTGTACGTACATGGATGTAGTCTTGCGCACCAGATTCAAATGATGGAAGGAACTCCTCTTTGGTTGTGGAGGATGACACCTGTAGGAGAAAGAAACTAAAACACGAAAATTTTTAGATGGCTAGAAAGTGGACTACCAAGCGAAAGCTTGGTCCAAGAAGTATAAAGACTTCTTGGGGGATGATAGTCCACTGTTAAAAAGCAAAATATAATTAGAAATAGAAATGATGAAGATAGAATAAAAGCACTGAAAGCAAATGCATACCTATTAAGCAACAATTTGCCTTGCATAGTTGCTGACATCGGTGGTTCTACCGGTGTCGATCAAGGAAGGTCACCGACGTCAGTTAGTCTGCCGACGTCAGTAGGGGCAATGGTCGAGGTCGGTCCAGGGACAAGTTTTAGGTCTAGTTTTTAATTTGTAGAGTGATATAAGATTCTATTTGAGGGTCAAAGAGCCTGTTTAGAGGTTAGAGGGACTATTTGGAAGTCTGTGCAAGGCTGATTGGACTAAGAGAATGGTCTAGAAAGGGACTAAATGAGTAATAGAGGCAAAAAGGGGGAGATAGGGATCTGAGAAGGCCTTTCAGCCTCTTAAGGAAGAGTAGGTTGGGTCTGGGTAGTGGTTTGCTTAATAGATGAATTCAAATAAGAACTAAAATGAAAAATAAAGGAATACTTATCTCTTGCTTGCTGAAGGAGGAGTGAAGGAGACCTGTTGCTGATGTTATTGATATAATTGCAGTGCCTTTCAACCCATAGTTTGGAGCTATTCCTGTAGAGTACCTGTAGATGGTGATGTTTGATGTGCGAGAAGGAGAGAGAGAGAGACAGAATGCCAAGTGCCAAAGAGTTTACATTTGTGGGGGGAGAATAGAGGTCAGAACACAGTTTTAAGGGTAACTGACGTCGGTAGAATTGTCGATGTTGGCCGCATACTGACCAACGTCGGTGACAAAAGAATGGGGATAGAGGCTAAAATTAGCCTCTATCCATTCTTACATGCTGCCAGGGTTAAATGGTCATGGGAAAATGGTTGAGAGGGGCTTAATGGACATTAGAGGAAGGGTTAAGAGGGGATTTGGGTCACTAAGGCTTGGAATGAGGTGGAGGCATCCAAAGAGGGGAATCCAAGGTTGAGTGAGGTGGCATGGGTGAGGTGGCAAGGGGGCTACCAAATTAAAATATTTGATTTATTTTAATTTAATAATGGAGGGGGCTAGGACAAGTGTTGAAGGATGGACCAAGGGGACCAAGGGGGGAGGATGACCAAGGGGTAGACACAATTTCACTGTCTACATTTGCCCCTTTTTGTCTTGTTGGTTGTTCTTGATGAACTGCAAGACAAAAATAGGAGTAAACTACCCCAGGTATGGGATGAGGTGTTCCCCCCTCAAAGTGGGAGTCGAGGGAAGGGAACCTGAGATTGAGTGTTGATTTGATAGAGAGATGGATAGAGAGGGTGAAGATCAAGTGTGAATGCTACAAAGGGTGAGATTGCATGTATACCACACCACACGGTAGGTCAGTTAATTTGTCATGGTCAAGGGTCGAGGAGTGCCAAAATTGAAATAACTGGGCCCTAACATTTAGTCATAGCTGATTAGGTTATTTAATCCAAGCTATAGCTCCAATGAGTCATCGTGTTTTAGGTATCCTGGGCTTAGAAAGTGCTCCTAGAAAACACAAAAAAGGCCACAAGTAGTAGGGATCAACTTGCTCACGATCTAATACTTATGTGGATCTGGTGACAATTTGCTAACTAGGCACAAGGTAGAAAAGGCAATCAAAACAACCAAGGCAGAGCTGTCTCAAAAGTGGTCAAAGGAGATAGTCATGATCTCTAAGGTCTAGTGGTCAAGGCAGGCAGAGGCAAAAGTGATCTCAAGGGTGCCCCAGGAGGCTAAGATGACTTCTACTTGGGAGTTTACTGATTGGGGGCATGATAGTGGGGCAATGTGATGAAAAGGAGGGTTGAAGGCCTTCGATGTTAGTGATAAAATTGATGTCAGTGGACCAAGGGGACCAATGTTGGCTAAAATCAGTCGATGTCAGTGGCCTAGAGTATGATGATACCAACATTGGTAGCTTGTCAGATCTGACAAAACTAGATTGGTGGCCCACCAAAAGTCATTTGTGATTTATTGACTAAGAGAGAAAAAAAGAGCTCTAGAGATTTGAGTGAAAGTGACCCATTGTTAACCGAAGTAGCAATGTGAGGTGGCAGAGTGAGAGTGGTGGAGAGAGGGGGTGGATTGGAGAGTGATTAGAGGGTGCAGAGGTAGCTGTGGGCTAGCAAGAGCTTGTAGACATATTAATGCCAAAGAGATGGCAGAGGGGAGTAGAGGACCCATGGGAGGTCCACCACCAGCGGCACCTATCGTGCCACCATGCTGGCGATGTTAGGATGAGGTAGGAGGGTCACTGTACTCAATTGGTGTGGTTTAAGTTTTGTTTTTGTTTTTTGAATTTTGATTGTTTTAGTGGCAAGAAATGAGGGGAGGGGTAGCTAGGAGGGTGGGTAAGGGATTTAGGATAGGTTAGGAGTATTTAGGATAGTTTTAGGGGGGTTAAAGGAGCAAATATGGGGAAGCCCTAATTTTAGGGCTGAACCAGCCATCGATGTCGATAGGTTCACCAGTGTTGGCCAACTAGTGACCAGCGTCATTTGACCAGTGACCAGCATCAGTCACTCACCTACCAACATCGGTCACTAAGTGACCGATGTCAGTTAGGTGAGTGCCATCATCGGCATGCTAATTGATGTCAATGGCTGCCTAGTTAGAAAGAGTGTGAAAAATGGTCAAGTCAAATGATCAAAGCTATGCCAAGGGCTTCTCGAGTGTTGAGATAGGTATAAATGGTTAGATAGGTTGGTCAAATAGGAATAGTAGTCGAGAGTGGTGGTTATTAGTTGATATGAGCTTGGTTCTGGGTGGATGCAGGTGAGGTAGAATCTAATGTTGTGGGATCACCTCCTGACCTTGCTAACATAGATGCATAGAGGCATGATGATCGAGGAGTGGGCCCACATGATAGTAGTTAGACTAGGTGGGCTATGATGCTACTGTAGAGTGGTGAGAGACGTGAGCTTGATGGTGGCACTGATCGAGTGGTGGGACCATTTCACTAACACCTTTCACCTACCCACAGGAGAGATGATGGTCACGGTCGAGGATGTGTACCAAATTTTACAGCTACCAGTGCACAGAGTTGACATTTATGCATGCATGAGAGAGGTGCAGAACATACATATGGTCACACTATTTGGGGAGCATGTCACTGAGACGAGCTACCACTCAGCAAGTTTTGCCTACTAGCCCTTATACGTGGTGAATGAGGATGCACATCGGTTGGCCATCCTTATGATGATTGGCATTACAGTGTATGTGCTTCTAGATGTAGAGGGAGGTAGGTTTCTAGTCGCCATGACTGGAGTTTTGATAGAGATGATCGAGTAGTAGACTGTGTTTGCCTGGGCACCTATCTTTTTAGCCCAGGTCTACAAAGAGCTATGGGGAATTAGTCGGTGGTGGCAGTACAGCTTATGCATGGGCCACCCTCTACACTGTTAGGCCTATGAGCACATCATGGTTACACATCCTCTCAGCCTCCTAGTGGCGATCTAGGTTGGGTTCAGAGTGGGATTCAGGTGATGGCATGAGGTCATGGCATAGACGCATGTAGATGGAATAGTCAGAGACATTGACTACTATCGAGGGTACTAGAGGCCCTGATCCCCACAGATATCACCTGGAGACCATATCTAGGGTATCCAGTCTTTAGAGACTAGGGAGAGCAAATGGTCGGGGCTCAAAGCTTGAGATGGGTTAGGAAGAGGTGAGCCGGTGAGCTCAAGAGGATATCGGTAGAGAGAGTGTGGCACCAGTATGGGCTGCTACAGGATGTGCCACCTACCTTCTTGCAGTATAGGTAGGATGACATAGAGGTGCCACTCCCATTGCCAGAGGAGATAGAGGGGCCAGATTTTGAGGAGCTATCAGCAAGACCTAGGGTAGTGAACCTAGGGTGTACAGAGGCCTACACGACATGGTGGGTAAGTCAGTACATAGGCATATAGGTGGGCCCACAACCTGATCTATAGGTGGTGATCAGAGAGTGGGATACATCCTGTGAGGAGAGAGACACGGCTTGATAAGAGAGGGATATAGCTCATGCCTAGGTGACCATTTTATAAGGGCAGGTCATAGTTTTATAGGGGCAACTGGCAGGGTTGACAGGGCAAGTGACTATTTTGATAGGGCAGGTCACCATTTTATAGGGACAGTTGGCCATAACCCAGGCATAGGCAGTGTCAGGGCAGGTATTTGGGGGGTAGGGCTCAATTTAACAGCCATCTCAGCAGCCATCATAGGGGCTAGAACAGTCAGTGTCAGTGCAGCCAGCATACTCACAGCCACAGGGTTTAGTGCAAGGCATGGCAGTAGGCTGGATGGGTCCACCATAGACTATACCTATATCTAGGTACAGGACTACCCTAGATGAGATTGTGTATTATGAGGGAGCTATCAGAGAGTTCCTTTAGATATAGTGATACTCAGAGATGAGAGATGAGCAGAGCTGATAGAGGTCTGCATCATGAGTGATGACTTTAGGTGTGTGTAGATGGCACAGATCAGAGAGTAGAGATGACACAGCCTCGTCTCAGCTACCACTGCCGCCACCATAGCCATAGCTATGAGGCTATTTTTTGATTGTTTGATGTATATACCAGCCTGTGAGCCGATGACAAGAGATGTATGATATTTTGAGAGAGAGAGACAGACACAAATTATGTCTATTATATAAAACATTGATATATATATATATGATGATTATTTTAAATTATGGATGCATTATGGAAAATGTTATGGATGTGTTATGTCTTCAGCATTTGATATTATGTGAATGATGCATGTTTTGATACTATGTTTTGTGATTATGATGTTATGATGACTAATGTGATGATGCTGAGATTGTTGTGGTTAATGAAATGATTATATGATGATGGTTAATGATATTGATGTAAATGATTAAAATGATTATGCTAATGATTATGAGAAGATGTGATTAGTTGTGATGCAATTGATAGGTGACAAGAGAATGGGATGGAAGAAAGTGACGAAGAGAATGGCCGAGCTAACCCTAGAAGACCCCATGTCAACTAAGTGCTGCCTACATAGCCCTTATTTTAAGGGCCTCAATCCAATGTAGTTCTCCCTAAAAAGGGAGGAAGAGGGTCGAAGTGATTGATTGCTTTTAGTCGAGGTCAAGTCATGAGTAAATGAGGATAGGATTTGTCCATCAAGTAGATGAACAAATGAGGGTGGTCGAGCTAACCCTAGAAGACATCCTATCATCTAGGTGATGTCTACATAGCCCTGATTGGTAGGGCCTCAGACCAATGTAGTTCAAAAAAGGATACAAAGTGGTTGATGTGATTGGTCATGAGAATGATTTAGCATGTCCTAATATGTCTGAGGGACATGTTTGAAATGCTGAAGAGAAGAAGATGTTACAGCCTTGTCCAAATGGTGTATTCTATAACATTGGTCAGGGTTTTTCATCCCTAACAAGTGTCCATATTAGGTGATGGACATATGCTAAAAATGAAGTGAGTCTATTTATGCTTCAACAAGTAATGGTTTATGCTTGACATAAATTTTGTAGTCCATAGTTCCCATGTGTATTGGTGTCCATAGAAACTAGTGTGAATAGGCTATGTGAGTGGTCTGAAAAGAGGTTGGATTGATTTGATAAATGACAAATGATGAAGTTGAATGTGACCAAAGTGTAAAAGAAGTGAAAGGCATATTCGCCCTTTCATTGACAAGGACCAAAATGATAGCATAGATAGGGTTTGTTAGAACCAAGAGCCCCATTCATGCATTACGTCGTTGACCATGGGTTGTGTTAGAGCGGTAATCAAATCACTTTGACATTAAAGTGAGCTCAAAGTCCCTTGAGCAGGTGTTATGATAGGTGAGGATAGGGTAACCCTTTTTAGAGTAGAGATAACCTTGCCCCTTTTTATAGAAGACCCTGAGACGACTATAAGCCAAGTCCATGACCATTTTTTTTCTTTTTGGTGTAGACTGATCAATGTGGGAAGTCTACATAGAGATGTCATTTTGCTTTGTGGTCATTTGTGAAGCTAATCGATGTGGGAAGCTTCTAAGAAAGTGTTATTTGTAGCAAGATTTAGTCATAGCCATCCTTCGAGGGAGTGGTCTATATTTTTGCTTTATATATTTGAGGGCTTTTGAATAGCTGTCCTTCGAGGGAGCAGTCTACCTTTTTTGATTTGATTTTGTGACCTTGGATATTTTGACATCTTGATTTATTTTTGATAGAATTTTGAGTCATGGACAAGACTATAGAAGTTTAAGGGCTCCCTTTTATTAGGACAAAGCATCTATCTTGTATAAAAGGGTTATAGAGGATTTGTTTAGGGGAATAAGGTTGAAAGGAATGAGGGTTTAAAAGGATGGGGGTTGCTCAAGGGATGAGCTCAAGTTATATGTCAAGTGAACAAGTACTCGACTAACAGTATAATGGTTACAAATGCAATGCATTAAGAGGCTCAGGTTCTGGTCATCCATCAAGTGTGGATAGATGATAAGTCCTTGACCCATACTTGTGCGTGATGATGAAAGGTCTAAGCCAATTAGGGGCAAACTTGCCTCATTTACTTCACTCCATATTAGTCACATGTTGATTCTCTTTGAGGATGAGGTCTCTGATGTTGAAATCTCATTCTCACAAATTTTTGTCATAGGCTCGCTTAATGCAATTTTGATAGACATGGAGATGGTTGAGGGCAGCAAGACGACGTTCGTCAAGTAACTCAAGTTGAGCTAAGCAATCTTGATGAAAATCATCATTAGAGAGAATGTCATGTAGAGAGATGCAGAGAGATGGGATCTATACTTCGAGAGGTAAGATAGCCTCTATTTTATACACTAGAGAGAAAGGGGTAGCACCCGTTGAGGTTTAGATGCTAGTACGGTATAAAGCAAAGGGAACGTGAATGTGCCAATCCCTCCCAGTGTCATTGACCACCTTCATGAGAATTTTAGTTAGAATTTTGTTGGAAGCCTTGGCCTACCCATTTGCTTGTGGGTAGTAAGGTGAAGAGACACTGAGCTTGATGCCAAATGAGTCACAGAGCTTCTGGATGGTTTTGTTTTTAAAGGACTTGCCATTGTCAATAATGATTTTTTGAGGAACACCGAAATGAAAAATGATATGGGTACTGATGAAGTCAACAATTTTGTCAGCTTTTGTGGAGATAAGAGGAATGGCTTCCACCCACTTAGTGAAATACTCAGTGACGGTGATGATGGACTGATGATGAAGAGATGAGTGAGGGTTAATCTCACTGATGAAATCTAAGCCCCACTGTGAAAAAGACCAGAAATCCTGAGTAACTTGTAAGGTGTGGCTAGGAAGACGAAGCAAGTTAGAGTGCTACTGACACTTGATGCAATGCCGAACATAGTCACTACAGTCTTGATGAAGAGTGGGCCAATAATAGCCCAGGTGAAGGATGCACTTGGTAACTGGGTTTTCACTGAAGTGTCCACCACAAATCCCATTGTGAACTTGTTTAATGGCATGAGATGCTTCAGTGGAGGTTAGACAGTAAAGAAGGAGGCTGTCGAAGCCTCACTTATAGAGAAAACCCTATAGCATGGTGTAGCGAGCCGTGCATTTGATGAAAGCTTGCCACGCATTGCTAGAGAGATTGGGAGGAATGAAATAATGAGATAAGTAGTCCACAATTTGCTTATATCAATCATCTCATGGACTAGAGTCTATGGTGTTGACATGATTGATGTTAGGAGAAATGTATGAAGGCAATGGCACATGATACACCATGACAAAAAGTCTAGATGAAGATGATGAAGATGGGATGTGCGAGGCGAGAGAAGCCACGGTGTCAACAAACTTATTCATGGAGCATGAAATAGTCTACAAGAGGTAATGGTCAAAAGAGGCTAGGAGAGTGTCAGCATAGTTTTCGTACCTTTGCAAAATTTCATTTTTATAGAGGTATGAACCATTGACTTGATTGACGACAAGTTGTGAGTCGTCGAATATGTTGATAGACTTGATGCTGAGAGAAAGGGTGGTTTGAAGTCCCAAAATTAAGGCTTCGTATTCAGCCATATTATTGGTACAATCAAAGTCAAGCTTGAAAGATAGAGGTATGGGCTCACCCTTGAGTGGAATGAGAATGACTCCCACACCCCCATCGAGTTGACATTTGGAGCTGTCGAAGAACATGGTCATTTGATAGACGGTGTCATCGGTGGAAAGCACGGTGATAGATTCATCAGGGAACTCACACTGTGAAGGTTAATTGTCGAGAAGAGGGGCATTTGCCAGTTGGTCAGAAATGGTTTACCCCTTGATAAAAAAATTTTGGATGAATTTGAGGTTAAACTCAGCAAGCAGCATGAGCCACCGAGCCATACGTTGATTTTGATATGGCTTGGAATGCATGTATTTAAGAGGGTTAGTGTGAGTGATGAGAAAGGTCTTGTGATTAATAAAATAATGCCAGACCTTAGTAATGGCAAAGACTAATGCCAAATAGAGTTTCTCAGTATGAGTATACCGAGTTTCATAGTCGACCAGTGTTTGGCTGATATAGTAAACTACTTGCTCACGGTGATGCTCGTCTTGATGCGCGATCATGGCACCTAACGAATGGTTGGTGGCTGAGATGTAAAGGTAGAAGGGTTGGTCATATTTAAGTGGAATGAGGACTGGTGGAGAGACTAGATAGTGTTTGATGGCTTTAAAAGCCTCTTGGGAGTCCTTATCCCATTTAAAAGAGATGTCCTTCTTAAGGAGATGATGAAAAGGTTGGCAGCAGTCAAAAAGCTGTGAGATGAAGTGATGGATGGATTAGAGCTTCCCTTGTAGACTACGAAGCTGCTTGAGATTGGTTAGAGGTGGCATCTCAAAGATAGCACAGATCTTGGCAGGATCTATCTCGATGCCATGAAAAGAAATGATGAAACTAAGGAGTTTGCCTGAGAGGACCCCAAAGACACATTTCTTGGAGTTAAGGCAGATATTATATTGAAGAAGGTGAGAGAAGATGATCTTGAGGATGGTCAAATGGTCACAGCGAAGCTTGGACTTACTAAGCAGGTCATCCACATAGTCCACCATGATTTTGTGGAGGAGATCGTGGAAAATGTAAGTCATGGCACGCTAATATGTGGCGCCTACATTCTTCAAGCCAAAAGGCATGACCCGATAGTAGAAAGTCCCCCATGGGGTGATAAAGGTAGTCTTATGCTGATCTTTCAGTGTGATTAGGAACTGGTTGTATCCTAAAAACTCATCCATGAGTGATAGCATCTCATGATCAGTCGTGAGATCAACAAGTTGGTCAATGTTGGGAAGAGAAAAGTCATCTTTGGGATAGGCTAGGTTGAGGTCACAATAGTCTGTGTAGATCCATATCCCCCCAGTTGCCTTGGTGATAGGGACAATGTTAGAGACACACTGTGGATAATCGATGGGTTGGATGAAAGAGACAGAGAGAAGGCACTGAAGCTCCTCTTTGACAAGGAGCACAACACGAGGATGCATCCTTTGAAGCTTTTGCTAGATAGGATTAGCCTCCAGTTTGGTGATGATGTTATGGGTAGCAATGGTGGGGTCGATGCCAGGCATGTCACTGTAGGTCCAGGCAAAGGCCTTGCTATGGTCTGAGAGGAACTAGGTGTAGTTAAGCTGCTCTTGGGTGTCTAGAGATTGGCTAATATTTAAGACATGAGGAATATCAGAAGATGGGAGGTTGATGTTAATGGTTGATTCATTTAACATAACCTAGGTTTCAAAAGGGAGGGAACACTAGATGAAAGGGTCTTCAACACCTATGCAAGAAAGAATGGCATCATCATCAACGCAGTGGATAGTGTTAATGGTCGCTAACTCATCATCTATCATGTTGGGATACATGAGAGGGAGAGACCTAGACACCCCATTTTGCTGATAAGTTAGGGGTTTCAGATGGATGGTGTTTATGTAAAAAAAACTAGGAGGGATGGAAACCACCAACTCCGTAGGTGAAGGGGGAGGAATAGGTGAGCTTAGAGGAGATTGGTCGATGGTGGGTTCAGGGCAAAGGTTTGTAAAAGCCTGATTAGGGTCTTGGAAACCCAGGCCATATCACTTCTTGGCATTGTCGTCATTGAGTGGTTCAATGGGATGATTGGAGCCTTGCTCATAGCACATGAAACCAAAACCCTTCCATGCACACCTATAAAGGTAAGTGTGAGCAAAGATAGGGTTGCCAAGAAATGAGAAGTCAGATGTGAATGGTTGAGGTGATGAGAGAGGATTCCCATCAATAGGAGCATGATTGAGCCCCCCATAGATGAGATTGGTTTAGAGGTGAGGAGGCCCAGAAGGAATGACCATCTTGATTCTATGGTCATAACTGGGGTTGTGGTGAAGCCATCCATACTCTTGCAGAGTTTGGAACATGTCTAAGGCAAGCAAGTGATATTCCCCAAGTGAAAGTTATTAGAAGATGTCTTCCATGGGGTCTTTGGTTGTTGCTTGAAGAGGTGGTGTGAGGGCAACTGCCATTTACAAACTGTTCGAAGCTTTCATGGATGGAGGTGGCACCGGGGTTGATGGCTTGAGAGGAATGAGAATGTCATTTCCCTGATAGGTTGTGTTACAAGTTTTGAAAGGTGATGGGTTGGTAGGAATGATGTGGACTTGGCTGTCATGTTCAAATTTCACACAACGGTGTAGGGTAGAGGGAACACAAGCCATGGCATGAATCCAGGGTCAGCCTAATAACATGTTATATTGGAACTCCCCTTTGATGATATAGAAGAGCTCTGGGATAGTGTGTGGACCAATGCAAATGTGAAGTATGATGGTGCCAATGGTTGTGGCAGTGGTGTCATTGAAGGATCACAAGATTGCATCGGTTTTTGATACACAATTCTTGGGGAGGGCTAATTGATCAAAGGCATGGGTGGAGATAATGTTGATGTTGGCACCTCTATCAATCATGACTTGCTTAATGTGGGTCTGATCAACATAGGTAGTGATGAAGAGAGCAGTGTCCTGATCTTCCGTGTTAGATGTAGGAATTTTAGAATCACTAAAAGTAAAAAAAGGCAATGGGGGATAATGAGTGGACGAGGGCAGCGAGTGGTTGGGGGTCCTTAGGTTGAACCTCCATTACCTGTAAGGCCCTGATGAGAGCTTGATGATGCTGGGGTGAGGTTTGGATGAGGTCATATAAGGTCATCTTCACAGGCATCTGGTGAAGCTATTTTAACATGGAGTCATGGATTGCCCCTGAAGAAGAAGAAGAAGAGGGTTGAGATGTGCCAAGGATAGAAATTTTAGGCTTTAGCGGTTGAGGTGGCTTGACAAAGGGATAGGTCCAAGGAATGTCAGCTTTTTATTCTGCCTTGTCCTTTTGTGACCTAGTGGTTATGTGGATGGCATTTATTTTGAAGATAAGGGGTGAAGGAGATGAAGGGGTCATGGCTTGTTGATGAGATGTCGATGTGGTTGAAGAGGTTGGAGGGATATGGGAAGGTGTCGGGGGTCTATCAACAGTGTCCTCAAGAAGAAGAGTGTCTTTCTCCATGTAGTGATGAATGATAGCTTTCAGGGCACAACAATTCTCAGTATCATGTCCTGGCGTATGATGATATAAGCACATCTTAGTATCATCAACCCAAGAAGGCTTTGACCTGAGGGGTTGGAAGGGTTTGATGGGCAGAAGGGTTATGTTAGAGGTCTGTAAAAGTAAGTGCAATATCAAAGTGTATGAACCCACCAAAGGATCTGTGCTTATTGATGCATGAGATGCTAGTGACTTTTGCTTGGGTGGTGTTGAAAGAGGCTTCCGTACCACCTTTTGGGTTGATGGTGCGGCCACAGGTGATGACACTTTCTTTGTGAGAGGTGCAAAATTTTTGAGAGAGGGTAGGTTAGTGGTAGGCAAGGGAAGCAGTGGAGTCAACTTGTTTCAATTAGGGGTTAGAGTGGGAAGCACTCCTATCAGGGTCGAAGGGTGAGGGCCCAAAATAGAGGGCAATGGTGACAGGGGAGGAGGAGTTCACTATTGTGGTTTAGCAACCTTCTTTGGTTTGGTTTGAAGATTACTATTGGTCGAGGCCTAGTCTAAGTCTACCTTCACTTGCAGATGAGTGAGGTTAGGGATAGGGCGAACACCAAGTGACTTGATGGGTTTTGATGGGGTGGATGAAGGTTGTGGTCCTGATGTGGATGGTTGCAATTTTGAAGGTTTAGAGGTGGAAGTCTGGTCTTTTTTAGAAGTCTTGGGAGATTTTTCCATGGGAGGATTGGCAACATGAGATGAGACGACACGGGCATGTTGAAGAGCTTTGAGATGCTCCCATATTACCTAATGCTCCACTTTCCTTGAAGGGAGAAGTCCTAGTTTCTCCACTAATTGAGAAAATGGCTGAGAAGATGTCAGATGAGGCTTGGGTCCTTAGGAAGATGTGGATGGTTGCAGGGCCGAGAATGAGGTTGGTGTAGCAATCTCAGACCCAAGGCATGATGATGTGATAATAGGTTCATTTTTGGTTAGAGAAGGTGGAGAGATAGGTTCTTCCTTGGGTGGAGAAGAAATTAGAGAATGAGGCTCCTCAAGAGGGTAGAGGGCAGGGATGATTGCACCCTCTACTTGCGGTTGAGGAGTAGGAAGGGTAGGGTCCTCCATGGGTAGCAAGAAGGAGGACGGTGAGACTGGTGGTGCCGATATGGTCGAGGCATCCTCTAATATAAGGGAAGTCGATGGAGAACTAAGAGGAAAAGAAGGTTCATCCTCATGTGAGGGACTGATGGGTTGACTAACCTCTTGAGTCTATGTGAGAGGTTGGTCAAGGATGAGAGGCGAGACCGTATTGACTGTGCATATGTTATGTTCTTGAGTGTCATCAGTCATGGTCTACACATTGTTTTGAGTAGGAGGATGATTGGGAAATGGTTATTTGAAGATGTCTATGCCTTGATTGGGTGGTGCATTTGGATTGTCCAGGACGAGGTCACCCTTTTATAGCATGTCTTGGATGATGTTTTTAAGAGTCTTGTAGTTACCCGTGTCATGGCCTTTAACACAATGATAGTTGCAAAAATTGTTTTCCCTATACCACATAGGGATGGCGCGTGAGGGATCAAATTGTGGAGGTGATTGAATTTGTGGGAGATTAAGAACCCCCTATTTGACAAGTTTGTCCAGCACAGATGCATATGACTCTCTGAGTGGAGTATACTATCACTGCACATATCTTTGCTAGAATTACCGGGTGATGCTTTGGGATGTTGACGGTTCGATAGTTGGTTGAAGGCGAAGATGAAGGTCTAATGACTACAACATTTACTGATGCCTTAGATTTGGGATTAGATGAAGAAGGTTTAGAAGAAGATTCATTGGACTTGGTGTTGGGGTTTTTACTCTGAAACTTGACTTTATTCTCCTCAAGGCATGTAATTCGAGCTTTTGGGCCATCATGAAGGCTTTGTCAAAGGTGTAGAATGTCTAAACCCACAAGGTAGAGGAAATATGCTTGGCACAAGCCTGAGAGAAAATTTTGATAAGCTCAGGTTGGGGCAAGCAAAAGGAGAGCTGATTGATGAGGCCTCTCCAGTGAGCAACAAAATCAGCTATGGATTCGTCCTCAAACTGTCGGATAGAATATAGATCTATGATTGAGACCTTTTTGGTGATGTTGATGGAGAAGTGGTCGAGGAAGATTTGGGCTAGCTGGGTGAATGTGAAAAGGGAATGGTTGGAGAGAGAGTTGTACCAGTCAAGAGCAGCACTAGAGAGTGACATGGGAAATGTGCATAGAAGTAACGCATCGTCATGGGCTATGAGATAAAAAGCATGTCTAAATGCTCATAGGTGCTATTGCGGGTCTTCCTTAATCTGGAAATGAGAAAATTTAGGAAGCTCCCACTGACTAGGATACGGCCTGATCGAGATGGAGGGATGAATGGGTTCATTGCAAATTTGCTCATATGAAAGGGCATTGCGTGAACTAGAAATAGAGGTATCAAGACTAGACATTTTGTCCATCAGTATTTTGATGATGTGTGTTGATAGATTGGTGGGTGGAGTGCCCCCTAGGTTTTAGGGTGCTTAGAAGATGCTAGAAGGGGCATATGACATAGTTGATTGCGCTTGTAGGGGTGCAACGTACTGATAACTAGTCATTGGGATAGAAGTGGAGGCCAAGGGTGGTTGGGTAGAAGGCATGACTAGGCTCGATGTTACCACGGGAGGTTGGATAGTGGTAACATTGGCCAATGGATGAGTATCCACCCTGGTGTTGATAGGGGTGAGGGTAGGTGGAATAGAGACAACCAAATTTTGGAAAGAGGTAGAGGTTGGTTGAATAGACTGCAGTTGATGGGGGGCCAAAACCCTAGTGGAAGTGGGCCCAGAGATGGAAGGAGAGGCCACACTTAGAAGGTTAGTCATGGCTTGGTCATTGGTCGAGGTGATAGCCTGGGTGTCTATGGGTTGAACCATAGACACTGTTGATACGACCGTTGTCTTGACTAAAGAGGTCGGCATCCCATAAATCACGTTGCCTAAGGAGTCTCGTGTTTGGCTTTGCATGAGATAATGCTACAGGGCTTTGACATTGAGGTCCAAGAATATTTTGAAATCTTGGTCCCCTTCAGGGATAATGGGAGTCTAAGTCAGGGTTGGTCAGGTAGGAGTTCTTTTGGTCTCCGAGTGGAACTCCATTATAGGACTAGTTATGGACGGTGAAGGTGGAAGAGGTTGATGCTTCGTGTGGTCGACAAGAGCCTTAGTTTGACTGCGAGTCAAAACCATTCAAGGCAAGAAAGACATCCTCACAAGCTCAAACAAGCAGACCCTAAGCATTAAATTCCTAGGAATAAATTATTAGGATCATGGTGGCTTATGCCTTAGAATGTGTTTAGGAGATTGGCTTTTGAGACGGGTCCTAGAAGAAGTAGTCTATGGTTGGTTTCAGGTTTGTTTCGGTGCTCAAGAGTCTGTGTTAGGTTCTGTACATGGCCTAGTGCTAAGGAGCAAGCTCCCCTCACTTCATGAACCCAGTGATAAGCTGGGCCCGCTTAGCCAGTATATACTTCCCCTAGAGATTATCCTCTACCAGAGAATAGAGTGGGCTTTCCCCTTGGTGATGAAGTCCAAGTGGGATTTCTGAGATGGGTAAGGTATCCACTGGGTGATGAAATCCCAGTCGGGCCTTGTCTCAGGTAAGTTTTGATGTTTAATTTGTGTAAGTGATTTGGTTGTGTAACATAAGTGGTCTACGATTAATTCATGATGCGGTTTTTAATTACTAGATGTGGATTAAATATGTAGTCAAGAAGAAATGAGATGCAGTGTGTTTTAAGACCAAATAGAGATGTTAGTTCATATGAAGACAAGTAAGAAGAGGTTGAAGAGTATGACTTTGACTAGTCTAAGATGCAAGAAAAGAAAGAAGAGTTCTTTTTAATCCTGATAATAGTGTCTTTTAGAAGAGATAGAAGAAAGAGGTGAAAAGGAGAGACCTAATGCACCTATATGAACCAAAAGAAAATAACCCAAGGAAGACCCTAGGGTCCCACCAGGTGTGCCAGAATGTTTCCAAACAAGTTTTTATTTTTCACATTCAAAAGGAAATGAGAAACTAAGAAATGGTCAAGGGTTTGTACGTACCCAGATGTAGTCTTGTGCACCAGATTCAGATGACGGAAGGAACTCCTCTTTGGTTGTGGAGGATGAGACCTATAGGAGAAAGAAACTAAAACACAAAATTTTTTAGATGGCTAGAAAGTGGACTGCCAAGTGAAAGCTTGGTCCAAGAAGTGCAAAGACTTCTTGGGGGATGACAGTCCACTGTTAAAAAGTAGAATATAATCGGAAATAGAAATGATGAAGATAGAATAAAAGCACTGAAAGCAAATGCGTACCTATTAAGCAGCAATCTTCCTTACACAGTCATTGACGTCAGTGGTTCTGTCGGTGTCAGTCAAGGAAGGTCACCGACATCGGTTAGTCTGCTGACATCGATAGGGGCAATGGTCGAGGTCGGTCTAGGGACAAGTTTTAGGTCTGGTTTTTAATCCACAGAGTGGTCTGAGATTCTGTTTGAGGGTCAAAGAGCCTATTTGGAGGTCAGAGGGACTATTTATAAGTCTGTGTAGGGCTGATTAGACTGAGAGAATGGTTTGGAAAGGGACCAAATGAGTAACAGAGGCAAAAAGGGGGAGATAGGGATATGAGAAGGCCTTTCAGCCTCTTAGGGAAGAGCAGGTTGGGTCTGGGTAGTGGTTTGCTTAATAGATGAATTCAAATAAGAACTAAAATGAAAAACAAAGGAATACTTATCTCCTACTTGCTGAAGGAGGAGTGAAGGAGACCTGTTGCTGATGTTGTTGATATAATTGTATTGCCTTTCAACCTATAGTCTGGAGCTATTCTTACAGAGTACTTGTAGATGGTGATGTTTGTTGTGTGAGAGGGAGAGAGAGAGAGAGATAGAATGCCAAGTGCCAAAGAGTTTACATTCATGGGGGGGAGAACAGAGGTCAAAACATAGTTTTAAGGGTAACTGACGCTGGCAAAACTGCTGACGTTAGCTGCATATTAACCGACGTTGGCAGCAGAAGAATGGGGATAGAGGCTAAAATTAGCCTCTGTCCATTCTTACACGCTGCCAGGGTCAAATGGTCATGGGAAAATGGTCGAGAGGGGCTTAAATGGACACAAGAGGAAGGGTTAAGAGGGGATTTGGGTCATTAAGGCTTGGAATGAGGTGGGGGCATCCAAGGTGGGGAATCCAAGGTTGAGTGAGGTGGCATGGGTGAGGTGGAAAGGGGGCTACCAAATTAAAATATTTGATTTATTTTAATTTAATAATGGAGGGGGCTAGGACAAGTGTTGAAGGATGGACCAAGGGGACCAAGGGGGGAGGATGACCAAGGGGTAGACACGATTTTGGTGTCTACACCTTATCAGCATTATATATAGCTTTATCATGACTTGTATCACTCATATAGCTAGCCTCCTCAATATCTTGCTTCTCCTAGTCAACCTAGCCACTTCTCAACTCCATACATTTCCACCTTCAAGCAAACACTTTTGGCTTATGAGAGGTATATGTTAGATCTTGATACTCTAAGGGGATGTGGTAAAAAAGTCCTAGTAATCTTATTCATAAGGTGAGAGATGCATTATATTTGGTTAAAAAAGAGTAGGTACTTATTGAGAGAGTTAATTGGCAAAGGCTCACAAGTGAGATGTTTGATGTGAGTGGCCTAGTTTCTTCCTTAGAGAATAGTCTAGGAATTCATGAAAGGCAACCTCACCAAACTTATTAGCCTCCATATCCACTTTCCTAAGTTCCCTATCATCCATATTTTATCCCTAATCATGATCCAAATCAAGGATATTAAAGTCATCCATTTCCCAATCAGTTGGAAGAGAGTGTTGAAAGGAGAAACCTTTCTTTTAAAGCTAATCTTGATAGGAAAATTGAGTTGGATAATATGCATATGTAGTAGTCCATGTTAGTAGAAAAGGAAGTGGAATTTAATCCCTCATTTCCCTCTCACATTGCATCCCCACCACTTAAAAAAAAATTATAATCCTAACATCTTAAGCTAGAATAAGATAGTGGAGTCATGGGGAAAGAAAGAGGAGAAAAGTTTTGACAAAAAGTGTGAAGTTGAGAATGAAGTTAATCCTTTGCAAGTTCCTTCCACCCTTCCTGAAGAAACCTCTTATCTTCCATATGAATCCCCTTATATTATTCATCCTCATGATGATGCATATCAACTTTAATATAGACTTTTCCATGAGAACCTAACCAAGCAAATTGAAGATCTAGAGTCAAGGATGAAGCTACTAAGTCAAGGTGTGATGGAAGGTTTAGACCTAAAATAAGATCTTATTCCTAAACACACCCCATACACCATTCCTCAAGAGATTCCTCAAGATAAATTAGATGTGAATGAAGTTATTTTCAAATGAAAGGAAGAAAATCAAGTTGTTTTATCCCAAGGTCTATCTCCACTTCCTCAAGAGCTCCCTACATTTCACTCTTAGTATATTTTTGAGTTATATGTGCCACCTCTACCAACTATTTCATATTTTCCTCACCCCATCACTCTTTTAATTGATGTAATTGTGGTATGGGAAACTAAAGAGAAGAAGTTTTTTGATAAAGAGAGATAATTCTTGCTTGAATAAAACATGCCTCTTTGGCAGCCTAATTGAGCTAGGTCACATAGTTTCATGATGCCTAGTATTGGCATCACCATGAAAGATAAAGATATGGAAGATCTTGAAGCCCTTGAATAAAACTCTACATTAGATAAAAATGTTGTGTATAATCATCTCAAGTATGACGATGAATGTGATATCATGAATGGATAATAATTTCAAGTCTTTCCCAAAGAGGTTTCATCCCTAAAAAATTATCTTGACACCAATATGCAAGAGGTTGTTCTTGAAGATGACCCAATATCTTAGCCTAATCTTAAAGCATCATTAGATTCATTGGATATTTAAGGACACCAACTTGATGAAATCATACATCAAGAAGAAAATATTGAATAGGTAGTGGTTCTAGAGGATGAAGAGAATAAAGATGATTAGCAACTACAAATGAAGCTCTTTCAAGATCGTGAAGAGCTTTTCCAAGTTGAGGTCCAAGCACATTACAAGGTGAAGAAATAATCTTCCATGGAGGATAATGATAAATATTTGAAAAACTATACAAATCTCCTTGATGAGCTAGAAGAACCTATAGTTGAGAAGAAACCCAAACTTATTGAGATCCCTATGGAAATCAAAAATGAGGTTGTAATAGAAGATCCACATGAGAAGGTTGAGGATGTTTGGATGAAAGAAGAGTTAATTTATATAGAAAACCTATTTGAAGCTACCTATTTTTTAGTGAACATCATGCCATGGAAGTTGATAAACATCATGAAAAAGTTAGAGGCATTGATGCTAAAGGACAAAAGGCTACATATCTCACTAAATCCTTCATGTCATGAAGAGAGAAGAGTTTCAAACTTCCCATTTGATCTAGGAGGGAGTTATCATCTTAGGTTAGTTATTTTTTTATTTAGCTTGTTTAGTTTAGTGTGTGTGTTCCATAAGTGCTCATGAAGCACATGTGTGTTTGCTTTTACTTTGTGTGTGTCTATTATTTTATGTGGTTGAGGTAGTCATTAGTCTTGTCTTGATCAAATATTGTAGTCAATGGTCAAATCCTTATTATTTGTCTTAGAATCTAGTTGACTCCTAAACCCAATGGACTAATAAGGCTACTAGTCTAGTTAGTATAGCAGACATACTACCCTTATGAGTTACTAATTTGTTGACTAAATTTGACTTTTAAGTCAAATTGAGACACTTATAGGTTAAAAAAAGAGTTTTATATGTTTTAATCAGTCTTATATATTGTCATGGGGTGTATTATATGTTATTTGATGTCATTTAATGTTAGCATATCCTTGGTCTTAGTCGAATTAGTCAAGTTTTCATTTTGGGTCATTTTAATGGGCTTTTAAGGGTTATAAATGCAAGTGCCATGTTTACCAAGGTGTACAGATGTCCATTTTTACCTTCAATCATTAAAAAATTTATTTTGCCTATCAATTATGTCATTTACATCATAATCTTTCAAGTTTTTTAATTGAAATTCAAGAAATAATTGAAAAAGAGAGTGAATGGACTTGTATGGCCCATGGGGAAGTGTGCCACATGGGAAAATATCATAGAGTGCCTATTCAAATTACTAACACTCATAAATATTTTTTTACTCTAAAAGTTCCATTTTAAATCTAAAACCATTCTTCTCTTTTCTAGCTTTCCTAGATATACAGAAGTGACCTTTAGGTTTTTGCTTAATATAGATAGCTAAAGAGATTTCAAGTCAAATGATTTTGGGAGGTTAATTAAACTCAAATGAATTAATTTAGATATAATTATTTCAAATAATGGTGGATTTTTATTCATGAACCATCCTCATGAAGTTGATTGTACCTTTTTGCTAGTTGTTTTATGTACCCTATAGGTTTTGCTCCATTTTGGTTAAATCTATATAAACTAATAAGTTATGTTTAGTATAGAGGATGTTTTATAACTTATAATATGTTATAAATATTTATTTTCATGTTCAATGGTGTTTTTATAGGTCAAGTACATCAAGGTTGCAAGAAGATACATATTTCTAAGTTGCAGGCAGTTTTTCACTATTTATAAGAGCTTCATGCTTGTTCATGGTTTCAAGGGGTTGTGATAGGACCTTTCACATGCTTCCAATTCTCTCATTATTACCTTCACCTCTAAATATATTTTCAAAGGAAAATCTTCATCAAACTATAGTCATATGTAACATTTTTAGTTAAGCAGTCATGAACATGCTTTATTACAGGTGCTTAGATGAGAAATTCACATTGAATAAGATGTGTTGACAATTGTTTTAGATCATTTGAGGTGTGATGATTTCAATTGGAGATTTAAAATGGATATAAAATCCATTGAAGGTAAAATACAATGCATATTGTCCATGTTTTCCCTTTACTACTTGTGTATATGGAATGGTCACTTACAGTCAGCCTTGACATAAGGTTAAATATCCATTTGAAGTGTTGAAACATGGTGGTGAAACTCTCATTGATGGTCATAATGAACTAAAGGAGCATGGCATACTTTTGAAAGGTAAGGTTGACAAATTGTAGTAGGCTTACCCTCAAAGCATGATGATGGTATGAACTCAAGGATATTTTCCCAAAAAATGCAAAATAAAGTTCCAAGACTTTCTATAGATATCTTAAAATAGGGTTATCAAGTGGTTGGAAGACTATAAATGTGTTTATATAGTAGACTCTATCATATACAAGAGCCTTTAAAAGTTTGAGAGGGAAATGATTAGTGGAGGATGGTGATTGAGAGGCTTAAATTTGCTCATAGAAACATTGCAAATAGGCAATGACATCTATAGGGTTTGATCCAAAAATACCATCTCCATACAAAGGTTGAAAATCTTGACTAGGCCACTATGATGGAGTGATGCCAAATGATAAATGTGAAAATCATGATCTAAAACACTATCAAGAGAGGATGATATGTGGTGTCATGCTCATCATATACACCTATATCCATAAAACCATCTTCAACATCCACCTGTAGTAAAATAGGTAGACAATGAGCTAGTTTTGGTGATGTTTTGAAGGCATCCAAGGTAAGTGAAGGTATAAAAATTAAATTTATGATCTCAATGGATTCAAATAAATCCTTAAACACCTACAAGAATCTTAAGGGTAGAGTTTCTTAATCATGAGGGAAGAACTCAGTCTTATGAGTTCAAGGTTATTGTAAAACCATTATAAGAATTTGTCATGTTGAAATAAGTTTGTGAACACCTCAATGAACTCTTATAATGATTAAACATCTTGACCTCTCAAGCCCTTATATATACCTATAGCTGAGGTGTGTAGTCATGTGAGGGTAAGGAGGTGAACTTGTTGAGGAGTGAGGTGTGAAGGTTGCCAATTAATGGAATTATTCTAGGAGGATATAAATGATCTATAGACATTATATCAATATATAATATTATTGGATACTTACAAGTATACCTTCATGACTTAGAACATAGTAAAGAATGGAAACTTAGTTCTGAGAAAGACAGTAAACAAAGGGTTAATGCTCTTAAAGTTGGCATTGTAGGTATATAATTTGAATATATAAGATAATGGTAAGAGGAATAATAACACCCAATGAAGGTATTTTTTAACCAAGGTCAAAGGATGTAGGAAACCTAGAGGATAGTACCTTGAAGGAATATAGTCAAGAGAAATATTGTGTTTTGAGACTCAAGGTATGTGCAGGGGTATAGTGAAAGTATAGAAAAATTAATGGATTTGAAATATATAAATCATGATTTGAAAATTTTTATTATACCCTATCATGTTAATATAATTCACAAAGGAAGGTCTCTAACCATGCATACACAGTCTACTCTCCAACACCCCTACATAGTCCACTTCACACAAGTTTGTCTTGGTAATTGAAGGAGTTGGAGGGTCTAACAACCTAACCAAGGGCTGGAATTTTGTGGAGAATGTATTTAAAATTTAAATTAATATTTTCAATAGTTATTTATTCTAGATAAATAGGGGAAGTACCCCCTATTTTGTCTCAAATAAGGGGTACTTCCCCTTATGCACGAAGCCTGCAACCTTGAGAAATGGAAGAATAAGACAGACCATAAGTTGATTTAATATTTAAAAGAGGTGTAAAAAGTTTAATGACACATTAAAACATGATAAATAAGGAGATAAAGAGAGAAATTAAATGGGATTCTCTAAACCTCTTAGAGTTGCAGTCATGACTCTTGAGCAGGATTTTGGCCTAGAGCCCAAACAATAGGTCTTTCTCATTTATAATTATTGGAAAGATTTATATACTATTGGAACATGTGTATGGGATGACTATAGGTGTGTTTTATCTATAAATAAGAAAAGAAAACCATCAAAGGTTATTTTGGGCTCTAAGTTGTAGTCAGGTTTAAGAGTAAGGTTTTGGCATAAACCCCAAATGGATGGTCACCTTCACTTTCCATATGAGGTGAAAATTTAAACCTATTATAGCATGGTTGTGAGGCTAATAAAAATTTTACAAAGATTTTTGAGGATATATAAATAAAAAAGAAGACACTTTTAGGATCAAGACAACCTTAAGCCTATATAAAAGGAAGAAATAAGCTCGAGTGAGTGACTTTGAATTCTCATTTCTCTTTTGAGGATTTTCATGGAGATTCAAGGAATTTGGAGGAGTTATAAAAGGTCCTAGGAAAAATTTTTGTGACATTTTTTTGTAAGTTCAATGTTAAATATGTATGAACAAAGCTCAAGAGGGTAAACAAGCTAAAACCCTTACAAAACCCTTAGAAGGACCCGATTGGAGAAATGAGGCTAAGGATGGATCCAAATGGACCAGAATGGCATGAATGATGATTTGATGTTAAAGACGACTCCCTAAATATACTTCCCACTAGTATGAGTTGTATGGACTTATAGGGATAGGGTGCAAAATAGGGTATTTTTTACTACTTTTTATGTTTTGTAGTATCTAGAAAAATTCAAAGGATGATACCAACTTTAGGAGGAATATGTAGAATTTTTATAACCCCATATGGCCATTTAATGCCTTATAAAAACTTATAAGTGTGAAAACAATAGCTATCATCTCAACCAATTAAAACTAAACTAGTAGACATATTAGTGAAGAGGGTGGAAAACTTCAAGTGAAGTGATTTTAAGGTGTCCTTGATGCTTCTAAGGACATGGAGGGTCTGGATAGGTGTTGTCCACTCCCTCCCATGGGTTTTAATGAGAAATTTATGCCTTTTTGGAAGCCAAGTATGTAGGGTGCATGAATGGAGAGTTTTTTGGATTGTAGATGATGATGGCTCCTTGTTAGATGATTCTAAATGACCAAACCTATAAAGAATGCATGGAGAAGCATGTCTGAAACCCTTACCCTTAATCCCAATCATAATACCTTTCACTAATTAGTTTTGGGATGTTCAAATAGGGATAATCATGAAGGTAGTTTTTCTAAGCCAAAATGAGGAGTTTTATGCCACTTTACAAGAGTTTGATGACTTCTATGGATACTTGGACTTCCTAAACTTACATGGTTCATCCCACATCCTTCTCTCATGCATAATTAATTTATTATCTCAACTTGAAAAGTGTCCTTATGACCCTTTAACTTCTCTCTTCTCTACTCTCTCTTCAGTTCTATAAGAACTAGACATTTTGGCCATTGTAACTCATACTCCACCTAAGTATGGTGAATCCATACTCATTGCATACCATTTGATCAATAATAATACTAATTTTTACCTCTTTATGAATATTTTTAGTGTGTTTTACTTAAATTTTGGATCTTGCTTAGTGAAGACTATGGATTCCTTAGCATGTTGTCTCATTATTGCATCCTATTTATAGTTAGAAAGCTTCTTCTTAAAAGGAATATAAAGTTTTCTAGGAAATTTCAAGGATTGAGTGAGATAGTATATTAATTAGTTCCATTCAAGGCCTCTTGTTTAGTCCTCCTATCTTTTCACATTCATCCATAACCTCATAATGTAACATTAATGTGAGAAGATGTAGATTAAAGAAGTATATGTTTGGTTAGTCCTTTGTTCTCATGTTTAAAATCCTTCTAGTTAGAATTAATCATCTAATTTGGTGTATCAAACCCATTAGGATAGGTTTATTTCAATTTTATCTCTCCCTTTTCAACCCTAAAGTTTAGTTGTAGTTGTGATCCGAAGTGGTACATCAAGGGAGCTAGCCCTATCTAGAGATTCACCTCATCCTTAGGCTACCCACAAGCCTAGAGGTGTTTCCATTGTGCCATTTAGATGAGGAGAGATTAGGAATCTCCTCAAAGGCTGAAAATCCAAGTGACAAGAATTCTTTAAGACACTAAGTTTTAATGATTTATCCTAGACTTAATAGTTTACACTTACACTTACAAATTCATATAACAGTTTAAAATATAGTTTTTAGATTTATCCTAATTGAATTAGGTATATAAATTATTCCTATAAAAATATAATAAAATATTCCATCTTAAATTTTTGTTGTATCTAAATTCAATTAATGATGGTCAGTTTTAGATTTTGACATTAAAGGGTTTTATTTTAAAATCATATGTGTATGATATTTATCATTAATTTTATGTAAATTCATATCATAGTTTCTGCATATTTTTTCAATTGTTCAAATTTCCTAATGATTAAGGGTTCCACAAGAATGGGCCAACCTTTTCTTTTACTAAATTTATCAATTTTTGTCTTAAAAAATGGAAAATTAAAATATATATCATCACTTATCTACTAACATTTTTTTTTTATAGAATCATCCACCATATTTGCCAAAGCCTCTGTTTGCGTTCAAATTTCTGATTTTTGAGTGCATTATTTTTTGGAAAAAATTGGTTAGTTTTGAACCATTCCAAGCATTCCATACTCTACCCCTTGACCCCATAGGGGGATGCTAGCCCCAAACCCATTATTCATGGCCCCTCATTCAAAGGGTTGTAGTGTAAAAATCATGATTTTTTTTAGTGTTTTTATTAAGGCTTATTAGGCTAACTTTATATTCATATTTTTACAAGGGTGAATTTTGTAGCAATTTTATCTTACTTAAGACTACTAACCACTTATTTTTACATGTCATATTTTTATCTAAGGTCTTATCTTGAAAGTTTCCCCTTGATATTTCCAAATTGAATCTATTAATCACATGTTGTGCAGGCTGTCTATCAAATATTTGGCATTTTCAAAATCATCTTATATATATATATATATATATATATATATATATATCACACTTAATTAATCAATTAATAAAGTTTTTTTATGCTTGTCTTTACCAAAGGGATACATTGGTGTATTCCCTCCTCCTTGCATCCTTGTGGTGAGTCTTGGAGGATCAAAAGTCACTAACAAACCCTTCGATTTTTAATTTTTAGGAATCAATGTGACGTGGAAGTGATACCCATGCACTTTCCATAATCCTAGGGGGATTTTGATTATAGATTTCACCACCACACTCTATGTTATATAAGAGTATAAATAAGAAAGAGAGTTGTCATTAGGCTAAGTGGTTGATCCCATACAGGTCTTCCATTAAGGGAAAGAGTTAACTATCAGATCTAACCATTAGACACCACCCTATACATAGTTGGGCCCCATGTTCCTTGTGTATATCAAGGATTCCCTTAGAGATCCAAACAAACCTAGAATAAAACCATCAATAGTAATAGGTTATTGATACTGGAGTTAGTATCAATGCCTAAATGACCATTAGTTACAAACAAGGTTGAGAGGGTTTGGTAGATTTTATAATAGATCACCAGCCTATAGCCTCACCCATGAAGCTATTAGATGGTCTAATAATTTAGTTACACTCATAAATCAATTTACTACTGATATTTCTATGGTTTTATTGATTTGTTTGTGTTATGTTAAACCTATACTATTTATGAGTTAAGTCAGTGTTTTACCCAAGGTTGTACACACCTATCTAGGCCTCCTTCATTTATCATCATATTGTATATCCTTATCTCATCATCATATCATCATGTACATATTTTTATGAATATTTTCTTTGTACATGTGTGTACATCATTTAAACTTGTCTCATATTGCATCTTAACCTATCTTTCCTCACCCCTCTCATCTTAGTCATATCCCAGCTAGTCTTATTTATCTAACACTACTCATACACCTATTTCATCACTTTTATTAGCCTAATCTAATCTTGTCCTAACATAGGATTATATATACAAGACTTTTATTGACTAATCATACCCATCCCTATTCATCCTAACATTAAATCTTATCACAAAAACCTAATTCCTCATCCTAATCATATTTTTTCCTAGTTATACTATATTGACTTCTTCATAAATCCTCATTTTGCATAATATTGATAATCTTATATAACCATCCTTATCTTATTCATCTTATACATTTTTATCTTATTTATCTTTCATCTTAAATATATTTTTCAATCCTACATATCTTTTACATTCCTACTCCATCATTATCCCCCACCATCATATTTTCATCTCATCTTTTGTAGTCATACTCCCATCACTTAAATACCTTAATCAACTCTTTCCTAACCTCAAATTATTCACTTAGCCTCAAAAATCATCTTTAATACTAAATCCACCCTATTTATAATCAATCATGGTCACATCCTTATGTTGAGCCCCTTTTTGTGTCATTACATAAACCATGCCAACTTGTTTGATCTCAGCATGAGGCAATCCTTGGAGTGGTTGCTCCTTTTTGTACCTTTTATCATAAATTAGTATAACTCATGTGGATCCCATGTCATTTGGTAGGAAATTTCATGGCACTAACCTCAAAATGACATCTCTATATGGAATTATACATGGTGGCTTGAAGAGAAAAGATGTCAGAGTGGTGGATCAGGTGGGAAAAGTGACCCCCAATGCCAACTCATCATCTGACATGGGTTTGTCCAACCTGGATAGCATAGTGGAGTCAATAGGATAGTGACCCCATGAAACACCTCACCTCTTGGCACATGCCTATTTGACCTAGTAGAAGATGTCCTATCATCTATAAAAGAAGACTCACATTTGAAGATTAGGGAGAGGTGACCAAGGTAGTGAAGTTTTGACAAAATAGAGAACTAACCTAAGCATTTATCTTCTGCATAACATATATTAATTATCATGAATGTATATCCCAATCTTGCCTATGAACCACTGGGCATAAGTAATGTTAAGAAATAGCATAGACTCTATGTTATACATGAACTTTGTATAATGAACATTGAAGTAATGAAGAATGTGGTTGAAGAAATGATGTTTTGACTCTTTCTTTATTCTCTGCAAAGTTATGTTTATAAGTTAATTTTAGTAATATTTTAGTTTTTTACTTGAATGTATTATGAAATGGAGGTTCATCCTTAGTTGCTAATGACATATTTGTGCCATATAGTGACATTGGCTCACCTATAAAGTGAGTAAGTGTTAAAACTAGGATGCACCAAGGTTTCAAGACCCACAACTAGGGAATCACCTTGAGGATGAGTAATTGATCCAAATCCATACCTATGATTTTTATAAGTACCCAAATGACCCTATATTATCCCTTCTCCCAACTTGCACTGCTAAGAGTCCCACGTAGCTAGTAATTGGTTCACACCTTAGGACTTATGTTCTTAAGAAGGCATGTGCCTAGTGACCTTCACCTAAATACCTAGCATCATAAGGCTAAATAAACCCTTTGTGTCAATGTTAAAACACCATTTAAACCCAATTTGTACCATGTTTTAACTAACCCAATGTAATCTTGGTCCCTTCATTGTTACACTTCAGGAGTGTGTATAAGGCTTGTGACTTATGTGAAACTGATGATAGTACCATAACATGATTAAATTTTTTGTGCTAGAAATTTTTATGCTTGCACCTATCTCCACCAAATATAGAACTAACTTGGTTTATTATCTAAGCACATGACTAAGTACAAAAGCCAACCTAGTGAACTTTTCTATAACATTTTAGTTCTATTATTGAGACTTGTGTTGAATTTCATTATTACGATGGTACAATAGAGTGATGATCTATCTATTGATTGAGAACATTGAGCACTAACTAGAGAAATTGGAAGATAGTTTCACATAGAAGCATCTCACATACAAAATAAATGAGCCAAGAAAATGGGTGTAAGCCAACCTAGATGATGCTTTATAGGAGGGGTTATTTTGAAATCTACCTAAACATGTGTAGTGATGGTTGGTTTCCTACACTAATAATAGAAGGTGAAGCTACAACTAGTGCCTTGAGTGGAATATAGAGTGTATAGAGAGGTTAGAGAGCCTAGATGAAGTTTGGATGTGCACTATAGACAAGTGGTGGAGAAGTGCACTAAATAACTATGTGTTGGAGTTTGTAGTGTTGACCTTCTCATGCCCTAAAGAAGAAAAATATGAGTTTCTTCATGAGCTAATGGGTGTATTTATCAAAGGACTCAACACTAAACTAAATAAACTCTTATTAGATTATGGTATAAAAACTATGAGAATGGAAGGCTAAAATCCTTGTACATATGAGCAAGCACAAAAGATGAGAAGGGAAAGTGTAGGTAAGGTATAATGTAAGAATAACAATAACTTGACACTTGAGAGCTCTAAAATTTGAACTATAGTAAGTGAAGGTGTAGGTTGATGGATGATCTAAAATTTGGAAGTTTTAAAAGGACTTGTAGTGAGTGAGCAGGGCATGGGGACGGATCGCTTAAATTATAATAGCGTGAAGAAGGAGAGGAAGAAGTAAATGATTTGAATCAATAATTAGGTGTAGGATGGAGTGGGTTCCTACAAGATGTGGTGCTTGAGAATGCATTAGAATCACCTACCCCCTTTAAACTTGAAGTGTAAGCTCATGTACTAGATTCTCCACCAAAATCCATAAGAATAGTAACTAAACTTGTTATTGACATAGACTTTGATAGGGTCCAAATTTTAGATCAAGAATTTGTAATTGAGCAAGTAATTATTTACAAGGAATTAATTAATGGTATAAAAAATCTAGTAAGTACCAAACCAAGATCCTTGAATATAGGCACAAGAATTATTATGTAGAGAATGTCAGTTGTACCAACTGGGTAATAGCTCATAGGAAGTGGCATGATGCCACTAGTGAGTGGTAATACACTAAAAATTTTAGTAGTGCATTCTACTCCATTAGGGTCAATTCTCAGCCCTATAAGTGGAAGCATTATAGGACCACCTCTAACATATATGTAAGGGGTGTAAGTACCTCAAAACTTAGTGCCACCCCTTCAACAAATCTACTATAAGATGGAAATGCAATTTATTGAGTATTATAGAGTTAAATATGTTGTAGAGTATGTGCTAAAGTGTGAATTATAATGACACACTTAGGGTATTACTCAACTTGAGTATAAGGTAACCTAATTCTTGATCACCTTACTAGATTGTACCCATACTTGGTATCAAAAATTTGATCCAAATGAGGATATAATTGACTAAAATATGTTAAAGGAAGCCTTATTAAAAGAGTTTGATATCCTTGAGTTTGAATAGTAGAGCATCAAAATGCTCAAGGAGATCATCTAAGAACTATTTGAGAGCATTAACTTATATGATACATGGCTTAAAACTCTTCTCTTAAAGCTTATGTATGATGTCCACCCCTTATAACATAAATAATGGTTTTTTGGAGGCCTATTAGTACCTTTTAGATGAGCATTATATATGAAAACCTTCACATATCTCCATAAGGTGCTTGAAGCTGTGAACTAGGAATTTGACTCAAGAGAGGTGATTAGTATTGTGTTAGTCTAAAAATGCAAACAAATTGATAAAAACACACTAATTAGTACACATCTCTAGGCCTAGTTACTATGGAGAGATTAGTTAACAAACATGAATGAAACACACAACTAAAATTCAAAATAAACCTTCTTTTACCTTCCTTGGATGCTCCAAAGTGCTTGTTGTAGTGGCTTGCTCAGTTTGTGCTCATAAAGTCTACATCAATGGAAGCTTGGCTACCTCCATCTCTCTTTGGCACCTTATGTATTTGGTTTGGCTTGGCTTGGCTTAATATTTGGGCATAATAATAATAATAATTGACATGAGGCTTTGGAAATAATTCAACATTATAACTTTGCACAAGTTAAGCCCTTTTTTCATTTAGTAAGGCCTCCTATTTATAGATTTTTGCAAATGGGTAGAATCAACCTAAACCATCCATATTAGGATTGAGATGTGTGGCTAAGGATTAATCCAATTTTGAAATTAAAATTCATAAATAGGCTCA
The DNA here is from genome assembly GCA_037957365.1 of Torreya grandis. Taxonomy (NCBI): domain Eukaryota; kingdom Viridiplantae; phylum Streptophyta; class Pinopsida; order Cupressales; family Taxaceae; genus Torreya; species Torreya grandis. Next base: position 4,838,400 of record JARHVA010000506.1, read on the forward strand.
TCAATATTTGGGATAGAGGAGAAATTAAGAGGCATGAAAGGGCTTTGATGAGGCATATGAGGCATAAATCTTGATATTTATGGCATTTATAGCCTAGGGATGTCCTCCCAAGAAATGAGGTCACCTGATGATGTAGATATTCAATATTCATTTATAAAAATAAGTATTCAACAAGTTTCCATAAAATTCTTAATTAGGCTCTAATTTGGTTTAACTAGCTCTTAAGCGTGATTTAGCACTTTGTGCACAAATTACTCAAATTGATCAAAATGACTTATTATTGGTCTAAAATTTGAACAGATTAGAATTGGAAATCAATGTTAGATGTGTTGGATCTATTATCCAATTTAGTATTTTACCAATAGAAAATAACAAAGGCATGTGTCTTGTGCAAGATATTTGATAGGAAAGAGCAATCCAGAGCACCTAGGTGCAAAATTGGCATTTTGACTCAGAATGATTTAATCAGAGTTAGATATACCATAAATTGCACTTCCCTATTTAGGGATACCCTAGCCAAAATCAGCACTTGACTATATCAGGTTCAAATATTTTAATGTGCTTTAGTGTTTTTAGGCCAAATTATGTATTTTAGTAAGAATCGGTCAAAAGCCTGATTGGAGGTTATTGGTGGCCAGATTTAGGTGTCTATAATTTGCCCCTATTTAGAAAGATGTTTCAAACCATAGGTAAAACAATGTCTTCTCAAATAATGAGAGATGGATTGTATGCTAAAAAGAAGATGATGGTTGAAGAAAAAGCTTCAAATAATGTTTGGGAAGCCTAGAATGATGCCCCCTCGAGGGAGTGGTTGCCACATATGTAGATGGATGATCCCTCGAAAAGAAGTGAGAATAAAAGTGGAATTAACCCATGGTTGAGATTAATTCAAATTAAAAAATGCTTACATGCATTGATTTAGAATGGATACTGATTTGCCCAAAGGTAGTTATAATCAAGAATAAAAGTCAAAAATAATGGTTTGCCCATAAGTGGTTATAATTATTAAAATGACTTGGATTGTTTAAAGATGATGGTTCCCCAGTTAGGGCTGATTAGAAAACATAAATCAATGATATAACCCAGAATATAGATTAAAGATGAGCAGGTGCAAAGTGAGGAAAGAGATGAAAAGAAGAATAAGATTGATTAGTGTGAAAAGATTTAGTTGTACCTACCAATGAGGAGATGCTCATCCTGATTAGCAATGATACAACTAGAATGGTCAATGGGTTGATTTGATCAAGGGTTGGATGGAAAGATTTTCCCAAGGTGACAAGGAGAAACTTTTGTGGCTCCATTGATTGTAGACCTTTTTAAAGCTAATTTTTATTGTAGCATGTGATGGTAGGCTTCAGGATAGAACATCATGAAGACTTAGCCAAAATGTGCATAAAGACTGACTCTTGATCCAATAAACACTTAAAAATAATTCACTAATGATAAAAACCATGATGACAATATTAATGGATGAATATGGATAGACTCAAGAATAATGTGCTCAAGGAATCACCCAACAAACGCATATAGACCGAGTCAAGGCAATAGTGATAAAATAAAATAAATAGGTAAGTGAATAAATAAACAAACAAAAATAAACCTAAAATAAACAAATAAATAGAAATATTGAAAACAAAAGCAAAAGAAAGCATCCTAACAATGACCATGCCCTAGTAAGGTGGATTGAGGATAATTGACTAGTCTTAGATAGGATAATTTTTTTTGGATTTTTGAAATGTTATGAATGTTTTTTGAATTTTTAGGTATCTTAAATCATTAGAGAATGATAAGATACCTACTCAAAAAATAGTGTAAGTGTTTGGCTTAGGTTGCTCACAAAAAGGTGAGAGCATATGAAAAGGGGTACTGAGGTGACCTCAACATGAATAAAGCATGACCCACATAGTCCTAAAATGACCACAAGTCATAGTAATTCCATCCACACAAAATGTGGGGAAAAATGAACTAGGTCCCAACAAGTACTTAAATCTAGCAAATGGCTAGTCAAATAAAAACAACAATGGTAAGGTGATGTGGCAATGCATTGTAAATAAATGTTTCCCTTGGTTTTCCCATAGGTGGTTTTAACTAGGATACAATAAAATATGTCAATGATACTAATTTTCCCATAGGTGGTTATAATTAGTAGCAAGACTGGTGAGACACTAATTTACCCATAGGCAGTTATAATCAGGCTCACATAAATAAACTTGATATAAGATGGAAAATGAAAGATATATTGCCATATAAACTATCACACTACTTTCATAGACTATCAATGTAAACATGAATTTGATTAGATTTGAAACTTGATCAAAATACCCTCACAAAAAGTCTAGGAAGAACCAAATTAACAAAGATCAAAATAGGATTGGGTAGGAAGACTAAAAATAGGATTTGGTCTAAATAACAATAGAATGATAAGATGGTATAATTATAAATAAGGATGTTAAGAGGGTTACCCCCAAGTGGTGGAGTGAATGGCTGGGTATGCGAAAATGGAAAATGGATATCTAATAATGGCAATGTGAAACTATATGGTACATGTTTGGTCCCAACCTAGGTAAGGTTTTTGATTCTATTATTCCTGCTGATACGGAGATGCATGTCCTAATCAACAAATGATACAAATAGAATACTTGATTATGTCAGTTGCTAGCCCACACCTCATTTGAATAGCTACTTTGTCAAGAACTAGTTGTATATTTGGTTATTAAGAATGCTTTTGTGATCTTTGTTGGTCATTGATTCAGATTTCTTCAAGCATCAAGACAAGGTATCTTTAGAGCCTCTACAAAGGAAAGTGTAGCCATTGATGGTAAATAAAGACAAATAATGGATGGGAGGTTTGATTGTGAAATGGAATGAAAAATTATAATATAATGTGAAATGGTGGGGAAATAAATGAAAATCAAGAATTTTAGTCACATGTAATGTTGTTGATGTTGGATTTGACATCATTTTAGTTGTGGTAGGGCGAATTTTTCTCTCAATAGGATGATCATATTTTTTTGTTATTTGGGCCTAAGAGTAGCTAAAATCTAATAAGGCTATAGATAGGAAGCTATGTTGATTTAATCTTTGATTTTGTCTTCATCAAGTAGTCAAGAAATTTTGTGCTCAGCTATCAATGCTTCATGAGGTTTTCACCAATGAAATTGTCTTGATTTTCTTATATCACCTCCAAAAAGGTTTCACTAATGAACATTGGCTTTTGACTTTGATTATGTTCTAGTGTCTACAAAAAAAATTCACTAGAAGATACTGAGTTTGAACTATGATTTTCCCCTGGCACCATCTAAAAAGGTTTCACTAGGAGAGTTTTCTTCTTCTACATGAATGTGGTCTTGGCCTCCTTACCCTTCTTCAACTTCTATGTCACCATAGATGCAATTCAACAAAGTGTGTTTTTTTTAATCCCAATCAACACTTATGGGAGATGGAATGTCAACAATATGGCTATCTTGGTTGAGAGTAATGGCCTATGAAGAGGAAACACAATCCTCATAGAAGATAGTAGGATAACTTATATCAAAGCTAAAGTACTCATCCTTAAAAACTATAGAAGGATCACAAATGTATTCAAATTGATTTACAAATCATGCATAACCAATGTTTAAATAGCCATGAACATACTCTTCTTTTGAATTTGATTTTGACTCAAGGGACTCTAAACATGATGTTGAGACTAATGTTGATTTTTATTTTGATGCTAAATCTAATGTCAATCCAAGGGTAGAACCTAAATCTAAATCTGATTCTTCATTTGATGGGTACTCTATTTCAATGATGTCTTGTTGAATGTTTGGTATTAGACAAGTAATAGCTTGTGATGGCATAATGGGCTCCATAAAGACTGGTTTGTCAAAGTGAGACCATTCTATAATGGGAAAAAGGTCAAGAGACAACTCCTTAGAGACTATCTTGTTAATAGGAGGCTCTTGAAAAATAAGAATATGGTTAAGGTAATGATTTATTGAAAGGTGTTTATAATCATTAAGATGTGACTGAGACTCCTCAATAATTGGTATAGGATCAATAGGCAATTCATCATAGGTTGAATTATCACAAATGGTTGATTCAATAGAAACATCTTGGATTGTTTGGTTCTCTTGGCCTTGGTTTCCAATGAGTTGGAAGATACCAGTTTTGAACATAGATTGGTCTTCAAATGATTGGATCAATTGAGGTTTGGATGGGATTGGTAATGGAGGAGGAATGGCCTATGGTTGGATAATGGTAGGGCATTAGGGAGCATGATTTCTCACTTGAGCTAAAGGAAAAAGTATTGAGATGGTAAAAATAGTGTGGTGTGGAGCATGATTTCTTATATAAGCCAAAGGATGTCTTGGAATGATGAAAGGGTGTTGTGGAGCCTAGTTACTTGAACAAGCCAAATAACAAGGTCCTGGTAGGACAAGTTTGGGGTGTGGTAGAGTAAGGTTGATTACACAAGCCAAAGGATGAGATCTTGGTATGGGAATGGTGTGATGTTGTGGTTCTAGAATATAAATGGTATGATGTGGTGGAGCTTGAATACTCACATAAGCTAAATCATCCAAGTCTTCCTCATAAACCATATCATCCCAGTCATGAGTTGGCTCATAAGTTGGTTCTTGACTATATTCCATGTATTAATTATTGTAAAGAGGGTATGGATCTATATCCTAAACAACACTATCTATAGTTAGGTCTTCAAAGTCCCCCTCATAAGCCTCTTCATACCAATCAAGGTCTCAATTTGGATTTTTTGTATTTCAACTATGTTTCCCATATGGAGTATTATAGGGAGAATAATAAAACTCCTTGGAAAATATTTCTCTATAGGGGTTCCTAGTGGGATTTTATGCATCCATTATATCATAATTTGGATTCTACATGACTCCACCATAAGTGTAGCTAGACATATCCACACAAATGATGAAAGCTCTAAAATAAAAAGGCTTAGAATTTTACAAACTCTAAAAAACTATCCAAAGGATAAATGGTTCAAACTTGGTCTAACTTAGTCGAATGGGTGGAGATGTATCTCTAATGTGGTCTGAAAGTGGAGTTGTATCTCCAAAATAATTTGTGATAAGACTTGGCATAAAATATTCTAACATCAAATATCTAATGTCAAATGTCATACGCATAAAAGGTCAAGCATCTGAATAAAAACTGGCATGTTAAAATTCTAGGTAAAAATCTTCCAAACAAGGTCTAAACTAGGATAGGGAAAAGAGTCGCTAGGTATTTTGTCTAAATGTAGAGTCAAAATCTAGGCTCAAATGGGTATGCTAGGACTTTTGGCCAAATGGCATCAAAATCTAGACTTGAAACAAAGGCATGATGTGATTTGATTTAATCTAACAAGTTTGGAAACAACTTTGACATAAACATGATCAATTAACATAAGGCATAAGGAAAAAATATTTTGGAGAAAGGTTGTGTTCTCCTAAATAAAGGCATAAACAATGATGAGGATAGGTTTTGAATAAACAAACCATCAATAGCTTTCAAACTTGGGTAATCACTTAACCAAAATTATGCAGCCCAAAAGAGAAATATATGTGTATCAACTCCATGAATTGAGTCTTAAATAAAAATAAATAAATGTTTGAATCCAAAATTGACAAGGTTAATTGAAAACTCAATGTTGAAAACTAGGATTTGACCAAACAAGATAGACAGGATTAGACAGCATGATGACACAAGTTAAATGTCTAAATGGTATAGATGACATGGTTTGAAACAAATGGTTTTTGATACAATGGTAAACAAGTCTTGATCTAATCTCAAATGATGTGATCTATGTTATGTTTCAAAGAATCAAATGTAAAATGGTTTGACATGATTTTAGAAACATAACACTACCCTCCATAACTCAAATTCACACACATACTAATAAGTTTAGCAAAAAAATTTAAGGCATAAGTGTGGTGTAAAACAGCCAGCATAATGCCTCTCTAGACAAAAGAGTGACATATAAAAAAAATTAATTTTGGCATGGTTTACAAATAAATAATCATGTTTTAGTCTCAAAATATACCAATCAAAATTGACCAAAATACTCTAAGTATAATCATCCAAATCCTAACAAGGGTATGGCAATGTGGGGTTAACTAAACTATCAAGTTTTGAACATCTCTAAGGGAAATAAATTTCACAATGACTTTCACCTAAAATGATGCAAAATACAAGCATGAAAATTGGGTGACCATGGCATTGGATTGTTATAAAAAGTTCTAATCCTTTTTAAAAACACTACATCTTGGTGTTCACTCAATGTAGTTTGATGTCCAAATATAGATATGTCTTGTGTGCAACTCAAAAGGAGTAAGTGAAGTCAATTCTGGGAGATGAAACATCAGGTCAAAGCTTCCTTAAATAAATCATAGGAGGTAATTATTTCCCCCTCACCAGCCAAGTTTGCATGAAATAAAAGACTAAAATAGAAAGACTTTAAGGTCATTTTCAAGGTCACCCAAACTTTGATGAATCTTGGGGGGGTGCTTTAGAAAACATTATTTCTAGGCCTTGGACTAGAATTTTTACAATATAAATGGCACTTTTGATTCCAAAGTTTCCATAAATGGGACAAATGGAAGAGCATACACACAACACCCCTCTCTTTGCTAAACAAAATTAGATCAAGCACCTATTTAATTCCAAAAAAAAAATAGAAAGATGAGTTCATTTTTAAGCACCAAATTCGAAATATTGGGTGGTGTTCATTTGACCCCTTGGTCTTAATTATAACTTTGAATGAAAATAATGAAATTTTATTGAGAAATAACCATAAAAAAAATTCATACACACTAAAATAAATATTTTTTTAGTTAATCCTAGGCATCTAAAGAGGTCTAAAAAGCATGTTTTAGCAAATCTTTAGCTTGGTCCTGTATTGAAAAAGTTAGTATGCCCTTTAGCCTTAAAGCTAAATTCAATTTAAAATAATGAAATTTGAAAAATTAAGTCTCAATTTTTTTGCACAGTGCAATCCTTCTACTCCATAGTATAATACCATGAGTTGTAGGACAATCCCACAACTTGAAGAGTTACGGTATTACAAACAATAATCTTGCTACTCGAAGTCACAATCTCGCTACTTGGGGTAAAATGCATTTTTATGAAAAAATTATAAAAATTAAAGATAAATTAATGGAATATTATGAAAATTTAAAAAAAAAACACATGATTTAAAAAAAGAATTGTCAAAAACAAAATCCAAATGACCCCAAACCAAGCTCTAAAAAATGGCCTATTTTGCACACTACAATACCATGACTCATAGTGATAATCTCATGAGTTGCAAGATAATCCCATAAATTTAAAATTAGTGGTATTTTATCTTAAATTACTAGTTTTTAGACAATACTATGACTTTTTTTGGCAACCCCATGAGTTGTAGGACAATCCCACAACTACATAAGTAGCAATATTATTGCTTAACTGCCAATGGTTAGACAATACCATGACTCAGTTAGGTAACCCCATGAGTTGTAGGACAATCCCATGACTACATAAGTAGTGGTATTATCACTTAATCACCATTGGTTAAATAATACCATGACTCAGTTAGGCAACCCCATGAGTTTCAAGACAATCCTATAATTGCATAAGTAATGGTATTGTCACTTGACTGCAAGTGGTTAGACAATATTGTGACTTAGTTAGGCAACCCCATGAGTTTTAGAAAAATATCATGACTAAGTGAGTAGTGGTATTATTAAAACCTACATAAAAAGGTAAATTTAATCCAAAATAAAAATAGTTAAACATAATACCACAACTCCTAATGACAATATTGTGATTATGTTTTAACAAAACTATGACTGTGTTTTGACAAAACTATGAATTACAAAATGTGTTTTACTTTATTTGTTTCACTCTTTTAAGCCTCCCACTCCAATATTAGACAAAAAAAAATATAAATTTGCTTGAGGGAGCATTGTGGTCAATTTTATGAAGCTATTTGGGTCCCATCGGGTGTGCCATTATGTGAACTAGCAATTTGGCTCAAGAGAGGTGATTAGTACTGTGTTAGTCCAAAAATGCAAATAAATTGATTAAAAAGAACTAATTAGCATACATCTCTAGGCTTAGTTACTAAGGATAACTTAGTTAACAAACATGAATGAAACACACAACTAAAATGCAAAATAAACCTTCCTTTACCTTCCTTGGATGCTCCAAAGTGCTTGTCGTAGTGGCTTGCTCAATTTGTGCTCATCAAGTCTGCATCAATAGAAGCTTGGCTACATCCATATCTCCTTGTCACCATATGTCTTTGGCTTGGATTATATTGGATCAATATTTGGGCATAATAACACTAATTGGCATGAGGCTTTAGAAATAATTCAGCATTATAACTTTACACAAGTTAAGCCCTTTTTTCATGTGGTAAGGCCTCCTATTTATAGATTTTTGTAAATGGGTAGAATCAACCTAAACCATCCATCTCAAGATTGAGATGTGTGGCTAAGGATTAATCTAATTTTTTAATTAAAATTTATACATTGGCTTGTCAATATTTGGGATAAAGGAATAATTAAGAGGCATGGAAGGGCTTTAATGAGGCATGGGAGTCATGAATCTTGATATTTGTGGAATTTATGGCCTAGGGATGTCCTCCCAAGAAATGAGGTCACTTGATGATGTATATATTCAATATTTATTTCTAAAAATAAGTATTCAACAATTTTCCATGGAATTCTTAATTAGGCTCTAATTTGGTTTAACTAGCTCTTAAGCATGATTTAGCACTTTGTGCATAAATTACTCAAATTTATCAGAATGTCCTGTTATTGGTCCAAGATTTGATTGGATTAGAATTTGAAGTAAATTTCAAATGTGTTGAATCCATTATCCCATTTAGTATGTTACAAATAGCAAATAACAAAGTCACGTGTCTTGTGTAAGAGATTTGATAGGAAAGAGCAATCCATAACACCCAGGTGTAAAATTAGCATTTTGACTTGGAATGATTTGATCAAAGTTAGTTGGCCCATAAATTACACTACCACATGTATGGATACCCTAGCCAAAATTATCACTTGACTATATTAGGTTCAAATCTTTTAATGTACTTTAGTATTTTTAGGCCAAATTGTGTATTTTAGTAAGAATTGGTTAAAGGCATGATTGGAGGTTATTGGTGGCCTAATTTAGGTGTCTACAAAATCCATGTTCTGGGCCAAGTAATTAGGTATCACCAATGTAGGGATCATCCCATTCATGAAGGATCAAATTATGTCAAAGGCCTCTCAGCTATATAAACTAATCATTGATTTAGTACATGACACTCATAGTGGGTTGTGGTGTATTGACTATGAGATGAAGGGGCATAACAAGAATAATTTACCATGAATAAATTTTTTTACCCTCCTTCTAAACTATGAAGTTTTTCATGGGCCGATTGACTCTCAAAACTATCCCTTATTATAGAATACTAGCCAAGTAAACATCACCATATACTACAAAATGTGTGATGCTTATATGCATGCAATGGTGGACTATAGAGTCATCGATGAGATGTGCCAAAATATGGAAAGAGGTAAAAGGTAGGTGATGATGTTAGGTATTGGTTAGGTAGGTCAAGGTAATGAAGGCTATGGCAACCAGCAAGGTGCACATGGGCAAGGAGGAGGACATGGTGAAGGAATATTCCCACCATGATCGTGTTATAAGTATGGGTCACTTGAGCACTATCAGCATGATTTTACCATGCACCCAATGTATAGGTACTATCAAGGACCACATTCATTTTAAGAATGTCTAGACATATAGAAAAAGATAACTCAAGTTTGGCCTGACACAGATAGAGGTGCCATGATGGTTAGGCACAATTCCAAAGAGGAAAAGTGGGATCCTAAGCCATAATAAACTTACAAGGAGCCACCCAAAGTGTAGGCCATAATAAGGAGTGGGTTCACCACTCAACTACCCACTACATTAAACTAAGATTTATACTTGGAGTAAGGCAAATCAAGCTTCACTAATCACATAACATGGTTGGAGCCCAAAGTTACACCATATCATGACCTTGTGTGGTATAAGGATGTTCTATAGCAAGCTATGAACATGATACAAAACTTTTAATTTGAAATTTAATTGGTCATATATTTAGAATCATAGGCCATCACTTTTCACAATAAGTAAGATCACTAGGAGGTTGAATTATAAGAGTTGATCGAGATCCTCTGCCTCCTACAAATTGAAGGGGTACTACCATTATTTAAAGAATTACTTCTGAAGCATGTAGGGAAAGAACTAGTCGAAGATGTTACATCTCAAGTGATATAAGTTATAACATCATATATAGAGTAGGCATGTGAGGTAAGGCATACTTAGAACACTGAGTATGACCAAGAATTGTTGATAGATATCAATAGATGGTCAGTTTATGAAGTACTAGTTGATATGGGCATTGAGGTTAATATCCTAACTAAAACCACCTAGGATAAGATGATATAGCCACCCTTGAGGCCTTCACCTCACATGATATTGATGGATAATACAACTTGAGTTAAACCAATTAGGATCTTGAAGGGCACCATTATAGATATAATGGGCATTGAGTTTCAAGCCTACTTTGAGGTCATCAAGTTAGTAAAATAGGACAATTATCTAGTGCTCTTGGGAAGGCCATGGTGATATCATAAAAATTTACACATTTTTTTTAAGAATTTCTATATGAATTTTGAGAATGGAAAGGAAAGGGTGATGATACCTCTTTCAAGTGACCAAGATCCCCCATACATAGAAAGTGTTGATTTTGAGGATGAGATCAACCATATCTATAACATAATAGTATAGGGTGTCAAAAACCTCAACCCTAATGACCAAGGCATGTTCAAATGGGGAGATGGATAACCAGCCTTTGATATAAATAATATAGCCTATAAGTGATGGATTGAAGAGGCTTGTGAGGTTACTAGTTGAATATTCCACCTAGTGCACATAGTCGAGCCAAGATCAGCTAGGATTTGGTTGGTTAAGATTAAACACCCCAAGAAGAAATGGTTTCCCCGCACTCAAAAATTGGTGAAAAGGGTACTATAACTAAGTAATGGGAAGCTTACAATACTTCCAAAGTATGAAGGGATCCAACCATATAAAATTATGTCCATGACATTGAATCTTTCATCCCCAAGGAGATAGATACAAAATCTACACATTTACCAATGGTTTTTTGGGCTACCATTAGATGCAGATCAAGGAAGAGGATAATCCAAAAATAACCTTTAAGACTAAATGGGGTTGTTTTGCTTATAATGTAATGCTTGTTGTACTTAAGAATGCACCATCCATATTCTTTAGGGTAGTGATCACTACCTTTAGGGATTTTATCCATAAGTTCCTCCAAGTGTATCTTAATGATTGGAATATGTATGGTCTTGTAAAAGACCACTATGAAAATTTTAACCTCATGTTTGAGAAGTACAAGAAGCTCCAGATCTTCTTAAATTTTAAAAAGTGTATCTTCACAACTCTATTTGGGATATTGCTCGGGCACATTGTCTACAAGGATGGTTTGCTTATTGATCTACTAAAGATAGCCATAATAATATAGCTCCATACCTCCTCAATGTAGAAAGATGTTCTCACCTTTCTAGGCCATTATGGATACTATAAGAAATTCATTCATATCTATGCAAAGATCATAGCACCCTTAGAGGAGCTCTTGCATAAATATGACCCATTCTATTGGCATGAGGTACAAGAGGAGGCCTTTGAAACACTAAATCTAAAGTTAGCTAACATACCAATCCTATAATTTATACACTGAACTACTCCCTTCCACATCCATTTTGATGCTTTAGGATTTTCCATTGGTGCCATCTTGGCACAACTAGGCAAGGGCAAGATGGACCACCCCATTTCCTTTACAAGTAGAAAATTGACACAGGTAGAGTAGAATTACACCACCATCAAGTGTGAGGCACTAGGAATGGTTTATGCCTTATAAAAATTTAGTTAATACCTACTATAAACCCCATTAATCTTCTTCATAGATCATGAGGTGATTAAGTACCTCATGAACGAGCCTATTTTACATGGGCACATATGCAAATGGATTGTTCTCTTCTATGAGTTATAGTTCTTCGTTATCATCAAACTTGGGATGTAGAACTTGGGGCTAGACCATTTATCCGGTATCAACTCTAGTGATGTGGTGGTGCCAATCAAGGAAGATATACCAGATGCATAACTATATAGATTTTAGTGTTCCCAAAAGATCTAGTGGATATTTCCACTTTTCTGACATCTAGACTTGCACACTAAACCTTTCACACTAAACCTTATAAACTAAATAAAAGAAATAACTTGTAGTTTGTGTTGTCCCCTTCTAACTCATAGAGGGGAGATGTACAAGCTAAGTAGGGATGAAGTCTTGTACTAGTGTGTTTTGTAACACAAATGAGACTCCATCCTATAGGAAGTGTATGAGGGGATCATAGGAGGCCATTGTGCTAGAGATGTAATGACACATAAGGTATTGCATTTAGTCTTGTGGAGTCCAACCCTATTCTAAGATGTCAAGGAGTATGCTAAGATATGTGATGTATGCCAATGCACTGGAAAGCCAAACCATCAAGATGATATGCCTATCATTCTCATTCTTTTGCAAGCACCATTCAAAAAATGGGCCATTGAATTTATTTGGCCAATCACTCTCATAACATAGTGCATAGGTGCTAGATATAGCTTAGTAGCCACTAACTATTTAACCAAGTGGGTTAAAGCCATGCTAACCAAAGACTACACAATTTCAATAGCTACATGCTTTATATGAGATAACATCATAAGTATGTATGGTTTCCCATTAAATCTCACTAGAAATAGGGGCACTCATTTCATCAATGAAATGGTGTACATCCTTCTAACTAAATACATGGTGTCGTACCATAAGACCACCCCATATCATTGCCAAGCTAATGGCATGGTTGAATCCTTTTAAAAAATTATGGGAATGTGCTTGATAAAGATATGCAACATTGTTCATAAAGATTGGTATGATCATGTTTTAGTGGTACTTTGGGCATATCGCATGACTTATAAATGCATAAACAAGGCTACACCATATTAATTAGTGTTTGGTGCTAAAGCAGTTTTACCCATAGAATTCATGGTACCCTCCTTATGCATTGCATGGATTGGTTGGTTAGATGACCAAGAACCCTTAAGCTCAAGGTTTTAATACTTAGAGTGATTGAATGAGAAGTGTTCCCAGGCCAAGTGGAGTTAGAAGATTGAGAAGGCATGCCATGAGCACTGATATGACAAGCATAAATAACATAAAGAGTTAAATGAAGGAGCAATAGTGTTTCTCTATAATTCTAATTAATTCAATCACCTAATAAAGTTGTAAATATGGTGGATGGGTCCTTACATATCCAACACATCTTATAAATAGGCACATGTAAGATATGCACATTATTCAATGAAATATTCCCTAGGCATTTCAATAGCAACCAACTAAATCCCTATAAACAATAGGCTGATGCTTGCACCATGAACATTCTAACTTTTTGGTCATTATTTAGATTGAATTTGAGCCAAAAAAATAAATTTTAGTGCTAGCCAAAAAATTCTTTTCTTTAATTTTTGTCCCTTGTATTATGTACAAAAGTAGTGAGCATTGCACGATGGTTACACAAACTTTTATGTCAACACTTCACACATAATTCCAATTGGGTGAGTCAAGAACTTATGCTCATAATTTCATGAGGCCAGACATCTAAGTAGTGGGTGAATGAAGATTACCAGTCATAAGCATAATTAGAAATAGAGACATGGGTGTAAGATGAATAGTTAAAGGTAATTGAAGGCCCAAGAATGAACTACTCTAGAGATAATTTTATGCCAAAATTTCAAGCAGGTACATTGATTGATCTAGTGTCAAAACCCTAAGAGGTAAGTAAATATGTTCAACATGGTTGAATATAAGGTAGATAGTGAATATTCACATTTTAAAAGTGTGCAAGATCATTAGGAGAGAAAGAAAGTGCTAGAGGGCAAACATAAGGGATTTGTATGGGATAGGATAGGCCAAGGTAAGATGATGTGTGAGAAATCAACCAAGGTAGAAAATTACACTAGAAATAGGAATGTAATTAGAAAAAAAAGTGGAATCGATGAGGTTGAATCATATGTATGTGAGGCACTACGTCCAGATTGCCACAAGGAAGGTGAAGGTCATGGTGAAGGATACATGCATAGAAGGAAGTCATCTAAGGCAACTAACATCCACCCATAAAAGAGTGAGAAGTGATCATTTAAACCACACATCACCTCACTATTAAATTAATTAGGAGTATTAAATGAAGTGGTGGTAGTGGCACAAAGATACACATTTAATGCATATAAGATAAGATGTTTTCAAATATCTCACATATTTTTTGTGTTTTCCAAGAAATCAAGGTACCTACACCATTACACCTACATTAATAATGCTAGTTGACAAGTTAAGGGTATAAAATAGTAAATGATAAACTTACTTAGGTTACCAAGTTTATTCTAACTTAAGACTTAGCACAAACCTAGTGAGAAACTAGAGAGCCAAAGTAAGGAGAACCCTATCATAGTGAGCATTTAAGTAATCTAGGCACCTTAGAGTGAATAGAAGCATAGAGAAAGAGTGCATTCATAGTGAAGATTAGTGTGAAGGATTAAAGAGAGAGGTTCATTTAGAGAACCAAGTTGAACTAGGAAGCTATTATCTAGGCCACCATTAATGGCCAACAAATATTGAGGTGGAGAAAATAGTCAAAAACCTCATGACTATTGAATCACTAGTCATCATTTGAGGCTTTGGTAGACCACACCTCTAGAGTTTTAATATAGGTAGATTTAGAATGGTGAATAAGAGGAAGTTACCAAGCTCTACATTAGTGTAGCTAGAATCTAATTAGGTAAAAATTATTTAGGAAGCATCTATCACCAAGACAAATGCACAAATAGTTGAGGCAGTTAGCATCACAGTGGTGGATACCGAAGCGCTAACAAAAATGTCCTACTAATACATATAGTTTCCATCAGATGTATCAATAAAAGAACTATGGTTCTCATTTATGTATGTATTCTAATTGAAGTAATACAACCATTGAACATCAAGTCATTTCCAAGACTTGGTGTAGGACTAGATGGTGGATATAGGGTGTACGATCTTGTAAGGCAATGCCCTATTTGATGTCTCGATTGGAGAAAATATGACCACTACTTGTGCAACTAAGATCTATGAGTTAACTTCAAAAAACCCAAATATTTCATCTAATTCCTTCTCTTGTGCATCTATGAGGATTGTATATACTTTTTAGGCTAGCATATGAAGATATCTATGTAGATGATAAAATGGATTACTAGGCTCCCAGACATAGATAGAGACATAAATTAGCTGATGGATGATGATGAATAATTAGAGTACATTTTGAAGCTCTTAAATTACTTAAAGGGGGGATATACATCCCAAATTAACAAGTGTGAGGACTTAAGCATGAGGGTAGAAATGCACCTCATGAGTTCAAAATTATATCATAGCAATTGATGATAGATATGTCTACGGTGTACCTCTACATTGCATATCATATGATGTAGGGTGTATAGTTTAATATCACCAAGTTAATCATGGAATATTTGATCAATAATGAACTAGAATTCCATAGCACCAAGGGGACCTTCAAGTGGGGGTCTATCTTCATATTGATCATAATGGAGGAATTTGAGATCTTGGATGGGAGTGAAGACAATCTCTAAGTATTTTCATAACACCAAGACTCCCTTGTGTTAAAATATAAGAACTTCACCTACCCTACCACCTTCAATCCCAAGTACAAGATGTGTGTAATGTGCTAGTGTGAAAATTACATTAAAGCCTTTGGACTGGAGTGGTGCATTTTCCAGGTGCTTCCTTAGAACATTTTTAGGATGACAACTTTTATCATGATGCAAAACTACTACATCATGAACTTGACATTAAAGGATGGTAATAATTTAGGATGGTTGAAGCTCCCCTTCACCTTCTTGATATAATACTTTAGGGACACACTACACCAAATCCCAAATGTGTAGAAGATGGATGTTCTAGTTAAGGAGCTAGATGTATAAATCTAAAGAATCAAGTGCATGTTTCCTTGCATAGATGGAAGCATGATATAAGATGCCTCAAATCACACAAACATCAATCTAGTCTAAGAGGTTACCATCCTTGGATTCATCCATAGGCTCTACTATGAGATGAAGTCAAGAAAGAAGGATTCCAACATCAGGTTTAGCTTTGAGTGGAGAAGAGACACCCCAGTCCAAATCAGGGATGAAGGAACCCCAACGCCCCTTGAGAAGAAAAAGTCCTCAAAGAAAAAGAAAGGGGAAACCTTAGAAGAAATTGAGGAGTGGCTAAATCTGAATATCAATTCAAAAGGGGAAGCATTTATTTTAGATTCATCTAAGAAGCACATGATATTTGTATATAAATCCTCCCCCAATGTAAAAGAGAAAAAAAATGGGAAGGTTCCCTCTTCAGTGCCCAATATTGATATCTCTAAAGGAGAAGAGGAAGAGTAGTTGATAGAAGAAAAAAGTGGGAGGGGCACATACATCATGCCCAAGGATGATGAGTCCTCATAAATTCTATAATTGACCCCTTCCCCATCACCCTTGACTGAATTAGAGAAGTGCAAGTGCAAATGGAAGATACTTGGCTTCTCTAAAGCTGAGATGTGAAGGGTAGAGGAGCTAGAGAAGTAGGAGGAAATGACCAATATTGGGATACCAAAGGAGGTCAATAACATGGTAGATGTAGAGGAATGGAGAAAGGATGAAGATTGCAAGGTATAGGATTTGAATGAAAAAGCAAAGAATAAGAGATAGAAAAATCCTTGAGGAGGCAACACCTTCAAGCGCACTAGCAGAGGAAGAATTATAGATCTAGTGGAAGGACATGAGCCTATATCAAGGTCATATTGATGTGGTGATAAGGTTCAATCACAAGTGCAAGGAAATCAAGACCAAGGTCATGTCCTAAGCTAAGATTAACTAGTTAGATGCCAAAAAATCTAAGAGAAAGAGAGAAAAAATGCACTGTATAAACTACGTAAAAGAAGGCCAAAAAAGAAAAGGCTAAGAAAGAAGAGGTATAAATAAAGGTTAAAGTAGAGAAGGCCCAGAAGAGGGAGAGAGAAGAGAAAGTGGCATAGGAGGAAATGGCATGCATGTTAGAGGAAAGGGAGAAGAAGAAGGGTCCTCCTAGTGAAAAACCCAAGGAAGAGAAATTACTAGAGATGGTGCCTAGCACCTCTACTAGGATAGTAGAGGAAGCTACACAATAGGTGTGTCCTAGATCTAAATGGGTGCCTAAAGATAAATAAGGTGATATTGTCACCTCAAAGAAGAAAATAGAAGAAATAGGGCCATGATAGGAAGAAATGGATGAAGGGGAGAAGTACACAAAAGAACCCCTACAAGAGAAACATGATGATAGGTTTAGCACTAGAGAGAAAGAAGGATAATATGAGAAGGGAGAAGAAGGAGAAAATGAGAAAGAAGAAGAAAAGGAAAAAGAAGAAGGCACTAGAATGATCATAAGTACCAATTAGGAGGAAGAGTTTGTCGAGGGCAAGGAGTTTGAGCCAAGTAATAAAGAAATGGCATAGCAATATTATAAATAATATGAGGATTTATACTTAATGGAATTCATGCCACTAAGAACTACCATGACCTTCACATGCCACCAAGTTTCTCGGGGACTAGACTAATATATTGATGAACCTAAATTTGAGGTTCCAACCAAAGAAATCTAGAGTGAAAAGAAGCCTTAAGAGGGTCATGATTACCAACTCCTCAACCCCCATGACTTAAACCCCGTATGATCATCCAACACATTGATTAAGATGGTCTCTTTCATAGCATGCAAGAACATCATTACTGATGTTTACACATTTATCTAGAAGAAGGCAATGAAGAAAAATAAGAAAAAGCTTAAGGAAACCAAGCTCAAACTCAAATAGTTAGTTAAACACATAGAAGAGGTGGACCCATCCATCTTAGATGATGTGGATACCTTAGGGTAGAGTGAAATTGACCAAGTATGTGTGCTCATGGAGAAGATGCTCTCTAGGATAATGTCTATAATAAAAGAATAGAAGGATCCCTATAAGGATTTAAGAGGAGAGTTTAACAAGAAAATGGATGTGGTGGAGGACTTATTTTCTAAACTTGAAGAGGGTGTAGAAGAAGCTAATAAAATATTTTGTAACTTTGCAAACTAGGTAGCAGTGATCAATGTGCACTTTAAGAAGGCAAAGGAGGAAGAGGATGCTTTATTATAACACTCCTTCATAGTAACCAAGATTAAGCATGTGTAAGTAATGTACAAGGTCAATTCCCTTAACACTCAATTGAAGACTCAAGATCAAGACCTAGAGGTAGTCTTATGTGCCTTCCAAACAAAGGTTAATGAGTAAGGGGAGATCTTAGATAGTGGAGTGAACTGAGCAAAGGAAAGGCTTGAGGACTTCAGGAAGGAATTATAAAGTGAAAATTTGCTCACTCTTGAGGCTACCTTGATTGAATTGGATGACACCATCAAAGAAATTAAAGGTGCTATTAAGGGCTTTGTCAACTTCAAGGTATATCTAGAGTAGGGTGTGCCTAAATTCTATGCACTAAAGGTGCTAAAAGTCTAGTCTGGGGTGGACTAGCAATTTTTTATGGGGTAATTTTGGGCCCTCTTTTGAACCATTATGTAGACCACACCAACTTATCCAATCTTGATGTGAGGAAATCCTTGGAGTGGTTGTTCTTTTTTGTACCTTTTGGTGTCAATTGGTATAACTCTTGTGGATCCCACACTAGTTGGCAGGTAGTTACATGGAACTAACCTCAAAAATATGCCTCTATAAGGAATTATACATGGTGGCTCAAGGAAAAAAGATATCAGAGTGGTGGATTAGGTGGGGAAAGTGACCTCCAATACCAACTCATCATTTAACATGTGCTCATCCAACTTGGGCAATATAGTAGAGCTAGTAGGATAGAAAACCCATACGACACCTCACCTCTTGGAATGCTCCCATCTAACCTAGAAAAAGATGCCCTATCTTCTTTAAAATAAGACTTACATTTGAAGATTAGGGAGAGGTGACCAAGGTAACAAATCTCTATCAAAATAGAGAGCCAACCTAAACATTTATCTTTTGCATAAGATAGATTAAGTATCATGAATGTATAACCCAAGCTCACCTACGAAATGCTATGCATAATTAATTTTAGGAAATAACATATAATCTATTCTATATGTGAACTCTATATAATGAATAGCGAAGAAATGAAGAATGTGGTTGAAGAATTGATGTGTTGACTCTTGCTTTATTTTGTGCAAATTTATGTTTATAAGTTAAGTTCATTTGGGTAATATTATAGTTATTTAATTGAATGTATTATGAAATGGAGGTTCATCCTTGGTTGCTAATGGTATCTTTATGCCATATAGCAACCTCAGCTCACCTATAAAGTGACTAAGTGTTGGAATTAAGATGTGCCAAGGCTCTAAGACCCATGCCTAGGGCATCACCTTGAGGATAAGCATTTGATCCTAAGTCATCCCTATGATTTGTCTAAGTACTTGAATGACCTTATACTATCCTTTCTCCTAGCTTGTGTTTTTAAGAGTCCCACATAGCCATTCATGGGCTCATACCTTAGCACTTATGTTCTCAAGAAGGCTTGTGACTTGTGACCTTCCCCTAAATACTTAGTGTTAGAAGGCTAACTGAACCCTTTATGCCAATGTTAAAACCCCATCAAAACCCAAGTTATGCCATGTTTTAAATAACCTAATGTGGGCCTGGTCCCTTCATTATTTCACTTCAAGTGAGTGCACAAGGCTTACACCTTGTGTGAAACTAATTCCATCACCATAACATGATTAAATTTTGTGCACTAGACCTTTTTATGCTCCTGCCTAGCTCCACTGAATCTAGAACCAACTTGGTTTGTTAGTTAAGTGCATGATTAAGTGGAAAATCCAACCTGATGAACTTTTATAACCACCTTGTCCTTTTATCACCACATCCTTACATCAACTTATCTTATCCAAACCATATTATCTAATTTAAAATCTACCTTACCTTAGTTGATACCTTGTCACTTGTTTTGACCTTGTTGACCAATTTTGATCCCTAAGGTCAAAATGTTAACCCGTATAGGAAAAAATTCTCTTGTCATGTATTTTTAACCTTATTCATATATTTTCTATGTACTTTGAGGTCTTAAAATAGCCTTTTCAAAAACTTGTTATCATAGTTTAAAGTTTATTTGGAGATATTAAGTTAATGTCTTGTTTTGGTCTTGTAGTGGTCTAATCATGTCATGGAGCAATGAAATTTAGTCAATTGATGTCATAGGTCCTTAGGTTTCACTTCAAGTCATTGCATGCCTTAATCACCTTGTTTAAACATTTCATTCATGCTTGGAAAGGTTAAGTTTCTTTTGTGGACTTCAAGGTAATGTTTTATGAGAAAAAGGTGATTTTTACTAGTTTCCATGTATGAAAAATCCCACAAAGTGAATGATCAATGCTAATACTATTTATAAGGTATTTAGAGAAGTTACATAGCTACCATATATGTCATCAAGTTAGAAAGAGGTTAGAAGCTTAATTTTAAATGCTTAGAAGGGATTTCAATGCACTTGTATGAACTTAAAGAATTCATTTTTAGAATAAAATGTTGCATAGGTGTCTCTTGGGATTATATAGGTCAACATCATTTTTGGGATCAAGTTTTAGGTCTCAAAAATGCATAAATATCTCTTTCTCCTCCATCACTGACTTTACAAGCTTAGAAAGGCAAAATACAAAAGCATGGTATGTTTAGGAGAGATAAATTTGGAAGATAAAACTTTGGTAATGTTAGGGTTCAAAATTTGATTAAATTTAGTGACATTGGTTTGTATACCTCCTTTATGAACAATCATTAAAACTGTGAGGTAATTATGCCTTGTCCATTCAAGTAGGATCTAGTTTTTCTCTTGTTTCTCCACATTGGAATTTGATGGAAGAGAAAAAACTTTATGAGATGTTTTCAAAGGTAAAACTATGCCTTTTAATGATTGTTTCATCAATAAATTCAATCTCATGAGGTGCCTTCATCAAAGTAACTAGTACCTCAAACATATGGAATATGTCATCTTAATGCAAATGTTGTATTTATTTGAATTGTTGTCATTCTCAAAAAAATTTAATTTCTTCATAATTAATTTAAAATACTCAATATATTATGATTCATTATCCCTCCTTGATAAGTAGGTTCTTGGTATATGATCCCTTCAATAGATGTCATGTTTTTGAAGCATGATATAGTCATAAATAGTCTGATACAGGTCTAAATTACTATGTTTAGCCTATGGGACAATGAGAAATAAATTGTATGCATGAGACAACACTATTAAACACATTGAAAACTCAAGGTAATGAACATGAGGCTCAAATTCACTCTTTATAAATACTTAGATGTGTTTCATCCACCCATAGGTTTGTAGACTTGTAAGTGGATATCCATGTACCTAGGTTTCATTTTGAGACTATTTTGGCAATGGAGATATGGACGTAAACTCAAAAACATTAATATGTTCTTTACTAACCCCATTTAATTATCAAAATAATGAATTAATTTAAGACTTCAACTTCTATGCAAAGCCTTGAGCTAACCTTATATGGGCATATACATATACATGGCTAGTTTTGGGATTGTATAACCCTCAGTTATAGATTTACAAGTTATTCAAATAGATGACATAAGAAAAGATCATGATTTGATATAAAATATAAGTCTAAATATCATATAAGATGTTCTCAATAACTTACCTAATTAAAAGATAAACCTATAGGTGATAGACCTGTAGACCCCCATTTTAGACAAGAACTAATGATCATGTGAAGAGGTTTGGTATGGAAACATGACTTTATTGAAAAAATGAGAAAGGACATAGATAAATGAAGTCATACAATTCATATGAGATTCATGGAGGGTTAAAGTGAATAATGTCAAAATCACCAAAAGAGTTTACATGCTTAACACTCATACATAGGCCTATGTATGAGGATAAGAGTTTTCAAAACTTGTGAATGTTATGTAAAGGCCAATAAGCTTACAAGGAAATGAAAAGATAATTAATTTATATCCACTATTTTCAATGTGATACAATGACTTTTAGATAATTTATAATCCTAAACACAGTCAAAATTCACTAAATGATTACCTACAACTAGGCCTAGAGAGGTGTGAGAAGAGGATTGTATGTTTGTGGAGGCATGATGTCTTGAAAGTGCCAAATAATATTTCTAAGCTCTCAAACTGTAAAAAAATCTTGAAGTTACTTAATTTTTTTTATTAAATACTTTTAAATTCAAATGCATTCAAAACATATAGGTTTGCTAGTCAAGATAGACTAAATTCAAAGCTTGAAAAGAGAATGTCACCTACAGTTAGTGATATGGGAGTCTAGGTGAGATGATGACAAAGTGTAGGGGTCATTTGAAGTCATAAAGACTTAAAAGAGGTCAAGAGGAAGATGACCAAAAACAAATTTCATCTAAAACCCTACATACATAGTTCATCTCTACCTATAGGTCTGTTATCCAATGCATGTTGGTTTCAAGTTTAGAGAGTAGGCAAAGTGTACATGAAGAACATTGAGGTTTACCTTAGGTGAATGGATAGGTAAATGAAACCATTTGAGGTTATGTAAAATATTGGCCAAAATTGGACTATATACAAAACGTTTTCCTAGATAGACTATGTCATTCTCCCAAACCTTTCATTGACTCTTTGCCTTGATGACTAATCTCTTTCTAGTCATGAATTATTGATGTATTGTACTATATTAGAGGGTATTAGCATGTTTAAGTGAATTGTGTCAGGAGATTATTGTAGTGGATGATTCAATGGTAAAGGGAAGAGATAAGATTCATGTCCCTATTTCATGTTCTCAACCTTATTGTAAATATTTTATCAAAGTTCAAGGTAAGCTTGGAAAAATTAAGTTAAATGCCTAAAAATAGGGTTTACACTACAAGTGCTAGATCAAGCTAGTTTTAAGGGTTATTCACCATCTAGTGACAAGCATGAAGTATTGGGCAAAATAAACAAACTATTAGAGTCTTGAGTAAAATATTTAATATGGCCTAAGCACCTTTTTTCCGAGACCCAAGTGGAAACCAAAGATTTTTACACACTTTGAAACTTTTCAAAATTTCAAAGTGCACTTATATCTCTTCTTTCCCACCTACCAAGTGCGAAGTAGAAACCAGAGATTTTAGTGCACTTTGCAAGTTTATAAAGTTGAAAACTTGTAAAGTATCTTTGATTTCCCACCTATGCAAATTTTCAAAGTTGTAAAGTATCTAAACTTTCCCACCTATGGAAAGTTTCAAAGTATATCCAATTTCCCACTTATGCAAAGTTTCAAAGTATCTCCGTTTTCCCACTTATGCAAAGTTTCAATGTTAAAAAGTATATATGTTTTCCTGCTTATACAAAGTTGTAAATTTGTGAAGTATCTCTACTTTCTTGCCTATGCAAATTTTCAAAGTTCACCAAAATCTATACTTTCCTAATTTTTCAAAGTTTCAAAGTGCACTAAAATCTCCACTTTCCCACTTTTTAAAAGTTACAAAGTGTATTAAACTCTACACTTTCTCATTTTTACAAAGTTACAAAGTACACCAAAATATCTACTTTATCACTTTTACAAAATTTTAAAGTGTGCATAAATCTATTATTTCCTATATACCAAGATAATTAGGAACAAATGGTTACAACATATTACAAATTACAAACTTGCAAGGTGACTCTGAAAACTCACTTTTTCTACCTAAGACACCCATATATGCCACGAAGCCAAAAAATTGTAGGCCTAAAAAAGTTAAGTCTAAGAATATTATCATAGAAATCATAAGGGACATGGATTGTTGTTGAAATACATTCACTCCTCCGCTTCTATGTTGGATGGAAAAAGATGGTGGTTGAGGCACATTTTTGGAGGATTGAAAGCTTTCTCCTCCTTTTTCTCTTCCCTTCTTCTATTTTATATATTTTTCTTCTCATTGTAAAATATAATCTCATTTGACAAGGAAAAACCTTGGAAAAATTTGTAATGAATAAGATTTGAATCAACAAGATCATATATTTTACCTATCTCTTTGACTTCACTTTGTGTTTTAGATAGTTTGCGCATGATTTCCTTGTGAAGAGATTTTATTCCTTGGTGTTTGTCCTTTCTTTCTTGCCTTTTTGTAGGTGGTTTAAGGTGTTTTCAGGTCTAATTTTGTGTTATTTCAGTCATAGATGGGTTTTTAGTGTGAGTTTTACCATTCCTCTATGATTTACCCTTGTCCAGGATGCCTTATTTGGAATCATTTATGCAAAACTAGCTAGTGTAAGAGACTATGTGAGTGAAAGATATTAGAGCTACTATTGTGTTTATTTTGGAGTAATAGGAGTATATTTTAATTTGGTCCATCATACATTTTTATGATTTTAGTCATTTTGTGCAGCTCTTCTACCCTTTCCCAATCAAAATCAGTAGTTTAGGTGATCTACCAAAAGGAACCAACCTTATTTAGAGTTTTAACCCCATATAGGATACCCACAGCCTGAGGTTGATCCTATTGTGTTGATAGGAGTGAGAGATCATGAATAACCCTCTCATAGGGTGAAATTATAGGCCACAATATTTTTTATAATTCCTAATGGGACACATTATAAGAATATTTATCAAGGTTGGTTCTAGTGTTGATCCATTTATAAAAATTATAGCATCCATACTCTCAGCATCTAGTGACTCTAATGAACACTCATCCTTCTAATGACAAAGCATTGCCTATCTTTCATGCCAAAGGTGAATACAAGGTCAACTTCTAGAGGTATTCCTTTTGAATTTTTTGAATTACCTTTTAACTAAGAAATAAGAGTAAGGTTTGCTAACACCCATCCATACTTGAAAAAATTTCATCCTAATCCAATTTGTAAATCTACCTCTACTAGAAGATCATTGTTAACCCCTTTCACTACTATGGTTTCCCATAGAGTCTTGCTTTTATGAATTTAAATGGTTAAATTACTTTATACCTCAACCAATATGATGATATCCCAATTATACCCCTTAAGAGTGTGCCTTACTACATAGGAGATAATTCTACAACTCCTTTTGAGCACATCAAAGACATAGCAAACTTTTGCAACATTCATGACATCTCTAAAAAGAACATATATATTAGGTTATTGGCGATATATTTCAAGGGAAAGGCTCCAAATTTGTATAGGAACCTAAATCATAATTACATCACAATATTCAACCATTTATGGGATAAAATATGCAAGAGGTTTGAAGACAAGAGTGATAACTTGTCAGTAGTAGAGTAGTTGACAACAATCAAGAGAGATCCCTAAGAGTTCATGCAAGAATTAAACAAGTTTAAAAAAACATGGGATAGGGTTCCAATCATTTTCAAACCAACTTCTACTTATACTTTTATCTATTATATAAGAACCCTCAATAATGACATTGCAGTCATGATATAGTCAATGGGGGGATACACATTACCTGATGCTTATGAGGTAGCAATCAAGATAGAGAATAGCCTAATACAAGCTCTCAAAATCATACATTATCATCTTATAACCTTGTTCCCTAATATTAAGCCACATCTTAATATTTTTCCTCCTCTTTTTATGATTCTTCCTTAGCCAACACTTACTTCCATACCTGCACCAAGACAAGTTAAAGATTCAACTAGTTAGACTAGTGAACTCCAAGAGCTCAATAACATGTTCCAAACATTTGGAAATGAGTTAGTGAATTTTAAAAGGTATAAATAGTATTTTATTAAACCATACCATCCCCCATATCAGCCTCAACAACCCTATCAATCCAATATACCACCCTTCAAAGATAATTTTCAAGGGTAAGGGTACCTTACCTATATTAAACCAAGTAACAACTACAATCCTAATGCTCCAAGCATTTCTAGGACATTGGTCCCTATTCAAAAAAACATTTCATAATAAATTTATTATCCTTGACCTTGGAAATAATCTTAAAATTATACTATCACCGCAAATGCAGTGTTCAACCAAGGCTTTAGTGAGCAATGGTAGTAGGGTGCTAGTTATGGGTTTAACCAAGCTTTAATGGTATAAAATGTAGAAGTGCCTATGATGAATAAAATAGAAGAGACTAAAAAATTCCAAGTGAATAATGAGGAAAAAAATTAGTTGTGTGCTATATTAGTGAACTACTAATTAGAGGAGAGTTATGCTTTCAATAAAAAATAAGCTAGTACTAGCCAAGCAAGCATTCCTATAAAAACCAACACAAGGTTCAAGAGAAGGAAGATAGAGGGAATCCAATAAGAATTTAAGGGGAATTATAATCCTCCTCCATTTTTTTCAAATAAAAATGAGCCTAATGCATCTCCAAAATCTCAAATAACTCAAAAAATTCAAAATCAAGGAGGTACTTTTATACCTCAAAGCTCACAAGTACAAAGTACTATTGTGGCTCTCAAAGCACAAGCAAAGGTTTGTGGTGCACACATCTAATTTTTTTTGAGAAAATGAAGAAGTCAAATTTGAGTATCCCTATGTGGTAAATTCTTTATATACCTATTCAAGTGGATCTTATTCAAGAAGGCTTGTCAAAAATCAATGTTTTAGAGAAGCCACCAAGCAAGGAGAATGTGGTCCTTACTAATGCAATCAAAACCAATGAAGGGAAGTCAAACAAGGTAATAAAACCTCATCCCTTATACATTTATTTTATCATTGGTAACTCCTTAGTACACAAATTCTTGTTGGGAAGTGGGGAAAGCACTTCAATAATACATAAATCAATAGCAGATCAACTTGGTTTGAAATATAAACCCCTCTCTAATTGGGTATTATAACTTGATGGATCTTCTAATGAACCATCTAGTATTATTAGAGGATAAAATTAAACCATTCACACTTGTCATAATGTTTTAGTGTCCCAATATGTGTTTTTTCTATAGGTACCACCCCATTTTTTTATCTATGTCTATCTAGAGACTTCACCACCAAAATCAAAGGTTATCAGGTAGCAGATTGGTCCTATATGGAATTTAAGACAATGTATGGAACCAATTTATCCATTAAGGCTAAACCAATTGCAAATTTCCACATTGAGACTTACAAACTAAGCAACCCAAATATCAACTTCATAATCTTAGATGAGGAAGACAACCTTATTAGTCAATATTTAGACATTCATGTTGAGCTAATACCTGATGTTTTAATGGATGTGTTATGGAATGAGAATCAATAATTTGACCCTATGGGAGGCATTGAAGAAATAGATATAGGAGTATACTACGTACATGAAGAGAATGAGTTTATACCATCCCTTACTAATCCACAGAAGGAGACTAATGGAATCTAGAAAATGTCATTTGATGGATCAATGATCAAACATGGAGTAGGGGTAGTTGTATCATGGTTTCTCCCTATAATGACAAGTAATATTCAGCTTATAGGTTTTATTTTATTTTTTATTGTAATGTAACTGAATATGAAGACCTTACTCATGGCCTCTAATGGGATAGAAAGAGGAATATCAAGAAATTAAAGGTATATGGAGATAATGAACTCATTGTTAATCAAGTAAGAATCCAAAATACATCCAAGAAACCCTTGATCAAATATTACAAGCATAAGGTGTGGGATCTATTAGAGTATTTTGAAGCCTTCAACATGCAAAGTGTGTCTAGAGAGAGTAACAAGCATGTAGATAGATTAACATTAGTGGGGGCCGAGTTTGATATATCATATGAGTTGATTAAATTAAAAAAGTAGTCACATTTTAAGGTGCTTGTAATACCATCCATTCCTAATAATGAAGCCAATTGGTAGGTTTTTGACAATGACAAGTAGATTACCTACTTCTTTCAATAAGAAGATAAATTTTCATCTTCAAATTAGAGCAAGTTACAAAATAAATATGGAGGTCAAATCCTCTAACTGAAATCAAACAAATAACTTAAGGGGCTAGTTACCCTTGAGGGCATCTTTCATGAGGGAGTTTTTATGAGGAAAGATAAGGTAATCTTGTCCACTAGTGAAGAAAACCATCAAAGAGTTCTCATCTTCCAAGACAAACTTCATAATATTTGGAAGGTCAATAATGAACCTAAGAAAGTTGCATTTAATACACTTTGTAGGGATTTTTTAGATGGGTTTGCCTGGGAGTACACTAATCTTTTGGGTTTTGACCCTTAGCTTACTCATCACACCATTGAGTTAGATGAAAATGCAAATCTTGTAAGGTAAAAGTAGAGGCCTATCAATCCCAATGTAGAGGTACTCATGAGAAGAGAGTTAACCAAGCTTATTGAGTCAAACATTATCTTTCCAATTAAACACTCTTCATGGGTGGACAACTTGGTACCTATAAGAAAGAAAAGTGGTGAGATTTGATTGTGTGTTGATTTTATGGATTTGAACAACGTATCCTTTAAGAATTAATATTATTTTCCATCCATGGAGAAGCTCCTCCAAATGGTGGTTGGTTCATAATTTTTCTCTCTCTTGGATGGGTATTTAAGTTACAATTAGGTGATAGTCAAGGAAGAAGACCATTAAAATACAACCTTCACCTCTAAGTGAGGGAATTATGCTTACTAAAAGATTCATTTTGGTCTCTCTAATTCTAGTGACACATTCCAAAGATCCATGGACATGGATTTTTTATGTGTACTTAATTAGATGGTGCTTATGTACTTAGATGATATCATAATTTTCTCCACGAAGGCAATCGACCACTTAGACCATTTAAGAATCATATTTGATAGGTGTAGGGAGTTTGGGATCTCTTTAAACCCTAATAAGTGTGTGTTAATTATTCATGAAGGCAAACTATTGGAGAATGTTATCTCCAAAATAGGACTATCCATTGACCCTAACATGAAATGTCATCTTGGCCTTGTCTTTGGTTCAACACAATAAAGGACTTCAAAGCTTCCTTGAGAAGATAAATTTTGTGATAAGATTCATACTTGATTTTTCACATTTATTCAATCTTATAGCAGTAATGTTGAATAAGAATCAAGTCTTCTCTTGGTTAAAAGAATGCAAGGTAGGTTTTAAGGCTATCAAGTTAGCCATTACACAAGCACTAATTCTCTTGAATCCTAATTTTTCAAGATATTTATACTTATATGCAGTTTCTAATGTGGACAACATATCAATTATGCTCATGTAATAGAGTCAAGAGGGCCTTGAGAATCTAATATATTTCTTTAGTTAGGGACTTGAAGGCTATGAAGAGAGGTATTCTTTTATTGAAAATTAAGTGTTATCTATTGTAAGATCATTAAAAATGTTCAGGCCTATGTGTGAAACAATAAAATTCATCTCATAGTTTCCCATATAGGTGTGATAAATTTCCTATTGAGTAGAGATCTAAATGATAAGAGGGATGGTTAGGTCACCAGAGTCATGGATTATGATGTCGAGATCAAGTTTACTAAGTTAGTGATAGGTAAAGGTTTATGTGACCACTTGGTTGCTGACCTATAAGAAGAAAAAGAGGTTAATCTAGTGATGCCATATCGCATATAAGTAGCTACACCTCTACCCTCCATTAATTAGATGTAAGATATTATTAGACTAATAATAATAAGTGAGTGTCTTCAAGGTATGGATAAGACTAATAAGAGATAATTTATACTTTATTTGATATTTTATGTCCTAGTTGATGGGGTATTATTTAGGAAAGACCTCAATGGAGTGTTTCTTAAGTGCATAGATGTTGATTAGGTTAATAGACTCTTGGAGCAGTTCCATGATGGACCTACAAGAGGTCACTTTGATCCAAGGATAATAGTAACCAAAATCATGAGGGGTGGTTACCATTAGCCTAATATTTTCAAATATGCCTACACATGGGTTAAGAAGTGTCAAAAATGTGCTCTTTTCAGTGGTAAACAAAGACTAGAAACTTTTCCTCTTAACCCCATTTAGGCAAATCAACCCTTCATGCATTGTGACCTTAATTCATATGTATTATAAACCAACCTTATAATGGATGACACAAGTGGGTACTCACTACCACTAATTACTTCACTAGGTGGGTGGAGGCTATTAATCTAAAAGAGGATAACAAAACAATAGTGTTGGATCTCTATGTTAGCTTTGTGATAAGGTTTGGGGTACTAGCCACTATCATCTTAGATAATACCTTGGCATTATTGTCATGGAAAAAAGTAAAAAGGATCTTTAGCTATGTATCTACCTTAGAACATCATCCAACTACTATCCCCAAGGCAATGGGCTTGTTGAATCAACAAACAATAATTTGATTAGGATAATCAAGAGGACCATGGAGGAAAACCAAAGGATATGGCATACCAAGCTAAGAATAGCATTATGAGATTATAAGGTAGCTTCCAAGAGTGTCATTGGTAACTCACCATGTATCCTTGTGTATCGCAGAGAGGATAAGCTACCCATCTCTCTTGATCTACTAGCTTTGGAGCTAATTCATTAACTTGAGTTGATGGAAATTTAACCCATGGGTGTGAGAATGGTAGAGCTCATGGAGCTTGAAGAAACAAGAGACCTTGAAATGAAATCAATGGAATCACATCAATTTTAATCTAATAATGCTTTTGATAAGAGAACTATTTTAAGAGTTTTCAAATAAGGTGATCTAGTCTTGAAGTGGGATGCTAACAAGGCCAAAATAGATGGCCATATGAAGTTTGATATCTTGTGGAGTGGACCCTACCTGATTTATGGATATAAAAAACATAATGCCTTTCATATTTTTAGGATGAATGGAAAAGTATTACCCATCCCAGTCAATGGGATTCATATAAAACCTTGTTATTAGAATTAGTTTGTAGCCATTGTATATATTAGACTACATGTTATTTTCCTCTAAGTTCTTTATGCACATCCTTTTTTGTTGTGTGTTTGCATTCCCTAATGATTTATGCACATTACTATTCTATTTATTGTTTTTATTGATATTGTGAGAGTTTTTTTAGAGGTTTGCAACCTTGTTCTTAGTTTATGAGGATTTTTTATGACTCCATAAGCCCAATAGATAGGCTAAGATGACTAATATATTGCATAGTTAGGCATGCAATCCTAGGAGGTCACCAAAAATATTGGCTAAAATTAGCCTACATACCAAAATTTTGCCTAGATGGACTATTCCATTTTCCCAAACTATTCATTGACCCTTTTACTTGATGACTAATCTCTTGCTAGTCATGACTTAATGATGTAGTGCACTACCTTAGATGGTCTTAGCATGGTGAACCTAACTATCTCAGGAGCTTATTATAATAGATGATCTAATGGTGAATGGAAGAGCTAAGATTCATGTCCCTAATTCATGTTCTCAACCTTATTTTAAATATTTTATCAAAGTTTAAGGTAATTTTGGAAACTTTAAGGTGATTTCTTAAAAGTGGGGTTTACACTATAAGTGCTAGATCAAGTCGGATTTAAGGTTATTCACCATCTAGTGAAAATCATGAAGTGTTGGGAAAAAAAAACAAACTATCAAAGTGTTAAGTAAAAGCATCAATATGACCTAAGCCCTATTGTTACAAGACCAATGTGGAAACTGGATATTTCTTCGCACTTTGTAACTTTGTAAATTTTAAAAGTACACTTATATCTTTGCTTTCCCACCTACCAAGTGCCAAGAAAAAATTAGAGATTTATGTGCACTTTGAAACATTGCAAAGTTGCAAAGTATATTTACTTTTCCACCTAAGTAAATTTGAAAAGTTGTAAAGTATCTCCATTTTCCTACCTATGCAAAGTTGTAAAGTATCTCCACTTTCCTGCCTATGCAAAGTTATAAAGTTGGAAAGTATCTCAACTTTCCCGCCTATGTAAAGTGCACTAAAATCTTTGCTTCCTCACTTTTGCAAAGTTATAAAGTGTACTAAAATATCTACTTTACCACTTTTATAAAGTTGTAAAGTTCACTAAAATATCCTTTTTCCCACTTTTTCAAAGCTACAAAGTACACTAAAATATCTACTTTCCTACTTTTTCAAAGTTGCAAAGTGCACCAAAATCTTTGCTTTCCTAATTTTGCAAAGTTGTAAAGTGCATCAAAATCTCCACTTTCCTAATTTTAAAAAGTTTTAAAATGCACTAAAATATCTGATTTATCACTTTTTCAAAGTTACAAAGTGCACAAAAATATTTTCTTTCTTGCCTACCATGATAATTAGGAAATAGAGGGTTACAAACATATTTCAAATTGTAAACTTGCAAAGCGACTCTAGAAACCCACTTTTTTTGTCAAAGACACCCATACACACTACTAATCATAAAATTTTCATGCCTGCCAAATATAAGTCCAAAAATATTAGCAAATTAATTATAAGGGACATGGAGGGTTGTTGAAAAACATTTACTCCTCCTCTTATATGTTGGATGGAAAAAGATGGTGGTTGAGGTGCATTTATGGAGGACTGAAATCTTTCTAATCCTTTTTCTCTTCCCTTATATTTTATATATTTTAATTCTAATTTTAAAATATACTCTCATTTAACAAGGCAAAACCCTATAAATTTTTTTAAGAAACAACCTTTGAATCAATTAGATCAACTATTTTACCTATCTCTTTGACTGCATTTTGTGTTTTAGATAGTTTGTGCATGACTACCTTGTGGAGAGGTTTTATTCCTTGGTGTTTATCCTCTCTTTATTTCCCTTTTTTAGGTGGTTTAAGGTGTTTTTAGGTTTTATTTTGTGTTATTTAAGTCATAGGTAGGGTTATAGTGTGAATTTTACAATTCCTATGTGTTTTACCCTTGTCTAAGATGCCTTACTTGAAAGCATTTATACAAAACCATCTAGTGTAAGAGACTGTGTTAGTGAGAGATATTTGATCTACTATTGTGTTTTTTTAGTAATATTAGTGTATTTTAATTTTTTTCATCACCCATTTCTATCATTTTAGTCATTTTATACATCACTTATATCCTTTCTTAGTTTAGGTTATCTATCAAAAAGAACCAACCTTCTCTTGAGGTTCAACACCATCATAAGATACCCACAACCTGAGGTTGAACCCATTATGTGGCTAGGAGTGAGAGATCATAAATAAACCTATCACAAGGTGAAATTATATTCCACAATAGAAACTCAAAAGGAAATTCATAGGATAAGATAGCTAAATAAATTCTCTAAACCCCTGCATATATAGTCAATGGAACCTACAGGCCTTCCTACATTGCTAAGTGAAGGTTTCTTGTTTAGAGTGAATAAAGGAGGTCTCAGGGAAGTAAAATATATTTATAATGGTGTCATGGTGATATTATAACTCTTTAATATCCTTAGACTTAGTTGAAAAGACTGGAAATGATGATAAGCCTTGTTTAGGCCTTTAGAGCCTAACACTATACAAGCATACCATATTATCAATAATGATAAACATGGTTTATTGGGAATAAAATTAGGGTTTTAATATTATTATAAGTTCATGTATATAATATAGATACTTAAATACCATATACAGTCAGATGAGGTCAAATAAAGTGGCATTTAAGCCTATAGCATCACCTCAAATTATCCTAATGTAGGACTACAACATAAAATCAAATTTCTATTTATTAGTAAGACCATGAAGCTATGCATGGTAATAAATTAATTTTAGAGGTGGTAATAAGTTCCCTAAACTACAAAATTATGGAATTGGTTGTTAGTTTAGGCCCCACATCTTCAGGAATAAAGGCTAAGAACTCTAACCCCTCTTCAATGGTCTATTTTCAACATGAGAGCAATCTTATTTCACTAAAAACTATAAGGACATGATGTGTGAGGACTTTATCTCCTAGGTATATTTGAGCTGGATATTTAATATTTGTATTTGTGCCATTGGTTCAAGTTTTGAGGGCCCAGGGTTTATGAATAATCACTAAGAATCAAAGTCACTCTAAACCCTCTTAAAACCCTGGTAATGACTAATTGAGAGAGGTGAACCTCTAAAATTCATTAAATGACTTTATTTACTTCTAAAACTCTTTAATATTTTTTATCACTCCAATTAGGTTCTAACCATGTACTTTTTCTATACTTTCAACTATATGGACTATATTAAATGTCCTATTTTGCAAGGTTTTTGGCTATTTTATAGGGTTTTAAATAGTTGAACACTTGAAAAATATTAGGTAAGGTAATTTGGGATGTATTAAATCTATTAAATCCTAAAGATATGTATATTAAATCCTTGAATTGATTAAACAAACCTCATTTTTTAAAGCAGTCCTAAATAGGCTTAAAAAGAGATTAGTTTCTTGGACCATTTCATGGTTCTCATACTTCCATAGGGTCTCAAAGTCTCAAATTTGACATGGAAATTTTTTATAAGATATTTAAATTTTATGAAATTATTGTTTTGTGTTTCACATGTGTGATAAAGGTCTATATTAGAAACTCAATCTTCTAGGCAATGAGGCCTAATTGAGGTCTAATTGGGAGAAGAGAACAACATAAAAAACACACTTCCACTCACTCTCGAGACCTAAAACTAGGAATGAAGTTATAAATCCATATTGGATCCTAAAACATGTTCTCATTTTCCCAATATACTCCATACACTCTTATACATAGGGAGTTTTACATATTTTCAAGGCTACAAGGAATGAGACCAAATGAGAGATTTTGATGCAAAATGAGATGTTAGGGGTAGTTTGAGGTTTCCAAAATAGTTTTATCAGGTATGATATGATATTTATATGAATTATATGGAGATATAATGAATTAGTGAAGACAAACTCAAGTTTTGACACTTGTAAGCAAGATTGGCCTAGTGAGACAAAGAGACTTCAGGATACCTAACAATAGAATAAAGTGATGTGTTAAAGGGAACCTTTAGAGATAAGATGAAAGGTGTCAAGAGTATTAGGAATTTATTATTGCTCACATAAATAATTATATTTGTTAGTATATAGTGAAATATTAAATATTTTATTTGGGTGTACATAACTTGTGAGAATAACTCACTATTAGAAAAGCTTGAGAGAAATCAAGGAGTTATGAAATAGAAAGGATTTGTGATAAAATTTAAACCTTGTATTAAGGAGAGATTCCTCTTATAAATTGTAAATCTAACATATGAATAAATCAATTCTAAATATATTATCAAAGTGTGATTATCATTATTCTTCATTATCTATTTGACTTCATTGTTTTTTTGTTCAATTTATAAAGATCTAAACTAGACTCATTAAAGAGCAAAGGAAGAGATTAGTTCAACATGACCTGACCATCAATGAATCCACTTGTCATTCCACAATCTAAGAGAAGGGGTAGTTTTGAAGAGCAAGGCAAGGTATCAAGAAAGGTTTAAAAATTCCATGCCACTTGGAGCAAAAATGAATCTTTAGGAGATCAACACTTTCCTTGAAAACATGATGGGGAAATTTCATACCTCTTTCTTTTTTTAACTCTCTTCTTTACATTTTTCTCTCTGTTATATTCCCTTCTCCTTCTTCTCTCACATTTATCTATAAATTTAGACTTGATAGGATAGGTTTGTATCCTCCACCTGGGTATGGCTAAGCCTTACCCATTTGCAATCTTTTGAGCAATGAGAAAACTTTTGGTTAACCTCCTCCTTTGACTAGTTCAATGTGTATGCTTGACTAATTGATCTTGCTAAGTGATATTCTTGATTCCTTAGATGTTTGTCCTTTAATTATATGCATATTTAGTTTGAAAATTCTTTGTATATATTTTGAAGTGTCTAAGTATAGTGTGAAATATTGAGTGATTTTACTTCTCATTATTTTCATTTCATGACTTCTTGACTAGTCTTCCTATCCAAAGCATTCTTCACAACCTTCATGAGAAAAATTAATGTAACAAGGCAGATTTGGAGTAGTTTTTATTAAAAGTTAATCTCATATTGATTTGAATTTTTAGATGGTTGGTAGTGGTCCAGCTATTTTGGTGCATCACCTCCATTAGAGTAGGTTTTTTTCCCTTTTCCTAGCAAGTTGTTAGAATAGTGAATGATCCTAAGTGATTCATCAAGGGGAGCTAGCCCTTTAACCTAGAGATTCACCTCTCTAATAGGTCACCCATAACCTTGAGGTGATTACATGTTATTCCAAATATTTAAGGCTTGAACTACATTCCAAAGGGTGTAAATCTGGTTGATAATAGTTTTAGCACACTTGGTGGGACTAAGGTCCAATGTAGTGGAAGAATTGTTGGTGTTGTTCTTCTACATATCAGCTTTTGGAGGCATTTAAAATATTAATGATGACTCTATGCATAATCAACTAGTTATACTAACCCATTCACTTTTTCAAAGTAAGTTGTACTTTTAATTCATTGTCTTGATGAAGTTGTTATGGCTAAATTTGAAGTGAATTTTAGTTTCATGCATGTTAATGAGGCATATCAAGCCTATGGTATTCTCTATCAACCTCACTATGATCTGTCTCATCTTTATCATGAGTTATACCAATCCTATGATCAACATAAATTCCCTTTACATGACTATGTTTTTACTTATGATCAGCCTACATTCTATTTAAATATGACTGTGTTGTTTCATATGATCAATCTTTTCAAGCTCAAGATGTCCCTAGCTAACATAGTCACTCCTCAAATCAGTCCATTTCAAGTTTGAAGCAAACTCTCTTAGGCTATGAGAGGTATATGATAGGGCTTAACACACAAAGTTAATATGGTCAAGATGTCCCTATTCATCTCATTCATGATATGAGAGACTCATTGCAGCTAATGAAAAAATAATGGGCACTTATTGAGAGAGAAAATTTGGAAATACTCTCAATTGAAATATTGGATGTAAGTGGTCTCATTCAAAAAATAGAAGATATGCTAAGAGTTCATGAAGGACAATAGGTTTAATCCTATCATTCCCATGTGTCTTCATATATACCACCTCAACCTTCATATTCACCACTCATTGTTTCCCAAGAGACCAATTCAAGTGAGTATCAAAGTGTTCCAAGTCCTTCATATTTTCCTCAATCTTTCCCTTATTGAAATTCAATCTAAGAGAGCCTTCAAAGGAAGGAGAAGACTGTTGTTGAGTAGCTTATTATTGATAACCAAGATTATACTTCTCTTCCCTAATAACCCCCCAAGTAGTATTTCAACACTATAAGATGGAATCAAGTATTAAAATCATGGAGTAATCAAGGTGATACAAGCATAAATTGGGGATTTGAAATAAAATAAGAATATGAACCCATTTAAGTCCCTCCCATCCCTCATCAAGATCCCGCTCATACCTCATATCATCCTTCTTGTGTTCCTTATCCTCATGAGACCATTAATTACCTTCAAGAGAAGCTATTCCAAGAGAGTGAGACAATTAAATTAAAGACTTGGAGTTGAAAATGAAAAAAATATGAAGAGAGCCAAGATCAAGAGGATGAAGTCAAAGAAAACCTTGAGCCTATTCAAACCCCATTTCCCTCTCCCCAAGAACCTATATATTTTCCATATTAGATGTATATCAAAGAAGGTTTTAACAATAATAAGAAGATCCTAATTAAGAAGCTTTAAAATCATTTTTCATCTATTGAAGAGCCTCAAGGAGACTATGAGAAGGATGAGATGATATTTGAGGATAATGGAACACTCATAACACAAATGAATTTACTATCTCTCCAATATTTCTTATAATAATCCACCATTCCCAAGGTTTCAAGTTGCAATAATGCTTCTTCCATTCCCAAGCCAATTCTTGAGCCATCCACCATACCTCATACTCCCTCTCCAACTCATGAACATCTTCAACACCCTCCCACCACCCCATTCTCAAAGAGGAACCTATCATATGGGAAGTATATGAAGAAGAGATTGTAGTTACAAGTGTGGTTCAAAGAGAATGTGAAAAAGACAATTCAATTGTATATGATGAAGAATTTACCATTGGTACTCCATTTGGTGAAGATAGACACAAATAACTCTTCATAAATGAAGAAAGGAATGATCTTGATGATGTTGTAGCTACCTATGAGAAGAATGTTAAGATTGTTACCTTGGCTAATGAATAAGTTAGTGAAGATATTAAATAAAAGGCTCTTGAGAAGAACATTATGTTGACTAACTTATTGAGTCAAATGAACATGTTTAAGGAGATTCTAAGGACATGTGGTAGACATATTTACACATGTTTAAATAATATGAAGGTTTTAATAATCTAGCACCTCTATGAGAACAAGATTAGGTTGATGATTAAGAATTCAAGGTTCCTAGTGAGCCAATATGTTTTCATGTCCATGGTAGAACAATATATGATGAATATGTTATTCAATACAAGCAAGAGCTTAGATTAGAAAAGATAATTGAGGCTAAGGCCATTGATACCTTCATGTACCAAGGAGACTTATAGCATAAGTATTATAAATTTTTGACTGAATTTGAGGCTCTTCAAGGGCCTATACTTCCTATTGGATAGATTGAAGAAGATTTTTAAGCTTCCCTTTTACTTGAGAAACAACGTGATGATCTACATGAGGTCATTCAAGACCAAGTACATCATGTCATGCAATCCTTAGATACTAATAATGAAGTTTCTCCTATGAGCCAAGAGATGGTAATTTTTGAGATAGGCACAAGTATCAAGAGGTATTATGAGGACACTGAACCATATGATGAGTTTATCCTTATAGGGTATGCCACCACTTTATTTGAGAGCATGCCAATAATATTGGCAAGAAAGAATATGATGAAGCCAACAAGACAACGGTCCAAAAGGCAACTTACTGCATGCCATTCTTCATATCATGGAGTAAAATATCCAAAAAACTTCCCCTTTGACCTAGGAGTAAGAATAAAAAGTACAAGTCAATTGTATATAGTTAATTTCTTTCTTATTTATTGTGTTTCTTAAGTGTTTAGCTAGCACATGTATGTGTCTTGTTCCCTTTGCTTTGTGTGTGTTGTTCTTGTTTTATGTGATTTGGAGGTCAAATTAGTTTGTTTTGTCATGGTAAAGGTCTGGTCAAGTCTAAATTTGAGTGAAAATGACTCCATTTCCTAATGGAAGGACAAGGTTACTAGTTTATTTAGCATAATAGGTATGTTACCCTCATGAATCACCAATTTATTAACTAATTTTGATCCCCAAGGTAAAAATGTCAACCCCTATAGGAAATAACTCTCTTGTCATTTATTTTTAACCTTGTTCATAGATTTTTCATGTACTATGAGGTCTTCAAATATCCTTTTGAAAACCTTGTTATCATAGTTCAAGGTTTATTTGGATATATTAAGGTAATGTCTTATTTTGGCCTTATAGTGGTCTAGTCATGTCATGGAGCAATGAAACTTAGTAAAATAGTGTAATAGGTCCTTTGGTGTCATTCTAATTCATTTCATTCCTTAATCACCTTGTTTAAACATTTCATATGTGTTTGGAAAGGTTAAGGTTTTTTTATGAACTTTAAGGTAATATTTTATGAGGAAAAGGTGATTTTTGCTAGTTTCCATGTATGCCAAAGCCCACCAAGTGAATTATCAATAATAATAATATTTCCAAGATCCCTAGATTAGATACAAAACTACCATATATGTCATCAAGTAACAAAGAGTTTAGAAGCTTGATTTTCAATGCCTATAAGGGAGTTTAATGTACTTGTACAGACTTCAAGAACTCATTTTCAGAAGAAAAAATTTTAGATGTGTCTATTGGGATTATAAAGGTCAAAATAATGATTTTGATCAAGTTTTAGGTCTCACAGATGCAAAAAAATCTCTTTCTCCTCCACCATTGCCTTCACAAGCTCATAAAGGTAAAATTCAAATGCATGGTATGACTAAGAGAGAAATTTGGAAGCTAAAACTTTGGTCAATGTTAGGAGTAATAATGAGATTCAATTTAGTGGCATTGGGTTGTAGATTTATGGCCCCTCCTTTAATAAAAATCATTAAAACTGCAAGGAGGTCACTATGTCTTATCCATTCAAGTAGAGTCTAGTTTTGCTCTTGTTTCTCCACTTTAGAATTTGATGGAAGAGAGTTACCTTTATTGGATGTTTTCATAGGTAAAATGAATCATTTAAATTATTTTTTCATAAATCAATTCAATCTCATGAGGTGTCTTTATCAAAGGAACTAGTACCTCAAACATGTGCAATATGTCACCCTATTGCATGTGTTTTATTTGTTTAAATTATTGTCACTCTCATAGGTTTTGAAGTAATTAATCATTAATTGAAAATCCTCACTCTCTTTTTATTCATTCTCCCTCTTTTATAAGTATTTTCTTATTATATAATCCCTTCAAGAGATGTCATGTTTTATAATCATGGTACAATCATAAACGATCTACTACAAGTCTAAATTTCTATGTTTGACCTAGGTGGCAATAATAAATCAGTTGTATGCATGATATAATACTATTTAACACATTTTAAACTCAAGGAAATGATAATTAGGCTCAAATAAACTCTCTATAAGGACTTAGATGTGTTTCATCCACCCATAATTTGTAGACTTGTAAGTGGATATCCATGGACCTAGGTTTCATTTTGAGAGTATTTTGGAAATAGAGATATGAACATAAAATCACAAACATTATTATAGTCTTGATTAATCCCATTGAATTATAAAAATTATGAATGAATTCAATAATTCAACTTCTATTTAAAGCCTTGAGCTGACCTTAAACAAGCATGTGCATATACATCACTAGTTTTGAGATTGTATAACCCTAAGTTAGAGATTTACAAGCTATTAAGACATATGCCATAATAAAAGAGCTTGATTTCATAAAATATCTAAGTCTAAATATCTAATAATATTTTCTTAATAGTTTATCTAAGAAAAATATATACCTATAAGTGGCAGACTTGTAGGCCCCCATTTTGGATAAGAACCAATGGTCATGTGAAGAGATTTGGTATGGAAACATGAATTTAATGCATGAATTAGAGAGGACATAAACAAATTAAGAACTCCAAGTCATATGAGAGTAATGGAAGGTTAAAATTACTAATTTCAAAATAACCAAAAGAGTTTACAGGCTTAACACTCATACATGGGCATGTGTATGAGGATAAGAGGTTTCAAAGTTTGTGAATGTTATGTAACAAAAAATAAGATTGATGGGAACTAAAAAGATAATTAATTGATATCCAATATTTTCAAGGTGATACAATGACTTTCAAATAAGTTATAATCGTAAACACAATCAAAATTCACTAAATGGTTACCTACAGTTAGGTCTAGAGAGGTGTAAGAAGGGGATTGTATGTTTGTGGAGGCATGATGTCTTAAGAGTGCCAAAGAAGAGTTATAATCTTAGACTGTAACAAATTATCTAATTTTATTAGTGTTTTATATTGAATAATTTTAAATTAAAATTCATTTAGGCCATTTTCATTAACTTCCACAAGTTTTCTAATCAAGACAAACTACTTTTAAAACATGAAAAGAGAATATCACCTACAATTTAGGACATGGGAGTCTTGGTGAGATGATGACAAAATTTAGGAGTAATTTGAATTCATAAAGACTCAAAAGAGGTAAAAATTAAGTTTAATAAAAAAAATTCATTTAAAAACCTACATACATATTTCATCTCCACCTATAGGTCTAATAGGCAATGCATGATGATTTTGAGTTTGGAGAGTAGCTTGAGTGTATATGAAGATCATTGGGGTTTATCTTAGGTGAATGGATAGGTAAATTAAACCATTTTAGGTTTTTTAAACTCAAAATTCAAGTTATATGATAATTTAACTAAGAATACTCTCTAAACCCCTACATAAATAGTCAAAAGAACTTATAGACCTGCTTGCATTACCAAGTGAAGGTTATTTGTTTAGAGTGAATAAATGAGGTATTATTGAATTAAAATATCTTGAGAATGGTTTAATGGTGATATTATAACTCCATAATATCCTAAAACTCATTAAGAAATACTAGAAATGATGATAAGCCCTATCTAGGCCTATAGATCCTAACACTATACATGAATACCATATGGAAATGATGATAATCCCTATCTAGGCATGTAGAGCCTAACACTATACATGAATACCATATGAATATTCATGATAAATGTGGTTTATTGGGAGTAAAATGAGGGTTTGAATACTATTATAATTTCATATATATAACATATAACCTTTAAGACCATCTAAAAGTAGGGGAGGTCAAACAATGTAGCATTTAAGCCTATAGCATCAGCTTGAGCTCTCTTAATACAGGATTGAAACATAAAATAAAACTTATCTTTCTTGATAAGACCATAAAACTATGAATGGGAATAAATTAATTTCATAAATGGTAATAAATACCATACACTACAAACTTTTGGATTTGGTTGTTAGTTTAGGTGCCCCATCTTCGTGAACAAAGGCTAAGAACTCAAATCCCTCTTTAATGGTCTATTTGCAACTCAAGAGCTAACTTCTTAAACTCATAGCTATATGGAAAGGATTCATGGGGACCTGATATCCTAGGGATATTTTATGGGGATAGTTTACATGATATTTGCGTCATTGTTTTAGGTTTTTAGGGCCCAAGGTTTATAAACAATCACTAAGAACCTAAGTCAATCTAAACCCTCCTAAAACCCTAGTAATGACCAGTTGAGAGAGATGAGCTTATAAATTTCATTAAATAACATTATTTTCTTCTAAAACCTCTTGAATATTTATTATAACTCAAATTATGTTCAAACCATGTACTTTGTATGTACTTTCAACTTTAAATACTACATTAAATGCCCTATTTTGTAAGTTTTTTTAGTTTTTTATAGGGTTTTAATAGATGAACACTTGAAAACTATTAGGGAAGGTCATTTGGTATGTATTAAATCTATTCAAGCCTAAAAATATGTATATCACATCCTATATGTGATCAAACAAACCTCATTTTTCAAAGTAGTCATAAACATGCTTTAAAAAAGATTATTTTCTTGGACCATTTCATGGTTCTCATACTTTCACATAGTCTCAAGGTCTCAAATTTGACATGGAGGTTATTGATAGGATAGGTAAATTGAATAAAATGCTTTTTTTATTTCACATGTCTATAAGAGTTATGGATTATAAACCTGATCTTCTAGGCAAGGAGGCCTAATTGAGAGAAGACAACATAAAAAACACACTTCCACTCACTCTCACTACCTAAAACTTGGAGTTAAGCTCTAAAACTATTTACTCAAATATGTTCTCAATTTCAAAATATAATCATTACATTATTCTACACAAGGAGGTTTACATGTTTTTAGAGTTATAAGGAATGAGACCAAATGAGAGATTTTGATGTGAAACAAGATCTTGTGGGTAGTGTGAGGTTTC
The DNA here is from genome assembly GCA_037957365.1 of Torreya grandis. Classification (NCBI taxonomy): domain Eukaryota; kingdom Viridiplantae; phylum Streptophyta; class Pinopsida; order Cupressales; family Taxaceae; genus Torreya; species Torreya grandis. The sequence continues at coordinate 4,881,730 of JARHVA010000506.1, forward strand.
CAAATGAGTTTTTATAGGTATGATATGATATTTATATTCCTTACATGGAGATATAATTCATTGGAGAATAAAAACTCAAGTTTTAACACTTGTAAGCAAGATTGGGCCTAATGAGATAAAGATATTTCAAGACACCTAGCAATAGAATAAAGTGACATGTCAAATAGAACCTTTATAGATCAGATTAAAGGTTTTAATATCATAGGAAGACATTATTTCAACATGACCTGACCATCAATGAAGCCACGTGTCAATCCACAAGACATGAAAAAGGGTAGTTTTGAAGAGCAAGGCAAGGTGTCAAGAAAGGTTTAAAACTTCCATGCCACTTAGAGTAGAAGAGCATCTTAAGGATATCAAAACTTGTCCTTGAAAACATTATGGGGAAATTTCATATTGATTTCTTTTTTTAACTCTCTTTTAGACACTTCTCTCTCTCTCTCTCTCTCTCTCTCTCTCTCTCTCTCTCTCTCTCTCTCTCTCTCTCTCTCTCTCTCTCTCTCTCTCTCTCTCTCTCTCTCTCTCTCTCTCTCTCTTCTCTCTCTCTCTCTCTCTCTCTCTCTCCACCTTTCTCCTTATTCTCTCACATTTATATATATATATATATATATATATATATATATATATATATATATTCAACTTTGATAGGCTAATTTTGTATCCTCCACCTAGATATGGTGAAATCCTACCCATTTAAAAGCCTTTGATAAATGACAAAAAAATTATTTAACCTCCTCCTTTGACTAGTTTGATGTGTATGCTTGACTAGTTGACCTTTCTAAGTGATAGTCTTGCTTCCTTGGCATGTTTATCCTTTTCTTGTATGCATATTTAGATTGAAACTTCTTTTTAGGTATTTTAAAGTGTATAAGTAGAGTTTGAAAGGTTGAGTGAGTTGTCTTCTCATTAGTGTCATTTCATGACCTATTGACTATTCTTCTTATCCTAATCATTCTTCACAATCTTCATGAGAAACATTGATGTAGAGAAGCAAATTTAGAGTAGTGTTTATTGCAAGTTAGTCTCATGTTGAAGTGAATTTACAATTGGTTGGTAGTGGTCCACCTATTTGTTTAATCACCTCAATTATATTATGTTTTTCTCTATTTTCCTAGTAAGTTGTTAGAGTAGTGAATGATCCTAGGTGATTCATGAAGAGGATTTATCCCTTTAACCTATAGATTCACCTCTTCAATAGATCACCCACAACCTTGAGGTGATTCCATGTTATTCAAAATCTAGAAGGCTTGAACTACCTTCTAAAGGGTGAAATTTTGGTTTATAATAATCACCTTTTCCACCACTTTATCCCTTGTAACCTAACTTAATCATAATCTAACCTATTCTTACCTTATCATACCCCTATCTATACTAGTCATCCTATCAAGTTTGTATTCATACATTAGTCCTCATCCACATTGAAAAAATATTATTTACATATCATGGTCCTCATCATCATCTTGCTTATGTCCAATCAATTTTGAATTCAATCCTATCATTTTTTAATCTTCCTTAAGTAAATCATTTTAGTTTTGATCTAGTCTCAATCTAGTCAATCCCTAATTTAAATCAACCTCTTGGGACAATCTATCCCCCTGTCAAATCATAAATCTTGTTATGGCTCACCCAATTAAATCCAATCAAAATCATAAAATTATATCTTACGTCCTAATTTGGTCTACTTGATCTTGTCTTAACTCATCAAACATCACATCACATTGAACATTTAGTCAAAATGGATATCAGACAAAAGCAAGCCTCTATCCAATTTTTTTTTGCACATCCCATATTCATCCCTTAATCTTTCCATTCAATCTCCCACACCTATTTATTAGAGCTAGCAAACCACATCATCTATACTTTTTCCCATCTTTATCCATGGCTTCCAAATCAAAATTAGAAACACTAATTAAGAAGTGCCTCATGCCCAATAAGTATGTACTCATTTTGCACCTCCTTTAGATGAGCACTCCATATCCTACAGACTTTAAGCCTATCCACCTAACATTACTTCATGTTTACACCAATTCAAATTTATCTACTCTTAGCCTCCATACCACCTAGTCCTCTTCAAACCCTCCATCCACTAGTCATATCCACTCATCTACCTCTTCATATAATATCAAAGGGAGTCTTATCTTGACTACTTCATCAACTACTATTCTACCCATCCAATCAAGTCAATAACCATCTGATCTAAAGTCTAAATTAAGAATTAAAGATAGGAGCTATACTCCTCTATCTATATCCTTAGAATCCTTCTTCCACCAACTTATTTCTATAGAAATGATGGTATATCCACCCATATGACATATTTATCTTGCCAATCCTCAACCCTCTTTATATAAATCTAATCAATATTATTTATATCACTGAACTTAGGGGTATACCATAAATCAATGTCATAATTTCCAAAACTATGTCCAAGATCTCATCATCCATGGTGACATAAAAATCAAGAATAAACTATATGGGTTTGCATCTAAGGGTAAACAAGAAGAGGTATGCCAAGATATCTTTTTTGATCATGATCAATCCCTTCTCTTTCCAAGCCAAGGTAAGAAACCACATCCATCTTCCATTATACCCCCATCTTAAACAAATCCTCCATGAAAGATCAGTATGTTTCCCACGATCCTAGTCCTCCTTTCTCTCATGAGTCTTTCTTTCATGGGCCTATCCTTGGAGAATCCATTACTCCTCCATCATCTTTGTCTCATCCATCATATCAAACACCACACATTGAGAGGTCACTTATGTAAAATGAATCCTCTACTATCATCATTAATCATGTAAATTAGATTCAACATTAGATAAAATAAAGTCTTATCTACATTAAGATTATTTTCAATACTAATATCTTAGTGAAATATTTTGTCTAAATCATCATCCTTAATTAATATTGTAGATCATAAACATGCCTACCTTTTGAAGATACCTCTAATTTATATGTCAACCAATCACAAGGCATATATTTTTATCCCACCCAAGATGGTAAAGTCATAATAGAGTTATTATAAGATTTATCTATCAAATATAGTCAAAGTGAATCTTATCCTACCTCAAATGCATGTCTTAATGATCCTTTTGATAATCTTTAGGATATTTTCTCCAATGTTGAAACTGGGTCTCCTAAGAACATCTATGAGTATTATGTTTACCCATCATCACTCATCAACCTCATCATACCATCTCCACTACCTTCATGCATCATAGTTCCTTTTCTTCCTGTCAATGATCATTAATCACCTCCCTCTATAAGGACAAATGGGAACATACATCATTGGACCCTTCTTTGAGTAATGTAGCATGTGCTAAAAATATAAAGGTCTAAGACCATATTCAAAAAGTCATACATGATGATCAAATCATCTTTGATACACTAAGTCACAATCTAAATAATTTAAACCATTTACCTAATTAAAAAGTGTCTTCCCCAATAAAACCCCTCTTTGAGGCACTATAACACCTTCAAAGTCAAAATACTCATTATCTATCAAGTCAAAATTTAATATCCTATGGTGAAGCCCAAAGCTAGGCAACAAGGGGTAGTCAAAATATAATCAAGGATAAAGATAAAATACTTGTCAAAACATTATTAGTATGGTTGATGATCCCTAAAATAATCAAATCAAAGATGAACTATAAATCCAAAGTGTCTTTTATCTCTTACATTCTTTTATCAAATGGCACCAATAAAATGTAGAACATATGACATGTAAAATAATGTGTATGAATGCTAATCACACTTCCCAATCACCCATCACACCTCCCTACCATGATCCTATCATCCATTCAAGTATTATACATGACCATCAAATCTAAACTCTAAATCCATCCATTCCACACCTAACAATCCTATAAACATTATCTATTGTGGGGGTGATGAATACACCTGGTATAGATGTCTAGATGGATCTCATTCAAGAGTCAACAAAGGTCACAAAGACATCAATACATCTAACATCTACAACATGGTCCTATAATTACACCTACCTAGAACAAGTTTTGGCTAAATATCAAGAAAGTATTGATATTCCTACATCTTACACCCATATCCAATAAATTGAGATGCCAAAAGTTAAAAAAGTTTGAAAAAATCATTCATCCAATGGTGAAAACTAGTCTTTTGGTGCCTTGGGCAAGTACCAAATTAAAAGTCAATTTCTAGCATCATGGTAAAATATTCTATTATCTACATTGTATCTCAATACTTGGGGTAAAATCCATCCATATTATCTAAGTCTATCTTATCATTATGTCTATTTCTCCCACCCATCATCTACCATCATATCATGCATTATATTATGTCCATAATTTATTCTAGTCTTGACTTTCTCAAGGGAGTGGAAGGTGTTGGGAAATTTTTTGAAATCATCTTGAAATATCCTCTAATGGACAATCAAACAACTAGTTCTCTAGGTCCTTCACAATATGGTTGTTGAAAATCCCTAGTCCATTCTTCTTTATCCACCAACTCCTTTAATCATTGTCCAAGTCCATTTGTCAACCCATTCATCCTCATCTTGATTAATAGGCTTGGTTTTCCCTTTTCTAATAACCCCTTTAGTATAGTATACATACATATCCCAAAAGAACTAAAAATTAAAATATTTTAAAAAACCCTAAAAATTATAAAATTTACAAAATCCCAAACCATCTAAATTATCTTTTTCCTTTTCATCTTGAGTATCCCAATTGTCTTATCCTATATCCTAAGTTATCCATGTCATCTTACCTTGCCTTATATCCTAGTGGTCTTGTCATCTTGTCATTTTGTCATCTTGTCTTATCCTAAATCCTAATCATGACATCCAAGTCTTTAGCCTACTCAAAATTTATAACCTTGTCTAAATCCATATCCTTAATCCACCTTCACCTCATGATCATCATGATTGAATTTATATAACTCATCACCTAATCACTCATCCCATCAACTCTCATTATGATAATAGACAAGACAATAATAATAACACATATATATGTAGATACTTGTGTATGTTATATGATTTGTGTTCTTTAACTTGTTTGCATGTCTTTTATCATGTATATATTTACATGTGTTTGTTATATTTTCTATATTTATCTTATTTTATTATTATTCAATTAATATTGAATCAAAATTACAATGAAAGAGGATGATATGATGGAACTCAAAAAGCTATAATAGTGTTTTTGGGTTCCCTTGTAAAGTTCATTATTTTACCCTTTTATAATCATGCACTTTGGCATAACATCGTCTTGATCATACTTATATCATAGAGTATAGATTTATTAGACTATGATGAGAGTTGATATGGAAATGATGGATTTATAATGGACTACACTCATCATTTCTGTTATACCTACCTAATTGTCTAATAATCTTCATCCCATAATCAATTTTATCATCTAGGTCTAATAATCTAACCCAACCACATGTCATAACATCTAACATCTAATCTCCCATCACCTATCTTAGTCCTCTATCTTCATGTCTAACATATGCATCACATACTCTATCTAATAACTAACATGTCTAACACCCAATATCATCATCATCCTCTAGTCTATCTTATCATCTAGTCTTAACTATATTGTCCTAAGGTCTTTTTAGACTATGTAATCAACACTTAGTCACATACCATGTCTAAGGTCAATGTAGCCACTCTCTCCTCTCTCCCCATCAATCATCATCACATCTCTCTTATCCTCAAGTCTTTCATTAGTCAAATCCTTGAGCTATAACATAAATAAATCTATTGATCAATCATAATCTCCATAATCATCTCCCTAATCATTTTACCAATTGCCTACACATATTGATTAAGCTTGATAAATCATAACATCCATATTTTATTCCATCAGTCATCCATTATCAATGATTAGTCAATTCATTAATTAAAATTTATGGTTTCCTCTTTCAATTAGGACATGACCAAAACTTTAACTTTATTATCTTATCATCTATCACTCCCTTGCATGTGTATTTTCTAGGGGCATTGTAACTATAAATCATATTGTGACTCATTGATCTGATGTAATGTAATATAATTATTCCCCTTCATCTTTTAGTCACTTTATCATATCCTTTATTCTCTCTCATACCCTTCATCATATCGCTTGAATTTAACTTTGAGCTAAACTCATTATTAATCTTTGGCCTGATGTTTTCCCATGCATGCATCCTTGCTTGGGATATGTCAATAGTTCATGGCCTTCTCTATTAATAATCTTGGTCTATATCTCTCCTTAGCATGTGTCCTTACCTAGGATATGTCTAAATATTTTAAATTTTTATCTCATCACCATTATTTTATGGTTGATTCCCCCTTGGTATGTGCCAACAACCATGACATAGTTTTTTCCACTCCCTATGCATATGTCTTTTTCTAGGACCATCATAAATTTGTAGATCACTTCTCATTTTTATTTTATCTTCATAATCATCAATCACCTATTTAGCATCCCAAGCCCTTATCTCTTCATACATGCCACCCCTCCTCTCCTCTTTCAAGTGGCCATCTGAATCCTTCCTCCCCACATGTCCCCTCAAGGGGGCATCATGTGTCTATTAACATCATTTACTAACATTCATCCATGAGTGTATTTATTATTTAAATTATGATTAGTCCTTCCTTTCATCCACTCACAATGCCCTTTCAAATAGGGGAAAAATTTATGCATCTAAATTTTATCACTTCATTTCTCATCACTAATATTATTATTAGTCAACACTAACATCACTAATTTTGTCTAATTCATCTTATCATCCTCCTAGTCATTTATCTAACACACCCTCTTCACTCTTCTAACCTTATTTATATTTCCCATCTAATATTAATTCCCTTGTTATTTATTATTAACATCTTATTTATTCAATAAATCCCCCATATCCACTTGTGAATTTAAAATTCAAAAAATAAATCTACCCGCATATCCTCTAGGCTCTCCTACATGCCTAGTACCTAGTCTCCACTTAATTCTCCTATAAAACTAGTTAAACACCCACTAAACCCCATTAGGCTCCTCTAGTGGAGTCTAAAATGCTCCAATACTCCAACTCTCTAGAGAATTCTATGGAATTTCAAATTCCATAAAATCTCCCTCCCTTTTATCTATTTAAACCAACCATCTCCTTCATTTGGGACAAGGATTTTAAGGTGCATAAAATCCATAATCCTCTAATAATATATTGTCCATGAGTCAATTTATCAATCCAATCATATGAAACTAAAAAAATTTGAGTCTATTAAAGAAATTCAACCTATAATAATCTTTAATATTAGCCTTGGTTTTGTCTTAGTCTTATTTGGAGAATAAAAGTTTGTGAATATGTAGGCATAATTTAGGTATAATCTTTTCATTTTAATTGAATTTTTATTTATTTATCTCCAAACTAAGGGCATGCTATAATTTTGTGTAGGATAGTGATAAGTTTGTATAAATAAATCCATTATCACAAAATATTTGCATTACACATATAACTATGTGCTTTGGCTAATTTGGAAAATTATGTAAGTGTGGATAACATGATTCCAAAACATGCCCCCACTATATATGGAGAAATCATAAAATTTATATAAGTACCAATATGGAGAACATGTTTCTAAAACATGCCCCCACTATAATCTTGAGATGTTGAATACTGAATAATTGTGGAGAACATGCTTTTAAATCATGCCCCCACTAAATATAAAAAATTTGAATGTGTAGAAGCCATACCAATATGGCATGCCCCCACTAAATATAAAAATTTATATAAGTACCATATATTGAATGAATGTGGAGACCATCTAAATCATGCCCCCATTGAATCTAAGAACTATGCCAAGTGTGAAGAACATGCCTCTATGGAATACCCCCACTAATATACCCCCCTTTGAGATGAGGAAAAGATAGGAACTGGTAGTTATCTTATCTCAAAAGGATAAAATAACTGTATAATTTGTGAATGTAACTATATAGCATATAGAATGAACGTGTCTAGGTAGATATAACATTGAAGCACATAGAACAAATGTGATCACCTAAAGGCCTAATATACATGATAAATATCATGGAAACATCTAAATAGTAATATTATAATCTCAACAAGTAAACAACAACACATAAAAGCACTCAAAATCAAGTCAAAAGGCAATGGTTCAAGGAGATTGAAAATAAGGGACATGTTCCAATGCCACAAAATCAAAGGGAAATGACTTAATCAAATGTCCATAAAGGTAGGGATGACATTTTCAAATGTCCATACAAAACATAATGACATACGAAATGTTAATTAAAGTATAAATAGGCACATGGGTTGAAAATAAAGGAGCATATTCAAATGCTCAAAAAATTAAGATGGTAGCAAGGCAATACACTCAAAGAAGTGCATAAAATAAAATATAAGCAACCAACATAAACATGTCATAGTATCCCATGGATCAAATGTGTGAGGAAACAAATTTCAAGTGTATATCATATCAAGTACCCTATATAAGATATAATCATGGATAAAGGCATGTGTAATTACATATGTAAGCTCAAACATCATAATTAAATGTGATCATCAAACCATATAATCCTTGTGTATCAAGATCAAAGAAGTAGATATGACCAATGTTTGCATGACATGAGTAGAGAGAAGGCCCAACATCTAAAATAGGAATATATAATGTATCTATGAATGCTTGTACCACACTCAAGTAAAAGTGTGACACACATGTTTATATAGGTGTAACTAAATATTCCATCCATCAACATGAAACTAAAACATAGACTCCAAGGAGCCAGTAGAACATGTAGGTGTTGAAAATATTTTTGGATTTTGTAATGTTTTTTTATTTTTTTGTATTTTTTAATGTTTTGAAGAGACTATTCTATAATATCATCCAATGGACAGTCATAGGTATCTCCATATTTGGTGCCCAACAATACTAAGTTAGATCTTTTACATTATTTGCATCATAATTAAATAAGGTGAAAATGTACATAAAAGGTTCCTCCTCATGTTTTGAATGTGTAGTATAATAAGAAATGATATAATTTGTGATATTTATTAAATTTAATTTATCAGAAGAGGAAATACCTTGATGATTTGGATCAATTTTTTCTTCCATTTGGTATAGCCAAATATTTCCTAGTGTAAGTGCATATGGAGATGTGGTAGGCATAACCTAAACCCATGTCTGAATTACTTTCAGACCACAAGTAATTGGTATTATTATGTTTCCTAATGAGTCTTTCTAACCTCCTCTATTTTTTAATTTTTTAGATCAAAACCAATTTGTTGTAAACATCTTACATTATAAGTAGTTTTTTTCTTGTCTAGGATCAATATGGTTATGCCAAAAATAAGCACCACCAATGAATAAGGTAATTGTTAAATATTTTTGGCATGGATACATTTTGTTTTATTAATTTTGGGATTATTTCATAAAACATGGACCTTGGATTGGCCCCATGTTGAGTAATTTTTTCAAACTTGTCATATAAATATTAGGGATACCATATTTTTGTTCATAATGTTCCTTAAGTAATTTTTCTCCTTCCTTTGTGTGAGGGATAAAAATTTTGTATTTGGAGGGAGGTGTGTTAAGTTCCTTTAAATGAGTAATTATGAAGGAATTATGTCTATGTATATCCACATATAAATGTGTAAATGACTCCTATTGTTTATGCAATTCTCATTCCTTTAATGATAAAATAATCCCTCAACTAAAAATAATTTAAAATTCCAAATATAAGCATTTATATGGTAGCTCATATGATATACTTTTGAATTGAATAATATATTCCTAAATGGATTCATCATCATATTGTTTGAAATTATGCAAATGTTCCAATGTAATTTTTGGCTCTTTATGGATATTAAAATCCATGAAGAAAACATCTTCCAATTGGGTAAAAGTGGATCCTTTTGGTAGGATATAGAACCAATTTTGAGTTTCATTGGAAATGTTCATATGGAATACTTTTAGTAATAATTTGTCATCTTGTGCCCATTGACCAAAAGAATGTGCATAGCTAATCATGTTGTTTAATGGGTCCTTTTGTCTCAAAATGAGAGGTAAATCTAGTAATTTAAAATATTGTGGATAAAGATATTAAAGTATACATTTTTCAAGAAGTATATTATTGAATGAGATTACATGTGCATTATCATTATGAAAATCCATTTACATTTGAAGTATAGAAACTTGATTTTGAATATTCCCAATATTAGTCATCATAAACATTATATATTTTACAGGAATAGTGTTGTTTTTCATGGGTGTTATCATTGCTTAAAACCTACCACCTTTTTTAAATCTAGGTATATGATTATCATCATCTTCATGTATAATAAGTGCAAGTTCAAGATCACTAGATTTAGGACATTTTGGTAATTGTATGGGATCTTTGAACTTTAGTATGTTTGGTATATAATTTAAATAACTTGTACCATTTGAATAATTTTTTTCATTTTTCTTTGATAATGATATAAAAATTTAATTTTGGGAAAACTTTGGTAAGGAAATGTTTTTGATATAGAATTTGTTTTAAATGAAGGTAGGAAAAAACCATCACCCTTGAATAGAAGGATATTGTTTAGGAATGAATATTTTTTGGTGATTTTAATTATTTTTCTTGAAGACATGTCCCCCTTATTAATTTTTTGTAAATTATCCATAATATCTTTATATAGTTGTCAAAAATTTTGATGATCTAATGAAGGAACCTCTTGGTCATATGTACCCACTTTATTGGTAAAATGCACATGTTTAACTGACTTGAATGGTTGGTAACTCAAGGATGTTTTTGAAAACCCATACCTTGACTAATTTTATTGCTACATTAAAGATATGTAGGGTGGGTTATACATTGCTCATGTTTACCTAATCCTTGGCCTTAGTATCCATACTTCTTTAAGTATCTAATGCCAAAGTTATATAATGGTGGTGTAGTAAGTATGGCTAAAGGATTTTTATCTTTCATAAGATGGATCAACTCATTTATTGAAATGGTAAGGGCTTGGACCTTATTAGAGGGATAATAGTGACCATCATTCAAGATTTTATCGTACATTCTTTAGAACTTAGAATAATGCAAGAGTAGTCACTTTTAATTCCTTCCTTAAGGGAGAGTTGGATATTTTCATAATCATATTCATAAAATAAATCAATATCATATATGATAAGATAAATTAAAAACATAAAGGTTATGACAAAGTAAGTAATAAACATCTTATAGGGTATGTTTAGGTAAAATAGTATTCAAAGTTAAAGTTAACCAAATGTTTAACCCTAAAATGATCGAGGTGATCTCATTGGTATCAGTGGATTTAATTAAATGGGTATATATAAATGAAAAGGTACAAGGGTGATAATCATATCTATAGCAGCCAATTAGATGATAAACTTAAATATAGGCATATGTTGAATTCATAAAATTAATATAGTCTAAATATGAAAAGTACAACTTATATATGTATGGAAATGGCAAGAAACTAATATACTTAGTTGATTATGATGTTGACATAGTGTTGTATTTGGAATAGTTAGGAAGAATAATTGAACACAATTTTGGAATAGTCACCAGATTCTATATCTAATGATTTTGGAGTTTTGGACACTAACATTAACCTTGGATGGTTTCATCAATGTTACTATTTAGATTCAATGTAAGTGTCCTATATGGAATACCTACTATAAAAAGAAGTGACCACCTAGATAATTCTAGGTTTTTATTCACCTTTGATCTATGGCATTCATATCTAGGTCATGGACTATCACTCCTTAGGAAATAGAAAAACCCTAGTTCTCCATATTCATAGTGACCTTGGGAAAAAATGGGTTAGTGGGCACACAATGTCAAATTGACCCCAAATACCACACTATAAGTGGCCATTACCTACATATCTAATATCCAAAATAGGGCCTTAGACTCATGTAGTTATCCCCTACATGTTGGATTATGTTTGAATCATGTAATATGTGGAAATCAAGTACAATAGTGACCTAGCTTGTAACTTGGCAAATCAAGCTCTTGGGATGATACTTTAGAACTTTAGAGCTATAGATGTGTTATACTTATTATTGGTATGGAAATAAAGAAGCTTTATTAAATTTAATTTTTGATAAAGTGCTTTGATAAGTTTCCTTAGTCTCTTTGGTGTTTTACTAGGTGAATAATAAATGAGGGTTGATCTTGTATCTATATCAATCCCTTTGGAGTAATAAATCATATTAAAGAACTTAGGCTTTAGCATTAGGATACATTTTATTTTCAAATTTGATTACTTTAGGGCACTAGACATTTACATTAGGTTAGGACACTAATGTGAATGCTAGTATATGTCCTAAACATCAGTTTCTAGGGAGTAAGGAAATATGTATAGGCTTAAAACTTGTAGAGGTGGAAGATAAGTACATTCTAAGTATTCTTGGAAAGAGATAAGGTCTATGCCATTAACATAAGATTGTTTAGATTAAGAGATAGGCCAATGGGCATAATATAGAGTAGATGTGAGACTTATATAAGTGGTAAAGGTCTAAAATTGAGAGTAACAACCAAGGTCTAAGTTTTACAAAGTGTACAAGATGGAGGTGTTATATAATCATAAAATAGTGTCTAAATATGGTAGTTAAACCAAAATTATGGGTTATAAAATACTCACAAGTATTTCCCCATTGAACCACCATTTTTTGTGACTAACACACTCCATTTTCAAACATAAAATAAGGACACTTTTATTTTCCAAAATCCCCTATTTGGTCCTCTTTGAGATATAAACCATCCTTAAGTTTCAAGAGTTCCAAAGCCTAAGTATTGATAATCATTTTATTATTATAAATATTTGGATTAAAATCAAAAAGACTTACCTTGAAGGCTATGGTTTACATTTAAAAAAATATATATTTATGTATCTAACAAAGTTTGCCTTTCTATTATCTGGTCTATCATGTTTTATTTTATAGGTCAGATTTTTACTTTGCCACATGTCTCTTCTTCACAAGAAATTAAAAGGATCATCAATTAATTTTAGAGTTATAAGTAGTGTGACAATCTATCATAGACCAAGTACCCATACCTCTTATACAACACTTACACTAATGTTAGAAAAGGTTCATATAAAACCCATTAAAACATGCTAATATAGGGATAACTATGTGATAAGTGATAAAAGAATATAACAGGCTACAATCACAATGAAATTATCAATGGATTAACCAAAATAAAATTAGATATGTAGAAAATGAAATCTTAGAAAATTAAAAAAAAAAACATTTGATAACAACTACATGACTAATATATTTAGAAAATAAAATAATCACTATGCATAGAACCACCAAAAAAACATATAAGGGAAACCATTTTAGAACTATATATTAATCTATATCACATAAAAACCATTTCACAAAATAACTAAGCATTATATATATTTTTACAAAGCATTATCACTTTATATTACAACCTTATGCTACATCAAAATGAAAGACTCTTTGTATTCTATCAGCTATTTTTATGCTTACACAAGCCAAATATATATAAAAAGCGATAAAAATACAAAATTAGTGTCATTCACACACTTGTCAATCAGTTAAACTTTGAAATTTTATAACCCTATTCTAATCTAAACACTTTCCAAGACTTAAATAATTATTTCATCTTAAGACAAAGTCATAGAAAAGGTGCCCTAAGATTGAAGCTTGAAAACTTTGACTGCATTGAGGAACTAAACTAGATATAAGAATTGTGATTATCAATCAAGGTGTCATTTACCATTTTTCACATGCACTACTTAGTTGACCTTTTAGGTTTTCAAATAATTAGATTACTATCTTATTGCCCTTGCAGGTTTTTAATAGACTAACTTAAGTAGGTGGATACCCTTTACAAGTCTTTAACCAACCTTGCCCCACTCCTAATGATACCATCCTACTAGAGTGTACAATTTTTTTTTAAATTAAAAAATTTAAAGTGTGAAAAATACCTATGATTAGGTGATGTCTTGGTCTATGTTGGTTGTGCATGAGTTTGTTGTGATGTTGGTTCTAATTGAGGCTTAAAAGAATAAATTGGTTCTACAAGATTTGTTGATAGAGGTTATGGTTGTTATTGGAGTGTTAGTTGAGAAATTATGGTAGTCTTCCTCTAATTAATCACATGTTGGATCTATTGAGTGGGATTAAATTGGGGATCTTAAATAAGTTATGCAATAGATCTATCTAGATGTGATAAATCTTTCTCAAAAAATTTACAGTCAGTGAGAACTTCCCTACCATAGTGAGCAATGTTTGTAATGGGACTTGGGTCACCATTAGATTATGAATATCTTCATCTTATATGATGGTGATAAGTGCCCTAAAATTTGACACTTTAACCTGTATATCCTGGGAGAGATTATCCAACTAATTTACATGCCTCTACATTTAACTACTAGCAAATGTGCTATGTCAATTCTCATTTTACAAGTTCTGTAGCTTCCACATGACATTATCTCATGAATCAAGCAATTTCTTGAGTCTTTTATAAACTGATGCATGGGTAGCTAAATGATCTTCCATCATATATTTGAGTTTATCCACCCTATTAAACTTTGGCCTAGCCTTGGACAATAAATTGGTGAGTTTTTGTTTCTAGTTAAGTATGGCTTAGGCAATTTACTTGGCTTGGACCGTAGCCATATTAAATACTTTCTCATATTCTTCTAAGGGCTCAAAAATTAAATTTATATCTACTTTTTTATTCTTCCCTTGACTTCCAAGATATTATAACTTGTGTTTAGTAATCTAGTCCTTTGTTAGCTATGATAAGAGAGCTAAGAATTGATTTTATTCTAACATGACTTGGTCACCCAGAACTTAGGTGACCAATTTAGGTAAAGTGTTTTTAATGAGATAGAAGAATTGGTAAACCAAAGGTATATATATGTGTTAGCATTCCATATCTACAAAACTTATTTATCCAAAGTTTAATCTTATGCATAATTTATTCCTAAAATACAACTGCACCACTAATTTAATTAGCAAGTAGAAGATTGGAAGCATTTAGAAATGATTCATACAATGTTGCAACCAAATCCATAGAGGAAGTTGCATCAATCACAAGTGTCTTTTTTATCTCTACCATAATAATAGAAATGATTATGTAATAGGTGGGTGATGTAAGTACATCCTATATCCATTGGATAGTTATTTGAGTCTTAACCTAAGAGGCCTCTTCCTATGCACTTGAATGAGTAGATTATGAGCCCTAAGATGTGGGCAATGGATTTTATGTCTTGATTATTTACATTATCTTGGTGCTCTTAATTAATTTATCTATCATAACTTCTTATTAAACTTCATGACCTACCTCTACCTTGGTTTTTTATTTTTCCTCAGCATTAGGTTTGGCCTTCACTTCAGCCTTAACTTTAACTTTTGCCTCAACCTTATATTTGTCATTTATTTCAGCCTAGGCTTTGGCTTCTTCTTTATCTTTAGCTTTAGCATCCACTTTATCATTGTATTTAGATTATTCCTTAGCGTTAGATTTGGCTTCTACATCAACCTTGGATTTGGTAGCCTATGCTTCAGCTTGCCTCTTGGATTGCTCCTCTTGAGTGAGAAATGCTTCATTAGCCTTTTGCTCCTATTGAGTCTTTTTGAGTGCCATTGATTTATATTTCTTTTGTTGTGCTACTTGCACTTCTTGATTTTATTTTTTATTTCTAATTCCTTGCTACTTATTCTTCTTCTTTCTTCTTCTCCTCTATCTCTTTGGATATTTTATTTTATGCCTCAACTTCCTCAAATTTTTCTTATGCTCATCTTCTTTGGGTTACTACTATCTTTTCTCCTCCTCCTTGGTAGCCCAGCCTTTGTTCTTCCTTATTTTTATTCTCTTCTACCTTTTATGCCTTCTTCTTAGCCTCCTTTTTTTTGTTGCTTGCTACTCTTACTCCTTAGCCATTTGGCTTTGTGTTGTGACATCTATTTGATTAGCTTGATATTTAGGTTATGGTACAGTGGTCTCTTCTAGCTCTTGGTGAATCAAACAATGTAACTAATTGTGAATCTTTCAAAGAGGATTATTCAAAAATAACACTTATTTTTGTGGTATCCTTATTCTTAAAAGATGAAAGAGGAGTGAGAGTATTTTTTGACCACTTCATCTATTGGACCATCTCTTGACTTGTCTATTGTGATCTATGTGATTGTTACATTCTTACCTCATCTATTGGATCTACAAAGGACACTATCCTATATTTAGTTTTTGGAGAGAGTTTGGGCATAAAATGATACCTTGGCCTATGAACTAAGACTAGATTTGGACTTTCTTAGACTATAAGGTTTATTTCCTACACAATCAAAGATCCTACAACTAGATCCATATGGAAAATATATTCTTGAAAATGTTGGCACATTTCTTCTTATCCAAAAATATACACTATGATTGATGGTGGAGGTTGAGTTATATCAACCCATAAATATAATCTCACTTGGTTTTTCACCTAGCATGTGCACACTACCTTCTAAAAGACTAACTCTTTTTCCTCTTGCTAATCATAAATATCATTTCCAATGTTTATGAGAATAGATTATAGAACTTCCTACTCCTCAACACTTAAATCGACAAGGTTACTCTCAATAGCTATCTTTGAAACATTTTTATTATCCATCCATGAATTTATATGACATGTCCCCTTCTTTAGTAGTGGTGATGAGCCTTGTCATGTGCATGCCTTTTTCTTGCCCTTATCATAATGTGATTCAGTTGCTTCTGTTAATGGTAATGTTTATGGTTGAGTTTGTGCATGTGTAGGTAGAGGTTATTGTGCTCCTAGAGGTATATATTTCAAAGATTTTACTGACCTAGTAGGTAGGGATTTATATCATAGAAATTCTACCTCGGCATCTAACATGGTGATGAATAAGGGTAATGGAATTATAGTTACTTTGGGAAATTCATGGACTTTGATCTACATTCCATTATGTATCTTTATAACTAAAGCACATTTCCATAGGTACTACATAAATTCATTAGGTGCTCTAGGGTAAGATATGATCATGGCATGGATCTCAATACACCATGAATTAAATCTCCCCAACTACTCATAGTGTTACCCTATCTTGATCCAAGTTATGTTCATGAATGTAGTCGTGGGCCAAAAATCTTCATATAGATTTATTAGGCCCTTCAATGACTTCCACTACATAAAACAAAGGAATGGGACCAAGAACTGATATTGAAATGCCTATAATGATCCAACAAGAACTTTTAAATATTCATAATAAGTTTTAAGGCTAAATACTCTGGCCAATAGAAATCATTGTGTATCCATGTCATTTGATACATAATGTCCACATTGATTTTAGTTTTCTGCTTGGCACTTTTAGTGGTTATCCAAAAGCATTTGGTGATGCACTCAGACATAATGTGAACTAAATTATCTTCCATTGAGTTGATATTAATCCCCCTTCCTTCCCTTATACATTTATTTGTTGTGTTGAGTGGATGGTGGGGCCTTAGTTTTATAAGGCAAAAGAGATTTTTCCTAAGCTAGAAGTTTTGTTACTCTTACCATGGTCATATGTTGATGAATATTTTAACATCTTATGAGATTTAAATAGTAATATTGTTATATATGATAATTAATTTAAGAATTACCTCATCTAATTGTTTAAAAGTAGGTATCTTGATAAGTTACTCTGTGTCAGAACCTTGAAGAGGATGTTGAAGCATTAGAGATCTTACTTATTCTACTTCTAGTTGATCTAGGCTGAAGAGAGTGGTTTCTAGAGAATCAATGAAATTAAATGGATATAGATCATGGTATTTGGTTTACCTAAGGACTAGGCCAATCCCCATTTCTTCCTTATTGCATTTGTGGGTAGAATTAACAATTGTGCATGATCCATGTTTATAGATATAGACAAAATTAAACTAGTTCTTCAACTGTAATGGTGTTGATAAGAAATATGTATATAATTAGTTGAATTAGACACAAATTATAAAGTTCCCTTAATTATAGTAGTGTGTAACATCCTTGTGTTCTTCTTTCCCTTATATATATATATATATATATATATATATAGTCACTCATATCCATATGGAAAGCTGATTTAAATGTCTTGAGCTAGTTATACATGATTTTTCCTAAGGAATTAATGTCAACCAAACATTGACAATGTGAGAGTTACCATTTAGTGTCTAAAAACATTGATCCATCTGATGGTATGTATTGATGTGGCATGTCATATTCACACCTATCCATTTTTATTTATTGTACATATCATCAATTCTGACATACAATCTACTTTTCGAAAGATGCAATCTTTCAAGTGTATCATCATTAATAGTTTTGAATGACTATTGATTGTCCTTTCATGATACCTTGATTTTCAAAACCCTACTCCCAAAATTAATTAAATTTCCATGTGTACCTATTACAAGCTATCTTTCCTTTAGACTAAAATTATTCCTAGATCGCATTCTATGACTTTAAATTAAAAAATGCAGTTATGATGTTTTTCAATATAAAAATTGCACTATATAACCACACATAAACCTAAAGAAAAACAAGAAAAGAAAGTGTTTAATAACAATCCTAAAATACATGGTGTTACTTATCACCCTCTCTCAATTTCTCTGATAAATGAAAAACATTATTGACGGTAGTACTTAAGTCTATAACCCTTTACACATCTTGGAAGAATGGTTCCCTACTACAAAACATCATGAATGATATAAGACTACTTATTTTTATCGCAGCTTGTGATCATGCCACATTTTTTGACTTAACTTATTAACTTCCTACATCCATTACACTCTTTGCATGTTTTCTTTCATTATGGTTAAATCCATCAATCACATCTACAAAGATTCATGATCCTTGAGACTCATTATGATAAGAATGTGTAGAATGGGAATTATATATTCCATGAGCATTACTACCTTAAGTCCATAGACCAAATAAAATAGGGTAAAATATTTCACACATTTTTAGTTTGTTTTGTATTCCCAACAAATCACAATAATTCTATCCTCCCAATCATCCAATTGTATATTGCATATTTTTGTTAACATATTACCCAAAATATTTTTTGAACCCTTAGCTTATCCATTTTCTTATGGGTGATATGTATACTTTTATGGTGTGATATCATAAATTATTATATGAGATTTTTCATTATACTATTATGAATATGTGGTCCCCTATCACTGACCAATTTTATTAGACACACAAACTTTGTAATGATATTTTCACACAAAAACTTGGATGCATCTTCAGTACTACAACTTGGTGTCATAATAGCTTCAACCTATTTTATAAATTAATCAATCATAATAATAACATACCTTGCATGATTGTACTTTCTCAATGGGATTATAGTCCCCATAAAACTAATACCCCATTATATAAAATATTATTCTATGAGCATTGGGTTCAAATTAATCTCATCACTCTGGTTAGGTTTGCCCATCCTTTAGCAACATCATAGTGTTTTATGACTTGATGTGCATTTTGGAATAGAGTAGTCTAATATAGACCATTCTACAAGATCTTACTTGTAGTGGATTCACCTATAAAATTCCATCCTATGATTCCTTGATGTGACTCTTCAAAAATTTGAGGTCGCTCATGCTCTAAAGAGCATCTATGCAACACCTCATCTTTTCCCATCTTATACAAAAACATAATTATGATGGTATAAGGAATAACTTGTTTAATTAGTTTTTTCTATCTCACTCAATATAGTGTGTTGTAAATATTTCATATTCTATAAAGTTGGATATATCCTCCATGTTCTTATTGATCTTATAGATTCTCTAGTGATTCATATTGTAACTCTTCATGTTATTCTCCATTTTTTATCCTACTCAAGTGGTTAGATCCAAAATTATCTCATCTAATTTTAACATTAATCTTGAACATAAATTCCTAAAATAAAATTATCCATCTAGAAAACTTTCCTCCTAACATAATTTTGTTAACTAATTATCGTAAGGCTTGATGATCATTAAAAAATTTAAAGGGTGTTCTAAGAAGATATCCTTGAAATTATGTAGTGTGAACACCATTTCCAACACTTCTCATTATGTCATAGGATAATTATTCTCTACAACTGATAGTTTTCTACTTGCAAATTGGATAGGATGGTCTAGTCTACCATCTTTTGGATGTGCTAACACAATATCCACTGCAATACTTGAAGCATCTACATGAACATGAAATATCTTAATAAAATTAGGGGAAAAAAGTATGGGAGATGTAACTAACCTTTGCTTTATCTCAAAAAATACTGATTGGAATTCTTTTGTACATTTTAACCTTATATCCTTATGTAAAAAATTCTCCAAGGACATAGATATAGTTGCATATCCTTTGATAAACATTCTATAGTACCCTATATGACCAAAAATGCTCACACTTATATATAATTATTTGGACGTGGCATACCACTATGAATATGATTTTGGCTTGATTAATTAAAATTAATTCACTACAAACTGCATGGCCCAATAAAACATTAAATGGTGTAAAAAATAAGATTTTTTTCAAATTTAATGCAATTTGTAAAGCTATGCAACATTCTAATATTAACAATAATTTATACAAGTGATATTTGAATAGATAAAACATAACCCAATATACTAAATAAAAGTATAAGAAATCATGAATAAAGTCTTTGAAAGAAATCACCATAGCCCTCAAAAATATAGTTGGAGAATTATTTAGACCAAATGGTATTACCTTAAATGCAAAATACCCCCATTCAATTATGAATGTTGTTTTATCCTAATCCTGATATGTGATGGGAATTTGATGATAGCCATTACATATATCTATGA
Organism: Torreya grandis; assembly: GCA_037957365.1. Lineage (NCBI taxonomy): Eukaryota > Viridiplantae > Streptophyta > Pinopsida > Cupressales > Taxaceae > Torreya > Torreya grandis. The sequence continues at coordinate 4,902,517 of JARHVA010000506.1, forward strand.
AGGAATGCATTTCATGTCTTGAAACTGAATCCATAACCTCATCAATGAAATGTATCATAAAGGGGTTGATGGTTGTTGATGCAAGAATCATTCAATTCATGGTAATATCTACATACCATGATCTTGCCTAAAGTTTTAAGATGCAAAAACATGAGACAAACCCAATCCACATTTTAAACTAGATAAATGATACATGCTTCTTGGATTCAATCCATATTATCCTTCACCTTTAAATTCATGTAGGGATTTAATCTATATGGGTGCTTCTTGACAATTCTTGAGCACTCTTTGAGTTCAATGTGCATTCCCCCAATTATGGATTTACCCCTTTTACCTCTACAAATTTAGTGGGAAAAATAACTTGATAATTCATTAACAATTGTAACCCTTTTGAAATCTTATAGTAAGTCTAATAATCTCCTAAAGTCACAAGATTTTGCAAAGATTATGTCCCAATATTATCAATAATTTTATTCAATAGCTCATGGTATATCCTATTATATTCACTATGAATGGATTCTTATAGATTTCTCTATCCTTCATATTTTAGAATAATGAAATTTCATACCATTTCATCCCCATTTTTTTTAAAATTTGAGATTTTGGTTGATTAGTTTCTCATTTTTGTTCAAAGATTCCATTCAAGTCGAAATTATCATCACTATCACTAGAATCTATCGACTCATCTTGAATCCTATTATAAGGTTATATAAGAAATTATTCCTTTATTTTACTAACCTTAAAATTATGCATAGATGTATTCAAATCTCAAACTGCTTCTTGATGTGATGATAATTCTATTGTAGTACTCAGATCTTCCACTCACTCATGACATACAAACATTTTAATTTTTTATAAATCATTATGTAATATTAGATTTTTATATTCAAAAAAAATGTTTGAATAAATTCCTGTTGAAATTGCTCCCAATGCTTAGTTTCACACATGTGATCTTGATGCATATACCAAGAAGTAAGAAGAAGTGAAAAAGTGTATCTAAAAACATGCACCTATTACTTAGGTTCTACACCCTATGTAGACCATAAGTTTACACTTCTATGTAGATGCAACTCTAGAAACTATCCTTCTTAAAAGAATGACAAATCTACCCTAAAAGTGATTGGTATCTAAAAATGTTCTCACATCAATTTGCATGCCTCATCCCAATATAATTAAGTTTTCCTATGAACTACCCACTAGGTCACAATATTTCCCTTTAATGCATAATAAAGCACACTTACCCTTTGATATATATTAGGTACATGATGCTCTAATCATGAAATTAATTAATTAAGATCCTCAGTTGTGAAGTATTATGGTAGTTAATGTTTAGTGATGAACACCATTCATAGAGGTCACACCTCATGATCTCCCCTGAGCAAGTTCAACATATGTGTATCAAAATTACCACTTACTAAATATGTTGATTCCTAAGGTAAGGTACCTTCTAGAGTAGTCTTTGTGTAATCCAAAGGCATTTTACCTATATTATACATGAATCATACATTATAACTAGTTTTAAAACACTTAAAGGGTGACATATATCCTTAAATGTGAAGTTGATATACTAGTGACTTTATTGTAACTGTTCTATACACATATTATTCAATTGGTTGTAATTGTATTTGATGTGTTAGTTAAAGATTAAATAACTAGTATTTGGCAGCTTGCAAAGTGTTCTATTTGTTATTTGAATTCACCTTGAACCAACTATTATCCTCATAAACATAAGGTGACTCTAGTTCTATAAGGATAACATATGGATTATGTTCAAATTGTTTAAGCGTATCATAATTATCTTATCTCTTTGGTATACCTCCAATTGATTTTCACCATATTGATAATTATTTGACCATCATAAGTTTCTTACTAATCAAATTAGGATAATGGATCTCATCTATTTTCATGTCAATTAACTCAAAATATAATTTCAATCTTAAGTTGATAACCTTAATCTATACATCTTTAATCCATCTAATTGGTTATATTCTTCCATAATGTGTGAGACCGAGATTAACGACACTATAGCTAAACATTGGTCAACTAATATCCTCCCATGTAGATCTCGGTACCATTTTTACTGTGAACCCAAAGTCAAATAAAACATCAAGTAACTCATACCCTACAATTTCAATATCCAATCTAGAGTCAACATCATAGGGATTTTTGGTTTCTACATACCATATAACCTTATTGGTATGTTACTTCCCTCATTGTGTGAAATCAAGCAAATTATGCAGAATATCTATAATATTATGTGAAATATCAGCATTTTTTAGAGTGCTCAAGAGTTTATATATATATATATATATATATATATATATATATATATATATATATATAGTCATGGTCACTACCCCTTCCTATTACATTATGCACATAATTTGCCCATACATTTTTGCATCAATAGCTATATCATCACCTTCTGATGCATTATATTTTTGTATGTTTTGTAGGACTTGTGTTGTTTGATAAATAAAACCATTTTCTCTTTCAAGATCAAGATACTTATCCAGTTGAACCTTCTTGTCTAGTGGCATTTCTAATGGTGGTAATCCATACTATGTGCATTATTGCCTTGGGAACTACTTGCATAAACATGTTATGTTTAGGTTACTAATTTATCATAATTAAATTTTACACATTATTTTATTTAATCTACTTTTCTAAAATTGGAAAATATTCAGTGTGATTTTATCTTTTAATTCTACAATATACACAAATAATTTCAAGCAAAGTGGTTATATTCACTTCATAGATAACATTAAATCAATTAATGAGCTTATTATTTATATTTATTTCAAACTACATGGAATCCAACATAGAATACTCCCCTATATACTCCTCTATTTTGTTAAAAACCCCATCTTTGTGATTTTTCCCCTCAAATCCTCCTAGATGTTGTTATTGAGCATCATATCTACCATACTATTTTTAAGGTGATGATGGATCACAATTGGATTGTTGATGTTGAAAACTCAAAATGTTTCATGAGGTTTGATATTAGTACTACATATTTTATGGTGTTCATCTATCCAAACCCTAGTGTTTATATTTGGTGAGGAAGGCAACCACCTAGGACCACCTTATGTGGCACCAGTCATTTCCACCTCCAGGGCTAGAATTATCATGTTTTGTAGTAGGTATATACTACACTGCGATTATGAATACATTATTGGTGATATTTTATTTTAGTTCTTATAAATAATGGAAAAGTTTCTCATCATAATTATCTAACTTAAAAAAATTAAAATATAAGTTTTGTGGTTTTTTGAATGTACTACTGTAGTAAATGACACATTGAGGTTATATATCCTACTACTCTGCATATGTCACATAATTTAGTTTTGATTTTAGGATAATCATTCATATGATGTACTTCCTTACCACACTCCATAAAACATAGACCTAACTTGGGATTATTGTTCTCATGAAGCTCATACATCTTCCTAATAAAAGCATCTATCTTCATCTCAATTTTAAAGTTAGTTGATAGAGCATCCCCATAATCCTTAATCTATTCTACCCAGAGTAAAACTACTCGAGCATCAGCCTTAGTCAAAAATTGTGACAGTGTAATGGAAAATCTAATTCTTAAACATAACCCTTGTATAAACCACTTATATTTATATTTGTATTCCATGATAAAATCAATCTTGTTCATTACATCTAAAAACATGTTATTGTATTCCCATATTGATTCTATACTAGATCTCCTTACTATCCTGAATGGTCTAACTTGAAATTTTGTTCATCTTAAATTTTATGATTAATTGATCCTTAAATTTTTGAATACCTAGGGAATTAAAATCCATTTTACAAATGAACTCCAAATATCATCATGTTAAGGATCCTATGAGTTCATGTTTATTCACATCTTCAATGATCACTCCCTTAACCTTCCACTTCATAACATAGGTTAATAAATATTATTTAGGGTTAGAAGACCCATTATATGGAGTTAAATCAATAAAAATTTATTCATTGAATTCCATGCTTGGTACACTTGTAACTGTTAATATGGGATTTTATGCACTAATTTTTATGGGTGTCTTATTACAAGTTTTGAAACTAAACTCAGCCTCTTCTAACATATTCATGTCTATTGATTTATTGGTTTCTATGTTAAGTTTAACAAATTCATCTATAAATAATTCAAACTAATTTATATATGTCCATTCCTCTCCACTTTACTTTCTCTTCTCTGATGATAAAGTGGGTTTGAGCGATGCATACTCTTGAAATGAATGATCTATGTATTCAACTTATTTTGTCTAGAATCATGAACCTGTGATAGTTATACAATTGTGCATAACTTACTCTATATAATATTCCTTCCTTGGTCTAAACAATATCCTTCTTTATAACTGCAATCTACCCCTATCTTATAAATACTCTACTACTAATCTAATTTCCTCTCTCTCCTTGATCTATTCATCTCCTCTTTATCCTAATTTGTGTCTTCTTCTTTCTCATGCCCTTCCATTCCTTACTCTACATAATCTCTATATTCTCTATTTTTTATAACTTATGTATCCTCTATATAGGCTCCCCTCTGTTCAAAATATTATATCTTACTCCTAATCTTATTCATAGTTAACTTAGGATTATCTAGTTCATTCCATATTCTTTATTATCATAACTCTCTTGCTAATCCCACAATTTTATTCACTCTATTTATTTGAATTATCCATATTCTAGGTTCAATTTCAAGTTCCTCTACTCAAATCTACATCATTCACTCCTACATCTCACACACTTCCATAACACTCGAAGTGAATACTCCATATTGGTAGGGGTAGGTACCATGGCCTTTTCAATAACTAACATATTGATCAAATTAGATATTCACTTAAGTAAATTTCTTGAGATTCCTCTCACAAACAAGTTTTGTATAGATTCAAAATCCAAGTATCCCTATACAACAAATTCTATGATGTAATCATCAATGTTAGTCTTGGTACAATAATTTATTGCATGGGTCTAGCCAATATTTAGAGTTAGGCTATCTAAATTTTATTCCATCCAAACTATAATTTATATCCCTCTTGGCTAAAAACAGTAATACTCTAATTTGGATAACCACACAACTATTAATTTAGGCAATTTACTCCAAATATTTCATAAATTTCTCCATATATATGCTCTTAAATAACTTACTTTATAATCTTCTTGATTATTTTTGCTTCTTTCACAAAGTTTTATATTCTTCCATTTAACCATCTATCTAAATCTCTTTGCCTTAATAATCATCTCAACATGTTTCAAATAGATGTTTGATGCTCACCATACCATTTTATCAAAGTTTCCTAAAAAACTTATCAAAACATGCTAGTACAAGGATAAATGTGAGATAAGTGAAAAAAATACAATCGGTTGAATTTGTATTAAACTTGTTAATGTATTAACTATAATAGAGTTAGAGATGTAGAAAATGTAGGATTAGCAGATAACAAACATTTTATAGAAACTATATGACTAATAGATTTAGAAAATAGAGAAGTTATTGTGTACAAAATAACCATAAAATACATATAAAGGAAACCATTTCATAATAATATATTAATCTTTATCACATCAAAACCATTTCACAAAACAATTGAGTGCTATATATAGAGTTTTATAAAGTGTTGTCACTTCATATTCAACCTTTTGTTACATATACAAGAAATACTCTTCACATTATGTATACTATTATTATACTTACAAGATTAAAATATATAAAAAAAATAGATACATAATATAGATTTGGTATGAGTCACACAAGTGTCTACTAATTATACTCTACAATTTTATATCCTTGTTCTACTCCCAATAACTAAAAAATAAAAATTTATCCTTTTCATACTCATAACATCTTAACGACCCTCTTCACATCAAAATTATTGTCCACATGTATTCCTCCCACAAAATAATAGATAATAGTATAAAAATATAAGTATAAAATGCTTATGATAATATGAATAATAAAGATTAAGCCACATGTCTCTTTCTTGCTCAATCATATAGTAATGCCAAAAGAATTAAGTAGAAAATTGTGTATAACTATGCAACTAAGTGAGATTGTACTATGTGTTTTCAACTCATAGGTGTCATGCAATTTTTTTTTTTAAATCTAAGTCATGAATACTTATGAAGTTGACTAAGTGATTTTGTGCCACATCTCTTCATATCATAGCACCATAACCCAATAATCAAAGTACTAGGCTATGAAGCCTATGATAACATGACACAAGTATTAATATCATCTCTCCATACAATCTAAAGGTTAAAAACATAAAAAACTTCAAAGTAACATGTCACCACATGTCCTTCTTAGCACAGTCAACTACCATGTATTCTTATTAGCATAATCAACTACCATGTGTCATTATTATCACAATCAACAGCCAATATAAATATAAGACACAAAATTTGATTTTAATTAATGGATATACTATTATTTAACACTAAAATAAATATTAGGTAATATAGGGTTAAAGTGGCAGAGATAAACTAGGGTACAAGGATGGTAGACTATCTCTAGAGTAGGACAATTTTTAAACTCAGATAAACATATATTGAATATATTATGCTAAGATATGTTAAAAATATAAATTATAGATATGATATAAATTTTTATGATAATTAAAACAAGAAACCTATCTGGTGATTATGTTAATATATATTAGGATCTATAACATGAAAGGAATCAGACTAGAAGTGGATTTTGGATCAATCACTAGATTCTAGATTAAGCATTTATGCGATCTCAAAAACTTGCATTGACCTTGGATGGTTGTGTCAATGATTTTATCTAACATTTATGTGTCTCATATAAAATACTTTTTGTATCTAAATGTGACCACTTAGAATATTTTGGGTTCTATGTCACCTTTGTTCTAATATTCTTAGATCTAGATCATGGGTTATCACTGCTTGCCAAATAGAAAAATCATAGTTCTTAATCTTCATAGTGTTTGTGGGGAAAATGGGTTATTGGACACATGGTTTTGATCTATCCAAAATACTCCTTTGTCAATGAGCATTGCCTACATAGCTAATACTCTGAAGAGGGCCTAAAACTTATGTAGTTCTCCCCTACATGTTGGCTTGTGTGTGTAAGGATGCAATGTATGATAAGAAATTGCCTAGAGAGACCTAGCTTGTAACTTAGAAAATGTGTCTTATGGGATTATATTTAAGTAATTTACACCTATAGATGTGTTATACCTATGACTGATAAGGAAATAGGGGAAAATAGGGAAGCTTTTCATACTTGAGTGCTTGATTGAATGTTTTTGGTATTTTGCCTTGTGAGTTTTTAGGTCTATGCTAGGTGAGGAATGAATGAAGATTTATCATGATTATATACCAAGACTTTTGAATAACATTTTACATAAAATCACTTAGGATGACCACATGAATACATTTCATTTGTAAATTAGATGACTTTAGGGTATTGGACACTTGCATTGAAATAAGACACTAGTGTTAATGTAGGCATCTAAATAGGATGCAAGTGTTAAAAAAGATATAAAATAGGCACATGTCCAAAACTTGTAGAGACATAAGATAAGTAGGTTTGTATCATTATAGGTATGATATAAATTTTGAGTCATTAGAATAACATTTGTCAAACTAAAATATAAATAATAGGCACATAAAGATAGAATATGCAAGCCTTTCAATAGTTTTAAGGTCTAAGATTTGAAGGAAAATCCATGATATGTATTTTTAAAGTGTACAAGACTAAGGTGCTGTATAATTTAAAACTAGTGTCTACATTCTCCCCTTAATATATTAATGAAATTTCTAGTTTAAAGGAAAATAAATGCATACTTGGGTGTGTATAACACACCTTGTCTTCACATGATTTCAACTTTCATGCTTTTTTAGTAACTAACCTACAACCAAAAGCATGTTACAATATATAATTAGTGCATATAATTTGAAATTGAAAGTATTTTAAATGATTAAAAGTAAAAAGATCAATGTTTAGAAGTACACATGTATCGATGTAACTACTTTTCCTTTTAGTAATTTGATTTGAAAAAGATGTATTGTTATGAATCTTTGAAACTGGTATTAATAAAAATATAAATATATAAATATTTAATGACAAAACTTAACCCCAACCTTGGAGCTAAATGTGAGTTTCCACCTGACATTTGAGATGAGCTCAACCATGCAACCTAATCATACTTATAAATTAGTGAGTGCGAGTGACCATATCAACTCACATTATAAATATAGTGAGATTGGATGATGTAATCAAGTCTAACCTATAAAATCAACAAATTTGAGTGATTTAAATATGTAAACCATACAAAAAACAAATGAATTACTATAGTATATTGGTTCAATATAACCATAAAATTTCAACTTGGTGGGTGATGATAGTCCATAAAGTATTTTAAAATCTAAAAATAATTTTGATTTTGTAATTTAGGTGCCATTTGTATAGTATATGCACATTATATATGTCTCATGTTGAACCCTAGGTAGAGTCATGGTACCAATTTATAGAATTCTATCACAAATATGTATCATAATCATATAACTATGATTTTTGGCCAATTTACAAATTGTGTAAGTGTGAAGAACATGTTTTCATAACATTCCCCCACTATATATCTAAATCTAGTGAACTATGAAAAATGTGAAAGCCATACCTCTATGGCATTCCCCCACTATGTCTCCCCTTTTGAGGTAAGGGGAAGTATAAAATGGTAGTCACCTTATCTCAAAATGATAAGATAATTGTATAATCTATGTATGAACCATGTATATAAAAGTAACATTTATAGGTTCATATATCATTAAATCACATAGAATGTGATCACATCAAGTCCTAAGATGCATGATGTGAATCATGGCAACATTTAGATACTAACAATACAAGCTCCAAAAACAATCAAGAAAACACATAACATCTCTCAAAATTAAATCAAAAGATAATGGTCCAAGGAGACCTCAAAAGGGGGACATGTTCAAATTATGCCCAATCAAAGAAATTTAACCTAGTCAAATGTCCACAAATAAAGGAATTACATATCAAAATTTCAACATACAACAAACCATGACATATACAAATGTCACAATAGGAAAACATAGGCACAAGGGCCATAATCAATGGAGCATATTCAAATACTCAAACAAGTAATACAATTCATGATAATAGAAAACAAGGAACACACTTAAAGAATTGGAAAATAGAAATCATGGATAATAAATAACCAGCATAATAACATACTAGCCCATGGATAATATGTGTTAGAAAAAAATATTAAGTAAATAGCATAGCAAGTAAACTATGAAATATATAAACATGGATAAAGGCATGTGTAAGTGCATAAACTCAAACATGATAATTTAAAGTGACCATATAATAATATAACCTAGATGTATCATGATCAAAGAATTGGATGCCCCTAATGTCCATATGACATGAGTTGATGGAAGGCCCAACATCTAAAAGTGCATAGATCATGTATCTATGTATTCCTTAATCATACTCAAAATATGGGTGAAACACATGTATATAGAAACAAATGATATTCTATCTACCAATGTGTAACCAAAAACATATATGCCAAGGAGCTAATAAAACAAGTAAATGCTAAAAATAGTTTTAGATTTTTGGATTTTTGATTTTTTAGTATTTTTACAATATATTTGATTTTTCTCACAAATAAGACATGAATAAGAAATATGTGTGCCAATATGTAATATACTCATCAAGGATATGTTTCTATGAAGGATTTGTATCATATGTTTCATATTTATATGTCTCATAATTAGTATCATTAGGATCATACCAATCATATATGGTATTAGGATTTACCAATTTTATGTGTTGAGTATAGGAAAGTTGTAATGTCTTAGGCTATTTTGAACTTGTGATATATCATTTTGATCATATGTATATAAATAAGGAACTACCCCATATTGTGATTATGACCTTTTTGGTATGTCATTATTTGTATCTATGTGCACCTAAAATGTTAATACCTTATGAATACTTGAGCTACATGGTGTTTCTTTCTTGTATTTTTATTTGGTTCTATGTTAGGAATAGTATCACCACTATCATAATCATTTAGAATTGTGCCTCTTGTTGTTAAATGTTGACCAATAAAAGGAGATCACATGGCTTATTTTTGGTGGTTTTAATATCATTATTTCCTTTGGTAATTTTATATAATTTGAATTTTTTGAAAACTTTAGTAATGGTATACACTCTATTTCTTTATTCTTTTGACCCTTCTTTTACTTTGATTATATTTTGGTACACATATTCATTGTTTTGGAACTTGTGTTTTAGGAGAGGTACTCATAATGTGAGTGGGTTTCTTTATTGATGTATCACTGATAGAATCACAACTATCTTTGAGACTTTGATTTTTTTCTTTAATGTAAAACAATAATTTGTACGATGCCCATGCATTATATGATATGCATAATAATATTTGGATTTCTTGATAGGAGTTGGAGGAGGTAATTTGATCACTTTGTCAATAATCATTTCTCTTAGGATTTCACATGGAATCTTATTACCCTTTTGGTATTTTTTTTAATAACTTATTCTAGATGTATTATGTTTTAGATTTTTATTTGGATAAGAAACCATGTTGGGTACAACATTACTAGATAAAGATGCAAATACATGATTAACACTAGAATGTTTTGGATTTTTGGTATATGGAATTTAATTTTCCAATAATTTGATATTTGAACTAAAGTATTTATTTTGATTTTGTAAATCTTATAATAAATTAATAATAAGGATGATTTTATCTTTTAGGTATTCACAAACACAAACTCTAAATACTTCAAATTGAACATGCATACATATACCATCTACCTTATCCCTTGAAGGATTGATAGTATGGACCTATTTAGAGGTATGGTATCTACCACCATTAAAATATATGAGATGACATGCTAAGGAATTAGGTAGAAGGCAACAATAATCAATTTTTACTCCTTCCTTTTAGATTGTCATAATCATATTCATCAAAATAATCTATATCACCCACGATGAAGGAAATAAAATAAATAAAAATTAGAGCAAAAAAGGTGAATATCATAGGTTGGGTTCACAAAATGTTTAACCCCAAAATATAGATTAGGGAATCTAGGGTTAGATGGGTAGAGATAGAGTAGGGCACAAGGATGGTAGATTATCTCTAAAGTAAGCCAATTAATTTTCAAACTCAGATAAATACATACTAAATTTATTATGTTGAGATATGATAAAAATAAAAAGTACAAATATGATATTTATTTAAATGATAATGAAAATAAGATAGTTATTTATGATGTTAATATAGATCTAGATTTGTAATAGGAAAGGGATTAGACTAGAAGTGGATTTTGAATCAGTCATTAGATTTTAGATTAAGCACTTTCATGACCTCAGACACTTGCATCAACCTTAGATAGTTGCATTAATGCTTTTATATAACCTATATGTAGGTGTCCTATATGAAATAACTACTAGATATATATGTTACCACTTATAATATTATGGGTTCTTTGTCACCTTCTATTTTGTATGCTCAGATCTAGATCATGGGTTGTCACTCCTTGTCAAATAACAAAACCCTAGTTCTTCATCTTCAAAGTGGTTGTGATAAAAATAGGTTAGTGTATACAAGTTTTAACTCCACCCCAAATACCTCTTTGTTAATGACCACTATCTACATATACAATACTCAAAATAGGGCCTCAAACTTATGTATGTATCCCCTATGTGTTAGCTTATGTGTGTATAAGGATAAAATGTGTGATAAGAAAGTAAATAGAGTATCCTGGCTTTTAACTTTGAAAATGTGGCTCACGAGATGTTCCTTAATTAATTCATAACTTTTGATGTGTTTTCCCTATTGATGAATCTTTGCTCACTTGAGTGCTTGATTGAATGTTGTTGTTATTTTTCCTTTGGAGTTTTTAGGTCTGTGTTACGTGAGGAATGAATGAGGATTGATCATGCATATATACCAATAATTTTAAATAATATCTATCATAAAAGTACTTAGGCTAACCATATGAATATTTTTAATTTGTAAATTGGATGAATTTAGGTTATAATACACTTGCTTTGGAATAGGACACTACCATCGATGTAGGTGTTTGACTAGGACACAAGTGTCTAGAAAGCTAGAAAATAGGCACAGGTATAAAACTTGTTGAATAATGAGATAAACAATTTTTTAGCATTATAGGTATGATATAAGGTATGAGTCACTAGAATAACATTTGAAAAACGAAGATATATTTAATTGTCATAAAGAGATAGTGTATCTGATCCTTTTAGTAGATGAAAGGTCTACATGTTGAAAGTACATCCATGATATGTATTTTACAAGTGTACAAGACTAAGGTGATATATAATTTAAAAATAGTGTCTATAACTACCAACTATAAAAAAATATGGACATAATAAAGCCACTAAAGTGAGTAAGTTCCTAAATGTTGCAATAAATTGACACCTATCAAATAAATTCATATGAAAATGTGAGTCATAAAATACAAGTTCAAAGTAGAAAGATAATTTACATATAACATTGAGTATAAATTAATTCTCATTAATTCTATATCAATAATAGATTCAATGTCTATGCCATGTTATATGTTTATTCCAAACAAATTTTAATAACACTTACAAATAGTTAGCCTATGAATTTAACTACAAATCCATTTATGTTTTTCATTCCAATTATGAAATCTAACATTGAGTTAGACCAATTATTAAAATGGTAGTTAAAGATAAAGTTATTGATCCATCTCTATTATGATTTGAAACCAAGGAAGACTTAAAATACACAAGTTTTAACTAAAATTATCTAGGAGGCATGTTCTCTCACTATTTAGCCATATATGAATAAGTTCAAGCAACATGAGAATAAAATGAAAATTATAAAAAATTTATTTAGCAAAGGGAATACATAAATGACAAGATTTCCATTCAAGTAGTCAGATTACATAAGGTAGCTATGCCTGAGGTATTTCCTTATATTGATGTTCTCTTTAATTTTTCACTAATGACATGTACATAGATGACATATTTCTAGATGAGGTAGTCAAGTTCCAATATATTTTATGGTTGGAGTTGATTTTGAGAGGTATTATAGGCTGCCTAAACCATTTAATATTTAAAACCAAGTATTCCATGAATGGTTTTATAACCATGAGGTTAGAGATACTTTGAAGGGTTAGGAATCTAACCCTCATAACTTTGTTAAAAAGAGGATGGTTAACTCCATCCCAATCTCACAATTCAATGCAAGAGTTAGAATTTCAATAGATTTACTGAATGAAATCAATGGAGTTTCCTCCATTTCCCATGTCAATGAAGTTTGGGTTTTGATTATATCTATAATATTAGAAGACAAGGGTATCCCTACACTTGGGGAGATAATAATTTACAAATTAAAACAACAAAGGATTTCTAAAAATAATGTAGATGTCAAATTTTATGTGGTGTCATATATATTAGATGCAGTGTGTGCCACTATAAGCCTCATTGACTTATCTCCATAGGAGCCTAAAGGAGATGATATGATATGTGAAGACTTGACATGTTTCATATTCACTAGTTAATAAATAATATACAAAAAATATAGATACATTCTACCATGTGGTATACAAAGTTGTTAATTCACAACCAATGTAAAGGTTGTTTGATAAGATAAAGAGGTCATTCAAATAACTATGAGATAATTGGTATTATCCAGACCATAAAAGCATATGGGTAGAAGTCACACTAGTTACACCTTTTTAACTTACTGAGAATGGTCCATGATAAGTTTATCAAGAAGGAGATAACATATCAACTATCTCAGAGCATATATGAGAATTGGAAAATGGATAAATTGGGTATTATACACAATATACCACTCAACATAGGTAGGTAAGAATTTAAACAATGGGGAAAGTTATCTAAATCTTGTCATCACATATATTATTTAAATCATAAACTAAAAGAATTTATATTATGGGATCTTAGGGGTAGAGTGGCTCAAAATATACAGACCTTCCATGAAAAAATCAAATCCAATTATTTCCACAAAGAATGTGATCATGATTACATTTTTATCATCACTTATGATGAATCTCAGGTCTATAATAGGATGAAATCTACCCATATGGCTATGGAAATTGTACAAAGATTCCAATATGATCCTTATATTAAAAGGTTATATAAATATGAAATGAAGCTATTTGAAAAAGAAAATTCTCCAAAGGAGATTGATGAACAAATATAAAGGAGATTACTTGGAAATATTCCCCCTCAAAAGATTACATGGTAACAAACCCCTCCTATAGACATGGGTGGATCTCATCTAGTTCCTAAGGTTATATTTGATTTTACCATTATTGCTTTAGATTTACCAAGATCATCACAAGTAATGAATAATCCACCCTCTCCTCCTCATATACATTTATAACAAGACCTCATGTGGTTTATTAGGTTCAAATAACTATTCCTAGTACTTTGCTAGCTCTAAGGGTTACATTGGAGGAGAGGCCACAATATATACCATAGTTTCAAGGAGCATCACTAAACATAAATTATTCATCATATATTAAAGAGGAATCTTTAGATCAAGATCTAAAAGGTGAGCAAGTATCCAATGTCTTTCAAAATATTCCTACATAGGTAAATTTTAGGAACTCTAGCCTTATTTATATTTCTATCACTATTATAATTAAGGTAACAACAAATGTGGTGTCTAAAGGTCCTATTTTGAATGTGTAAATGAACAAGAAGGACATTTCTAGTGTCTCTGAAATCAATAATATTTTTATTCCCATTAATACATCTAATACTTTAGTTGACATTTTATTTCCTTTAGTTGTTACTCATGTTATCACTTTAGTTGTCAACACTCCAATTATTGCAGATGACACTTCTATTTTTTCAACTATTATTCCTCTGATATATATATATATATATATATGTTACTTCAACTAACATTATTCCTGCATGTTCAACATTTATTCTAATTGAAAAAGTTATAAAAATTCCAACAAAGGCTACCATTACACAACCAATTTTTTCTTCAACTAATGTTGACATTACACCAACAATTTTATCTGACGCTCTATTTTTTGTCTTCTAAACCCCAAGGTTTGAGATCTTGGTTTCCTAATCTAGTTTTACAAACTACCCATTGTATAGTCATGCCTCAACCTAGTTAGGACTACCAATGCATAAAATCACTCTGACATCATTCCATATGGTTAGCATAATTTAAAATTTTCATAATATCATAAAGCATATAACTAAGATCCCAACTCATGTTAGGGTCTCGATAAATAGGATGATTAACCCATTATTCTATACATATCTAGTTCTTACATCTCCAATATCACCCACCTCACTTAACACCTCATTTCTCATGCCACCTCCACAATCCACCTCAACCCTTACCCTTTCATCCCTTAACTCAACCTCCTCTATGAGTAAAATTTTGGCACTACCAAGGGTGCAAAAACTATATCTATAAGGAAAATTTAGTTATCATTGAAGAATAAAAAAATTACCTTAGAGTTTGAAGAGACAAAAAACCAAGTAAAAAGGGTTAAAAGGAGAAAAATCTCAAGTATAAGTAAATAGATTGAATTCCTAAAAGAAGAAGAACTATTCACACTAACCAAGAAAAGGAAAACAAAACCTAGAGAATATGATGAGTTTAAAGAAGATTCAATATCTATAGTTGATGCTACTGGTGGGGTTCTCAATAAAATGTTCCATAGTCTATAGAAATAAAATAAGAGATTGAAATCTCAATCTAGGGTGGAGGCACCTAAGGATATAGTGGACAAGATAGAGAATGCAGCTCAATCCCTCTATCATCATATACTTATTATACATAGATCTAAGGTTGAATTTTAGCCATAATGGGGTAATGTAATTAATTTCACTGAATATTTGAGGTTTATTTATGCCAAGTTATATAAAATTACTAAGGTAGTATGAGAGAAGTCATACCTTGATCTCAATCTATTTCCACTTAAGGATATAAATTTGGCTCAAAATTATGTAAATAATAAAATAGATGATCTCATATAGATAAAAATTTTCCACTTAAGAAGTAAGTTGAAATTTTGAGAGATATGATTATCTCTACCATTTATAAAACACATATCTAAGTGGTAAATCATGCAATTTTTGATATCTAACTTTAGTCTTCCATGAGGGATTTCAGAATTAAGATTGATAAGAAAAAATTCATTGAGGTGGTGATCAAGTTAGTCACTCAATTACATTTTCTAAAGAAAAAATTGACCAATCCCAAGCATTTAATTATTCCTTTCAAGTTTCACTGGGTCTATATGGGAAATTGATTAGAAAAATTAAGGTATTATTAAAAGTATCTATTATTAATTTTGAAGTCATACATGCAAATAATACAACATGCTTAGTGTTGTATCAAATAAACAAAGTAATAAAACATTAGGAAGTAGAAATAATTAGCTGCCCAAATTGGAGTCCAATCATTATTGACTCAATCATCGAAAACTGCATCATTTTCTCTAGTATATATTGTTGGGACCCCAAAATTTACCTATTGAACTAGGTGAACTCAAAATCATAGAGAGAGTTAAGGGGATTTTACCTCTCATTTTAGAACTGTAGCTAATGCAATCCTAGACATGAGTTATAGGTATTGGGATTCATTATGTATCATGTTTGGAATGAGCATCTAAAATATGTAACGCTACTACCATAAGATAAACACTTTCAAAACACACTTACCAACATAATAATCCATTAACTCACTAATATTTACCCAAATCCTATTAGTAAAGGGAGTTTGATTCAGAATGTTGACTAAAGAAACAAAAAAAGAGGGGAAAGGGTAAGGCAAAAAGAGAAGGTTTATTGGGTGAATATGGATACACTAATATCTAAGATTGAGTGTGATCTTAGATACAGTTATACCACTATATGATAAATTTTACATCATCTCAAAATTCATCCATACAAAGAAGGATTCAAAGGAAACATCATGTGCTCAATTCTTGTAACTTTATTCCATAAATAAACACCTATAAGATTATTATTAAACACACATAGATAATTATTTTAAAATCTAGATAAAATACATGAATTAATTAGAATAGAATAACACTCATCCTAATTATACATATTCATTGTAACTAGACTCATATCATAGTATTTTACACTAATATTCTCCATTTTCACCATAAATATTGGAAGACATTCATAAACTAGACACAACAAAATGTAAGGAAACTAACATAATGTAAAAATGTCAGTATATTAATTCCTTGTGCTTTCAATTAAAAAAATTTGACCTTAAATAAATATTAGAACATAGTATTTATAGAAAAGAGAAGAGATCCATCACTAACATGCATGAAATCCCATTCTAAGCCATCATGGATAAGTTGTTATAATACTATAATGATATAGCCCAAAAGAGACAAAATGAGAGGCATAGACAAAAAACATGACAAAAAATTTCCAAATTGGGGCCATGAGATAAACAAAGAGATCATTATTTATATTTTAGAGGTGGACCACTTCCCAATTACATTTGGGTGTCTTACTGAGCTATCAGTGCCTACATAATGAGATTTAATTCTATATCAAGCTTGGGTAGGTTAGCAGGTGGTTCTATGAAAAAAAAACCTCAACCTAAATCAAATATTTAGTATGTGCTCTTATGGGGGATTCAATAGAAGCATAGAATGCTTTAACTTGGCTAATGTTGGTTGTGGATTATGTGGAAAGCTCCATAATAATTTAGGTTCCATCATTATTGGCCTTTTACACCTTCCTTCTCATCATTTTTTTAAATTCTTGGAGGTGGAATCCAAAATAATCTATGTTAATCAAAGTGCCATCAGCATGGAAGAGAACATTTATTCTCACCTCCTCAAAGTAAGCAATGATTTGGTCTTTGATTTCCTATAAGGGTCAATGGTTACCTAAATTTCCCTAAGCTAATCCTCAATAAAGGTTATCATGCTTCTTAAAAATATTTTATATAAGTTTAGGTCTATGATGGGCATGATTTTAAGCTCAAGGAACCTCCCCTTGTTTAAGATCAATACCATATTATTTCACTTATTGTCAATCCTTATAATTTGGTACAAAAAATATTATGCTCTTTGGAATAGAACATTACTCATTGAAAGAGTTCCAACCACTTCTCCCAAGTGTGAAGATAATTATGAAAGTAAGGGGTATCCACCTTACCAATGAGGCCCACTAGGAAATAACTCTTCACCTAGGACTCTAAAGTCTTCACTAGATATTTGAGGTGCTTCATGAGCTTCTTTATTAGTTCATTTATGGCTTGGACCATAGAGACCAAGCCATCTATAAATTTCTATTCTTCAGTCATGGTCATTTTCCTCATGATTGTGAAAATATCCTGATATATCCTCCATGCCACAAAGTCCCCATCCTATGTGAAGATTTGGGTCATCACCCTCTTCATTCTCCTAGAATATCTATCAAATTGAAGATGGATGTTTTAGTCCCCATGGTATACCATATTTAGTTTCTATGATCCTTGAGCTCCTAAAGGAATAATCTAGCCTTTTCCCTCTATTAGTCCTAAGGCTAATGAAGATGAGGCAACATATGAATTAGATGATGGAGGCATGGGTGGATATGGTGAGAATGGAGGATGAATGTGAAATGGGATGGAAGATGTAGGGGAAGCATGGGTGATAATGGAGGAGTAGCCAAGAGTGCTATCCTTGGGAACAAGTGTGATCTTATTTGGTCTTAAATCATATATACTTGGGGACCAATGACACTTGTGTTCACCTTGAAAGAGGAAATGGGTCAATTAAAACTCATTCTTGATGGTCAAGTGTGAAGGAGAGGGAGGCCAAATATGATGTTATTGGCACAATATGATGTTGAATTTATGGCTTGGCTGCAATAAATTATAGGTTCTTAGTAGGTTTATATTGAGGACTAGTTTGTTGTACTACTACACTTGGGGGAGCAGAACTGGAGGGAGCCTGAGGTGTAGAGAGGTGCCTAGTGTATACCCTGATGACACCCAAATTTGGTAGGTAACCCATGGTTGTCATAATTAAAATTTTTGGATAATTGAAGGATGAAAAATCAAGAGATATCTACACACTTGTGACCAAAGTAATTATAGGGGAAACATGAGCAATGGGAGGAAACAAAGTCATAGGAGTTATTGTGACAATAATGATAGGAAGTGGAGCACTAGCAAAGATCATACCAATAATAAGGGCTATCTTAGGAATGGTTTCATAGTATAACATGTTGATGAAACATAAATTGAAAAGGGATGATAACTATGAGAACCTGGAACTGTAGAACCCAATGAAATAGGGTAACTTTGGGAAGTAATTATATGGGAAACAATGGGAGAGGTTGAACCTATGTGGGAAAACTAGGAGAGGCCACATATTTCTACCTTGATGTGATTGAGGTTAGATATGAAAGATCCAAATATGATATAGGATGAGCCCCATGGGAACTATGTTGGGTCTCTAAGCTACTAAAACAATAAAGGGCATGAGAAACATGAGGTTGGCTTACTTGAGAGGTCCTTATAGGTGTTTTTTATGTGTAAGTTGACAAAGTGGATGCCATGGGGATCCATTACAAGATCAATTGAGAGATCCTCTTACCAATTTTTGGGACTTCACCAAAAGGTTTTGAATGAGTGGGTCTCTCCTTTAACATGAGCTCGAGTTACACTTATTTCTCTCTACTAAATTGTATTGATTCAGGTTTAGAAATTATCTTGGAATCACTGGTGGCATTGATATGGTGGGCATCATCCAGGTGGATCTCATGGTGGTAATTAGTTTTCATCATAGCTTGGTAATATTCCATATGAGCTTTCACCTTTCCATGAGGATCCCATTACCTATCTCAGTAAGGGGAAGATTATATGATTCTATGTACATAAACATGGCTTGAATAGTAGGAAATATTTTATACTCAAGGTACCCTATGATGATGGGGAGTTATTAATATGAATTTTGTCTCCTTCTGAGGTATAGGCCAACTATGCCATTGATGAGCTAGAAATTGATCTCCTATTCAACTAGCCAATCCAATATAATGTAAGTTAGTTTGAAGGGAGGTCCTTATATGTCTTCTACCATGATGACCATGGTCCTAGTAGTATTATTAGGTGAAAATGGCTAGGATGCATGCCTTCATATATTTTGATAATATTGGCATGGGTTTGTCATTGATCTCCAAGTGCACAGGGAGTAGAAATGGGCATATATGTCCCTGATGTGATGCCCAAAGTGTTGTATATACAACTTTGATAAGACCACATGAACATGGGAACGTATAGGCTTCCACTAAGGTAAAATAGTGTTCTTATTTAGATGGTGGAACATGTCATATAAACTAAAAATGACATCATATTAAAATTTTCCTTGGAATGAACCCTAAAGACCTATTAAAATAATTTAAAGGTAATATTGTCCCCAAGAGCTAGAATCTACTTACCTTCAAAGCTGATTATGAGTAGAGGGATATTTATTCACATGAATAATGTCATTTTACCTATATAAATGGTTGATCTAAAACATTCCAACTTGAACCCATTCTCTAAAAGTCTTGATGGAGTAGAAGTCAAAATCCTCCTTGTCGACCCAATGGTTGGTGTCCTTGCCTAATCCTTTAGAGGGTCATAGACATTATGCATATTCATCCACCTAGTAGTAACCTATTTCTCATAGGAGATGTCAAACTTTGGAATATTATAATATATCTTTAAGATGGCCCTAAAGATGTTTGAAATTTGAATATTTATGTTAGGTGAGTGAATAATACCATTAGTTCATATGGAAGTCCTTAGTAGGTTGGTTAAAATATCTCTCCATGGGAAAACCTTAGACTTGGTGATAATTGTTTGGAGGGATGAATTTTTGAGTGAAATGAAATCATTGGTGAATTCAACATCATCATCCTCAATATCATCATCATTATTGGGTTGTTGTAGTCTTTAATTACCATGAATATCTCCTTGTAGTGAATATACTATGTGATACCTTAGAGGATTGTGGTGTCCATAAACTCTTATTCTAGTTTAAGGTTGGAGGTAGAAGCTATGATTATTGTTTAATTAGCCTTCCAAAAATTTCACATTTATCATCTAACTTGTTCTTTTACACACATGATATCTTCATAGATGTACCTTAAGATCTCTTGAGGATACTCAAGCAGAGGGATTTTAGAAATTTGAATTATAGAGAATAGATAATTATGATCTCAATTTGGATGGGACCTTATAGGCATATCAAACATATTTATAGAAATGGAATTGGGGGCTCACAACATGTGAGGAGATATTTAAGTTGATGCCATGCTTTTGAATTACTCATTTTCCATTTTTCTGTAGATTTTATTTTTTATGGAACAAGATTTAATTAGATTGATTGGCAATGATGGGACTAGTCCAAGGGTTGAATCATTACTTAAACAAATGGGCCAATAAATTTATAGAGTGTGAAATAAATGATCTTAATTCTAACCCTTATGTCACCCAAGATGCATTTAAATTTCACCAAGTGTCACTTGTATTATGGTGGTCCCAAAGGGTGATGCTATTAATTTGACACCATAAGAAATATCTAGGTATATAGTCCTCTAGGTGTATGTAAGTACATTTAACATGTCTTAATTATATTGGGATATCAAACTATAATCTACTCTAAAAAATATGGTACTTGATTGTGAAAACTATTTTTTAGGTGTATGAAAGTACATGTGATGATCCTTAATTGTATTGGAGTTTTCATACTATAATTTTCTCTAACACCTCTAGGACATGGTTATGTAAAATATATCCTAGGTATATGAAAGTACATGTAATCATTCCTAATTATATCATGGCTCCAATACCATAATCTAATTTAACACCTATGGGACCTGACTATGCAAAATACCTCTCAAGTCTATAAAAGTACATATGGAAATTTTTGGTTAAATTGGGGCTCCAAGACCATACTCTACTCTAAGACCTCTAGGACTTATAAAATGTACAAAAATACTAAGTCATTATAAATATTTTTTTAAATAAAGGGATGATTAAATTTTGGAAATAACCTCTGAAAGGGTGCCAACTAGATTCCAAGATGTTGACTCTAGAACTTCAAGATGTTATTGATTTTCTTAAATGAAAAGTTAGTGCTTGAAAAAATAAATTAAGTATAGAAACCTATTAGAATCTATACAAGACTATCTTTATCAAAAAAATACAATGAAATATATATAAATATAAATAAATAGGATTTATCAGAGTTTATAAAAATCTTGAATAATGAAACCCAATTAGTGTTCACTTGTGGGGATTGAGCCTGAGGTTTTGGAATAAAATCAAGTTCATATTGGGCTCAATAAGGGGTTAAATTTTCTATATTTATGGCTTTCATGGGGGGCTTTTATTCTTCAAAAAGGGATGTGTTAGTCATAACATATACATTTTTAGATAGTTTATTTGGATTCATGTTATCTAAAGTTATCTCAATTTTAGTTCCCCTACATGCACCCTTAGGTTTTAATTCACGTGAAACTACAATTGCGTCTTATTTTACAATTATGACAAGTTATAATAAAATTGTCTCTTCACCAATAATAATTTTTCCATAAACTAAAACTCCTAATTTTATTTCAACCAATCAAGTGACTTTAGCTATAGTTTTATCTACTTCAAGTCCAGTTACAACCAATGCTTCTACTCAAATTCTATAAAGTGGCCTATTTGTCTAATTTTAGCATTAGATGTTTATAAAATATTATCTTGTATATCAAGAAACATTTTGTACATGAAAAGTATTTTGACTAGATAAAGAGATTTTATTATTTAGACTTTGTAACATGAAATAAGTTTTGAAGATGAGGTTATGCCCATCCAAAGCCTACATATACATGAATCTTAATCATTGTAAAGAAAGGAAAATTTTGGAAAATTATTACAAGGGAGAAATTTCTATGACTATTTTTGAATTTGTAAGAATTTTTTCTTCTTCTCTACATTTATATGTTTTATTTGAATAATTTCCATTAAGTTATGTAGACACTAAATTTGAATTGTATAAAACCTCAGTCTTGAACACTTCGAAAATGCATGTCATGCATGTACCTTTAGCTTCTAGACCTTCCCTTTGTTGAAAGGCTTGCATACACTATTTTTATATGCCAAATTACCTAACTCTTAGTCTAAACAGTGTTGTTCTAATGACCTAGACCTTATATCATGATCAAATTATTGTAAACCTACTTATCATCTATCTCTACAAATTTGAGAATTATGGTTTTTTTATATCTTGCCAAACTCTTGCATCCCAATCAAATGCCTACATTAATGTAAATGTCATATTCTAAAGTGTCTAATTCCCTAAATTCATCAAATTAATAAATGATATGTATACCTATGGTCAACCTAAGTGATTTTGTTAGGAATAGCTTTTGCATTGAGGGATTTACCATGAGGTAAATAGTTATTTTGGGTATTTACCGTAAAGTAATTAATACTTACGATTTATTAAATTTTTAAGTAATATATTATTATGGTAACAATAATATATTTTTTATACCCGTAAGTCTAATAATGGGTATATGGTTATTAGTCCTTCCTATTATTTAGGAAGTTGTTTTGCCTATGTTTTTGGCTATATAATAGCCATTGTATTACAAAATTATTAAAGTGTGATAATTAATTAATATAGTGCAAAATATTATGTGTTAAAATACCTCTCTAAGTTTTCATGAGTTAAATTGTTTATTTATCTCTTTCGATACTTATCAGTGGTATCATAGTAGAAGATTTTGATGGTTTAATGAGTGAGTGGGAGCAAATATGGATTAGTTGTTAGCACTGTCAAGTTAAAAAAAGTAAACTTCCATCTATTTTTATGTGGCATGAATATTCTTTAAAGTGTGAGTAGACCCAACAAAAGTGTGAGGCATTATAAAGGAGTGCTAGTGGCATTGTGGATAATCTGAGTGGCTTGCATAGAGGTTTATTCATCAAAATTTGTGCCAATATTTATCAAATTTGTGGTCTACTGAGAACCAATGAATATACAACTTCTACCAAAAGCTTTTCTAAGTTATAAAATTACCAGTCTAGATTTGGCATGTACCTATTAAGATAAAGGCATCAATTTTGATCTATCCATATTTATTTCTACCATACAGGAGAATTATATTATTTTGCCTTTTATCAATCTATATTTAGAAAAGGAGAGCTTTTAAGAGATATCTATTATAAAGCATTATCACTAAAATATTGAAGAGACCAAAATTGGATTACATTTTACATGCTAAGTCAAATTTAATCGCCACAATGTTCCACTCTATGCATCAGTCTCCACATCTACCATAGAAGCTTCATTCACCATTCTATAGAGGAGTGATATAACTGAGTTTGTAGTTTTGAATGAATAACTTGGATTATGCAGTAGGGGACACCTAGCTTGATATTTAGTGTGTAGATCTATATGCATCTCCCTATCATTTGTCAAATTCTTATCATCTAAATCAGTTAATAATGTTTACAAAGTCACTAGTAGATATTTACAGGGGAGGTAAAAAAAAATTGAGTTGTGGTTATAGTAAGTGATTTATTTTGGTCCAAGTTTGATATAGTTTACATTAACTAAGGTGTTTGTAAGTGTATTTTATGTAAAACATCAATTTTTTGTAAATCATAATTTCTAAAGTTATTAAAAGTTCATGTCATAGTTATTTGTATAAATGTCATATATTTTATGAGTCATTTTGTTGTTCAATCTATTGTTATTTAATAGTAGCTATTTAGCTATATTAGAAATAAAAAGTGTTATTATAATTAATGTATATCAAAAGAGTCATCAAGAGTATTGTTTAGTATTAGAGTCATTATTTTATGAGTCTTGTATATTATAAAATAGTCTTGTCTTTATCAATAATAAAGTATTGTTATTGAGTCCTATCATTTAGGTGAAATTAGGTTAATGTCAAAAACGAGTCATTGTCAAAATATTGTAAAAAAAAAATTGCCATATAGATGTATTATCAGTGGAAATTGACATACACAATATGAAAAACCAAGACATCAAAATTTGAAAGAATTTTGAAGTAGGATACGAAGTAGACACTAAACCATAAAATACTCAACTAAAAAAAATTTGACATTTGACAGCAAAGAAATACATCTAGCACCTAAAGAATAAATATTTACCAATTGAATAAGCAATATTTGACACTAGAGGCTAGAGGCTACATGGAGGATGAAGGTCTTTCAATGACCTCTCATCAGTCAAAACTGATGGGGTTACATCATGTTTTGGTGATGTGTTGATGCAGAAGATTGCACCCTTGGCAGGAGGCCGAGCTCCTGCCTTCTTCACGTAATAATGGAAACTCCCCTCTCGCCTGTGGGACCGGCGAAGCTGGAGGGGAGAGTCCCTAGATAAGGGCTAGCTCCCTCTGATGTATCATTTAGGCCCTATTTTCTCCTACTACTAACAAATAAAATGTAAAAAAGTGGGGGATGAAAAGGGAGAGAGAGATGCTAAAAACAAAACCTAAGTCTAAAAAAAGAAAAGGTGATACACCAAAAAATGGTTGATCTAATCCACCCAAACATACACTTTCCACTGAGAACAAGCTCCCATACACTTCATCTAACATGAGAAAACCTTCTACATCAGTGGGTCAGAGGTCCATGGAGATATAGGGAGGAAATAACTACTAGAGGCATTCTGAGACACACTGCAGTAGCCTATCCACTTCACCTATACTCCTCTAGGGACACTTCTGACAGACCTATAAAAAGAAACTCAAAATACACTAGACATGCTAAAATTATTCTATAAAAGCATTAAGAAAATGATGTAACATAGAATGAAGGCATAGACACATACTAAAGATGTAAAACTCAGAATGGAGGTAAAAATGTTGTGTTTTGATTCAAGGTAAAATTTTGGCAGAGCTCTGCCTTACAAGCCTGAGAGATTTTTGGGTAGATTTTTTCCTTAAGGTTGAGAGTAGATTCCCTTATCAAAAGAGAAGTTTACAATATATAGAAAGAGGAAGAAAACTTGGTGCTTCCTAGAAATATTTTTTGGTGCTCATTTCTACAAGTGGCCCATGTGCATTATGAATCTTGGGAAGAGGAAACCACTATTACTAATGTCATTATTTAGAAAAGGCCTACTAGAACCATGCTTGTACAATTTCCAAAATTGACTTTGACATTCAAGCATTAATGTAAGTACATTACGGCACCTCTTTCTGTAAATAGACTATAGTTTGTCCCCTCATCAATGCCAACTGCAAAAAATACGCTACGCCGCTCATCTGATAATGACTCACCTTCCCTTCACCACTTGAATGCTTTGTCATTTATACTCTTTCAGCCCTTGGGGGTGATCTCTTGGTGGGTTTCTACATTCCTTGGGCTATTTCCATGATTTGGCACTAAGGTAGTTTAAAAAATGATGGCTACTTCACTATGTTAAATTTGACGTTCATGTAGCTGTCACCCAACGACTAGTTCATTTGCTTAAATTTGATGGCTTTTGGGACATCACCATCCTTGGAAAAATATTGAGTCTTTCCTGAAGCTTTTTTTTAGCTTTAGGCTTTCTATTTTGAGCATTTTTCTAGCAGTTAAAAGTCCACAGGAATTGGCCGCTCTTTATCCTTTTCTTTGGGCTCTTTGAAACTCTCTACCCTCCACAAGGGATTTTAGATCTCTAAATACCCTTTATAAGGGCTTTTGAACCCATCACTACCCTCTGGCTATAGGGCACACCCTTGAACCAAGCCATTGAACCAACTCATTGAACCAAAATTGGTTCAACAATTTAATCAGTTCAACGGTTCAACCACTACGTGCTGAGCCTGTTGAACCAAGTCTTTGAACTGATTCATTAAACTTAAGAATTGAACCAAATGATTAAACTAGTTTAATGGTTCAATGAAGCATGTTGATGAACTTGCGAATGGACCAAGTATTTGAGTCGATGAACTGAGCACTGAAGTGTTGAACCAATGCCATTGAACCAAATAATTGAACTAGTTCAACAGTTCAAAGCTACGTGCTGATGAACCAAAATGTGTTGAACTTTAACTACTAAACCAAAGCCTTGAACTTAGCCTAAAAAATGAAGTGATAGACTTGAAGTGATGAACCAGGCTTTGAAATGGAGTGATTGAACTGTCGATTGAAATAAAGCTCAAACCAAGGCCGATTGAACTGCCAATTAAACCAGGCATTGAACCAAGGCATTGAACCAAGTTCAATGGTTCAACGATGCCAACCTTCTTGTAATTTTCTTTAGACCAAAGCTTGAAGAAGCCTTGTAAAACTCAGAACTCTCTAAACTGATCCTTCATGTGCCAAAGGACTAACCTACAGAGTCCGTAGAAATCCAAGACCTACAGAGTTCTTAGATTTTAGACGTGCACAGTTCATTGGAATTCTACAGATTCATGTAAAATTAAAAAATGAAATGGCCTAGAATAGCATGGATAGAAGGGGACTAATTTTTTGCCTATTGGGCAAAAATGGTCAACAAATTGGTGAATCCTAGGGGAAGCATGCCTGCTATGCTTAAAGACCAGTTGCCTTGTAGTCTAGTCCATTAGGCACAGATTCAGATGTAGCTTAAACAAAGTTTAGCAACAGCCACAAAGATCCAAGAATCAAACATGAAGCCTTTACCCCACACACAAAGGGAAACACATAAGATTAAAAACACTACTTGTGTAAACTACACTTAGGGAAAACAAGAAAGAAACTAAAAACAAACTACTATATATAGCTAACTAGGAATGCTTGCCTCCCTCCTAGATCAAAGGGAAAATTTCTTAAGTCCCCTTCTTGGCAAGAAGACTTATGGTGCCATGCAAGTAGCTAAATGAAAAAGAGAGTTTGTGACCTATTCTTCTTGCCTGTCACCTACATTGGCTTGTCTTTGAGTGGATTAGAATCGAACATGCTTTTGACATATATGTACTCTACTTATCCTTGGAATCTTGTTGAATGCTAGTCCCTCATAATTGTGCTCTTCACCAAGAAATCAATGGCTACTGGCTTATCACCATTAGCCCTTTGATGTGAATAATCCCTCTATAATGTATCATGGTTTGACTTGTTTCCTTTTGCTTCGTTGAAAACCCTGTCAGACTCATCCTTTGCTTCCTCTGGACCTTCTTGAAGAAGGCTGACTGTGGTGATGTCTAAAATGGACTCACACAATGATTGTTCATCCCACAAAACATCACCTCTCTATTCAAAGCTTTCTTCTTCAAGGCATTCCTCTAGGAAGATAGACCTCTCCTTTTCTTCCTTAAAGATCAGGACCTCTAAATGCTCAAAGGTATCCTCCTGATCCTCCTCCAAATCTACCTCCTTGGCATAGTCATTCTCCTCATCAAAGCAATAAAGAAGTTCATCAAATAGGGGGAAGAGAGTTTGCCATGCTTTTGTTCCTCCTCATATTGTTGGAACATCTACATAAATGCAAGACTTGCATCTTCTCCATTGCTGATGATGTCTTCACAAGGAGCCTCTATGATGATTCTACCTTTGTTGCCACTCATGATAGCCACTTGAAGAATTGTATATTGGTTCTTCTACTCCTCGCCTGCCTCTTGAAAAATAAGTTCCTCCTTGAGAAGGAGTGAAGTGGGAAAACCATGTGGAAGAGGAGGTAGTCCTTGAGCTAGAATTGAATGATTCTCCTCTTTCCATTTGGTCAGCACTTCATCTATATCAGGTGTGGCCTGATAGCTCTCTTAGAGGTGTGTAGATGGGGTGTGTTTAGATATGAAATGTGTCATTGGGTATGAACCATCCATCACACACTAGTTGAGGAATCTCTCTTTAGATTCCAACTCTATAATTCTCTTGGCTAGATCTTCTTGGAAGAGCCTTTCTTGGAGATCATAGGAATCATGGGTAGGAGCAAATTTATCTTTTTTAAAGTTTTGAGAAAAACCTTTCTTTTCCTCTTTCATGCCCCATGATTCCACTATTTCCCCCCAGGTCAGGAGGTTGCCATCAAGGCAAAAGATCTCAAAATTAGAATTTGCCCTTTTGGTTGAAGGATAACTAGGAGGGTTGCTTAGGGAGATGCCATAAAAAGGCTGAGCTTGAACAATATTATAGGAATGAAAACAAGGTCCATGGTTTTGTGCAGAGGGATTATACATACAAAAGTGATTTTTGATGGCACCAAGCTGCTTAACCAGAAAATTCAACTTGGAGTCACCATTGGTGTTTGATGCAAAAGCCTCCAAAGGCTGGTCAGTTGAAGAACACACCAAAAATTCTTCAACTCTTTGGACACAACTTATCCTAGTTGGTCCCACTGGGTGTGCCAAAAATTGTTGATGTAGTGGATTGCACCCTTGGTAGGAGGCCGAGCTTCTACCTTCTTCACACAATAATGGAAACTCCCCTCTCACCTGTGGGACTGATGAAGCTAGAGGGGAGAGTCTCTAGATAAGGGATAGCTCCCTCTAATGTATCATTTAGGCCCTGGTTTCTCCTACTACTAATAAATAAAATGTAAAAAAGTGGGGGGGATGAAAAGGGAGAGAGATGTTGAAAACAAAGCCTAAGTCTAAAAAAAGAAAAGGTGATACACCAGAAAATGGTTGATCTGCTCCACCTGAACATACACTTTCCATCAAGAGTAAGCTCCCATACACTTCATCTGACATGAGAAAACCTTCTACATCAATGGGTCAGAAGTCCATGGAGATATAGGGAAGAAATAACTACTAGAGGCATTCTGAGACACTACAGCACCCTTTCCACTTCACCTATACTCCTCTAAGGACACTTCTAACAGACCTATAAAAGGAAACACAAAATGCACTAGACATGCTAAAATCATTCTATAAATGTATTAATAAAATGACTTAACACAAAATCAAGGCATAAACACATACTAAAGATGCAAAACTTAGAATGGAGGTAAAAATGTTGTGTTTTAATTCAAGGTAAAATTCTGGTAGAGCTCTGCCTTACAAGCCTGAGAGATTTTTGGGCAAATTTTTGCCTTAAGGCTGAGAGTAGATTCCCTTCTCAAAAGAGAAGTTTACAATATATAGGAAGAGGAAGAAAACTTGGCACTTCCTGGAAAGATTTTTTGGCACTCATTTCTACAAGTGGCCCATGTGCATTCTAAATCTTAGGAAGAGGAAACCACTATTACTGATGTCATTCTTCAAAAAAGGCCTACTGGAACCATGCTTATACAATCACCAAAATTGACTTTGATGTTCAAGCATTAATGTAAGGACATGGCCGTGCCTCTTTCTATAAAAACAATATAGTTTTTCCCCTCATCAATGCCAACTACAAAAAATAGGCTATGCCACTCATCTGACAATGACTCACCTTCCCTTCACCACTTGAATGCTTTATCATTTCTACTCTTTCAGCCCTCAAGGGTGATCTTCTAGTAGGTCACTACATTCCTTGGGCTATTTCCATGATTTGGTGCTAAGGTAGTTCAAAAAATGACAACTACTTCACTATGTTAAATTTGACGTTCACACGGCCATCACCCAATAGCTAGTTCATTTGCTTAAATTTGACAGCTTTCAAGACGTCACCATCCTTGGAAAAACATTGGGTCTTTCTTGTGGATTTTTTTGAGCTTCAGGCTTTTTATTTTGAGCCTTTTTCTCACAGTTAAAAGTCTGTAGGAATTGGCTGCTCTTTGTCCTTTTCTTTGAGCTCTTTAAAACTCTCTGCCCTTCGCAAGGGATTTTAGATCTTGAACTACCCTCTGCAAGGGATTTTAAACCCATTGTTACCCTCTAGCTATAGGGCACACCCTTGAATAAAGCTGTTGAACCAAAATTAGTTCAACGGTTTAACCACTGCACACTGAGCCCATTGAACCAAGCATTTAAACCGATTCATTGAACTTAAGCATTGAACCAAATGATTGAATCAGTTCAATGGTTCAACAAATTACACCGATGAACTTGCCAATGGACCAAGTGTCTGAACCTATTGATGAACTGAGCACCAAAGTGTTGAACCAAATGATTGAACCAGTTCAATGGTTCAAAGATACATACTAATGAACCAAAATGTGTTAAACTTTAACCACTAAACCAAAGCCTTGAACTTAGCCTAAAAAATGAAGTGATAGACTTGAATTGATGAACCAGGCTTTGAAATGGAGTGATTGAACTGTCGATTGAAACAAAGCTCGAACCAATGTTGATTGAACTGCCGATTGAACCAGGCATTGAACTAGGTTCAATGGTTCAACAATGCCAACCTTCTTGTAATGTTCTTCAGACCAGAGCCTAAAGAAGCCTTATAAAACCCAGAAGTCTTTGAAATAATCCTTCATGTGCCAAAGGACTAACCTACAGAGTCTGTAGAAATCCAAGACCTATAGAGGCTATAGATTTTAGACCTGTAGAGTTTGTAAAAATTCTACAGAGTCATGTAAAATTAAAAAATGAAATGGCCTAGAATAATAGGGATAGAAGGGAACTAATTTTTGGCTTATTGGGCAAAAAATGGTCAACATGACGTATGTGGTGTGTTTTTCATTTTTGCTATATATTTTAAATAAGAATAGAAGGATGTACCTATTCATATAATGTAATTTGTGTGAAAATCCAAACATGATTCCTTGAGGTGAAGACATTGTAAAAATATAGAAAGAACTAATGTAAGTCAGTTTATGTATCTTGAAAGGGTTTGTGGGAGGATCCATAAAACCACATGAGGTGGACAATTTATTGGGATTATTCACATCAAGGTTTTTGTTAAACCTATAAAACCATGGGAGGAGTGAGGCTCTCTTTACATCAAGGTCATGAGCCACATACTTTGGCATGTTAAAATGGTTGAGCATACTACAGATAAGTGTGTGAATATTTTTGCACCATGTAAAAACTATGGGGGGGAATGTTAGGAATAGATTTTACATTGAGGGATTTATCGTGAGGTAAATATTTAGTTTGGGTATTTATCGTAAAGTAATTAATACTTATAATTTAGTAAATTAGTAATTAATATATTATTATTGTAATAATAATATATTTGTTATACCTCTAAGTCTAATAATGGGTATATGGTTATTGGTCCTTATTATTTAGGAAGTTATTTTTCCTATTTTGTTGTCTATATAATAGCCATTGTGTTACATAATTATTAGAGTGTGAGAATTAATGAATATAGTGTAGAATATTGTGTGTTAAAAGACCTCTCTAAGTTTTCATGAGTTAAATCTATGATTCAACTCTTTCGATACTTATCATATTTAATGAGAGATATTTACAAAAAGGATTGATATATATATACAAGATCAACCCTCATTCATTCCTAGCTTAGCACAAACCTAAAAACTCATAAGGCATTCAATCAATCTTTTAAGTGAGAAAATCTTCCATATTCTCTTGTATTTCCATATTAGTCATAGTGACAACACATCTACAAGATTGAATTACTAAAGGATCACTCCATGAGTCATATTTTCCAAGTTACAAGCTAGGTCATTTTTTTACTTTCTTTCCACATATTTCAATCTTATACACACACAAGCCAACACATGGGGGAGAACTACATCAGTTTGAGGCCCTCTTCATAGTGGATATGTAAGTAGTACCCACTCACATAAGGTTCTTTAGGTTTATCTCAACACCTTGATCCCACTAACCCATTTTTTATTAGCCATTATGAATATGAAGAACTAGGGTTTTTATATTCAAAAAGGATTGACAACCCATGATCTAGATCTAAGCACACCAAAGTGAAGGTGACACAAAACCTAGAATGTCTTAGGTGGTCACATCTATATCTATAATTTATTCCATATTAGACACCTGCATCCAAGTTAGAAGCATAGACATAACCATATGAGGTCAATTCAAGTTTTTGAGGCTACATAGGTCAAACATATAAAATTTACTAACTAATATAGGGCACTGCTCTAGTTTATTTCTAGCTTAATCCCTATCATATCTACATGTGCATAATAAACTAGTTAAGTAATCTTTTTTTCATTTCATTTATATATCAATTGATAGTTTTACTTATTATTTTTATCATATCTTAGAATTTAAATTTAGAATATTATTTATCTAATTTTGTAATTAATAGTCCTATTATAGATCTATTCATCACCCTTGTGTTTATTAATTTTTGTGTGCTTAACCCTAGACTATATTAACCCATCTGAATTTAGGGTTACAAATTTAATGAACCCTACCTTTGGTCCCCAAATCCCTAGATATTGACCTAGGGTTTGTTTATTCTCTATTGTTGATTTATGATTTTTAATTTAACAACATTTCACAAGTTAAAAATCATATTTCATTTTATTACAAATATGTGTAATATGTATGCATTAATAGTCCATTTTGGGCTCTAATTTATGATTATAGTTATGATTTGTTATTATAATTTCTTAATCATACCTATCATTCAATGAAATAGTAAAATCCATAAATATAATGAGAGGGTTTTAAAATGAATACACCATTTAATCTCTCTTAATAACTCCTTTTGCAATACCATAGAGATAATATCTAGATTCCAACATGCATGCTCTCAACCATTTATTCCACCTCGATCTTATTCAAGTGATGATCACCATCCCAAACCCATTATTCATCCATGGATTATATTGGATTCCATTATCCATGTTTTCACTACTCGAAAAGGTAAGGGTTTCTAACCTAACCTTCCATTTGTTAATATATAAATTTTTCCTCCTAATCCTAATCTTGTGATCAAATCTAAGGGATATGAACTTCTTGACCAATTGAGTAAAACACATGATAATATCTCAATCCTTGAAATTATACAACAATCCACTATTTATAAAGATATCATAAATGAAGCATTATGTGATGCCCAAGTTCCAAGTGTTATTTAACAAGATTACTTGGTAGATATTTTGTAAGACCTCAAAAACAATGCAAAACTCATTACCTTTGAACCAATATATTTACCATCCAAAGATATTATTAACCAAGATTTACCTTTGTCCATACAAGTGACTATGCATAACAATGGAATAAAAATAGTGTTCATTGATAATGGATTAGGCCTAAATATTGGTAGAGAAAATTTCATAACCACCATGGGTATTAGCACCAATATTATTCAAAACTTATTTATTCATATCAAGGGATTTGATAATTTGCATAGCCCTTTGGTTGGCCAAATCACATTTGATGTAACATTAGGGCCAAAAATGGTTTCAACCAATTTTTAGGTAATGTCTCAATAATTATATTATAATTTAATTTTGGGTAGACCTTGGATACACATAATTGAGGTTGTCCCATCTAATTTACATTGATGTGTAAAATTCACACACAATAGAACCTTATTGACAATGTATGTCGATGATGAGCCCTTTAAATTATGTAAAATGATACATTATAATATAGAGGGAATTATTATAGTGGTACCACCTACACAATTTATTCCTCTTGAGAATATCCAAATTTATGAAGTGGGAAAGTCAAGTTTAATGGCTCCATTATCTCCAAATGCAAATAAGGCACTACACACTAAAGAGCACATGGATGCACATCAAGAACAATAAAAATTAACAAAGGAACCAATAATACCAAAACCATAATAAAATACAATATTTGAGCTTCTTTTATTGATAAATATTGAGCAAAAAGATGGCCATGTTTTAGATTACTATGATAGTGATGATGATTGTACCTTTGATATGACATATGACAAATCACAAAAACTAAATTTTGATCTATTGAGAATATTTTGAATTACATTTTTGAACTTATAGCTCATAGTACATATAGGTGAAATTTATATTTAGAGGATACATAACTAAATCTATAAGGGAAAAGCAAAAATAGCAGATGAGCATGTAAATTCTTGTTATTTTATACATCCCTTGTGGCTTCACACATTTAATCAACCTTACAAGGGTCAAATGTAGATACATCATGGAGAGTTCTCATAAGACTCCAAAATAATTTTTACAAATCACAACAAACCAAGATACTCCATATACAATTCTTTTTATGTTACTTGAATATAGAATGATATCGTTACCTTCTACCAGACATAAAACACATGATAAAATCCTTCCTAAAGGAATATAATGTTGCCACTATCATAAGATCATTACTCATCCTAAAAATCAATGTGAGGCATTACAAAACCAAATTCAAAAATACAAGAATGAAATATGCATATAAATTATTTTTGATAAAATAAAAAGACTTAATACTTCTAATTTTTAGAAGATATCTATCCTTTGAAAGGATCAAGGCATGAGGCCTCCACTATTAATAAAATATCGATGGGATTTTTTACTAACATATTCAGATAGATAAAAACACTTGGAACATAGCTTACAGTATTACTACACTATAGTAGATGGGACATAATATAATTGAGTTATTTTATTCTTCAACTTTCCTAATATCTCTGGGGTAAATTAGACTACCCAATACATGTGGACCAAAGGCAGTAGACCTTATTATATGGGTAATGGATCAACAACCACATTTAAATTTACATATATGAAGACAATGGTTGAAAATATTAGTACTAAAAATTAATACTTTATTTTCCAACATGATAACATAGATATGATAGCATCTAGATCCCAATAACTACTGGTAGAGAGTTACCAATAAATACAAAATAATTGGTAATAAGGTAATATATTATTATTTTTTGAAAACAAGGCCACCACATAGTACCTTAGATCTTGAATTTAGGACTTATTGGAATAAGTGGTTCCACACCTCAAATATTCCAAAAAAATAAAAATAAATTAAAAATCCAAAAATAAATTCAGCATTTACATGATCTATTGGATCCTTATCATCTATGTTATTGGTTTCATGTTTCTAGATGGGATATTAGTACTTTCTATTTACATGTGTTTCACACATCATTTGAGTGTGATACAAGCATACACAAATACATCCTATATGGATGTTGGACCTTCCTTTTACTCATGTCAAATATACATTGGGGAAATTTAATTCTTTGATCTTAATAAACATTGGTTATATAGTTCTATGATCACTTTACATTATCATGTTTGAGCTTATGTACTTACATATGCCTTTATTCATGCTTATATATTTCATAGTGTAATTTATATGTTATGTACTTGAATTTTTTTCAAACACATATATCGATGGGCTCATATCCTATGTTTATGTTGGTTTCCTATGTTTTTCTTCTATGCACTTCCTTGATTGTCTTGTCATGCGCGAATATTTGAATATTCTCTATTATTTGTCACCCCCATGCCATTATTTTCATAATTTGACATTTTAATATGTCATTGATTGTTTTATGGACATTTTAATATGTCATTGATTGTTTTATGGACATTTTAATATGTCATTCCTTAATTTATTTACATTTGACTAAGTCACGTCCCTTTGATTTTGCATCATTTGAACATGCCCCTTGTTTGAGGTCTCTTTGGACCATTTTATTTTGACTTACTTTTGACTACTCTTGTGTATGTGTTTGATTATTTTTTGAGCTTGTAATGTATATATATATACACATTACCATGATCCATATCATACATCTTAGGACTTGATGTGATCACATACTATGTACTTCATTGATATATCTACCTAGACATGCTAATCCTATATGTTACATGATGCATTCATAGATAGTTATCTTATCCTTTTCAGGTAAGGTGATTGCCAATTTTTAATTCCCCTCACCTTAAAAGGGGGCCATATTAGTGTGGGCATGTCATAGATACATGGATTCCACATTTTTCAAAGTTTACCAAATTCAAACATATAGTGGGGGCATGTTAGGGAAACATGATCTCCACATTTTTTATAGTTCACTAGATTCAAATATATAGTGGGAGCATGTTATGCAAATATTTCCTCCACACTTATACTAGATCCCAATTTCAAATTTTAGTGGTGATATGTTTTGTAAACATGTTATCCATATTTACACAGTTGTAAATTGGCCAAATTACATAATTATATGATTCATATACACATTTGTGGTAAAATTCTATAGATTGGTACCATTATTATCCTCAGGTTTGAACATGAGACAAATATAAGGTGCATATTCTATGCAAATAGCAACTAAATTACAAAATCAAACCAATTTTAGACTTCAAAATACTTATATAGACTTTAACTCACTAGATTAGATTATTATAGATTGTTATTCAGCATATCTACTCCAGTAGTTGGTTCACTTTTGGTATGGTTGAGGTGATTAAATCACTCAATATTTCCAATTTATAGTTTGGAATTGATTACATCATCCAACCTCATCATATTTATAGTGTGGACTAATTTGGATCAACTCACACTCGCAAAGTTATGAGTATGATTGGGTTACATAGTTTAGTTAATCTAAACTACTAGGTGGAAACTCACTTTTTGCCCAAGATTGGGGGAATTTTTTTCCTTTAACATCTCTCTATATATATGAACTTATAGATTTACATTTTTCCTAATCTCAATTCAAATGGTTCATGTGATACATCTTTTCAAATCAAGTTTCCAAAAGGAAAGTTGATTACATTTATACATAGGTGTAATCCTAAACCTTGCTCTTTCTATTTCAATCATTTCAATTCTTTTGATTCAAGATTATATGCATTGATTATATACTATAGCATGTTATTATTTGCAGGTCAACCACCAAAAAATCACTCAAGTTGGGCTCAAGCAAATTCAAGGTGTGTTATACACACCCAAATATGCATTTATTTTCCTTTAAATTATCAATTTCACTACTATATTAAATAGGGGGAATGTAGACACTAAATATAAATTATATATCACCTTAGTATTGTACACTTGGCAAATACATATCATGGATGTACCCTCAGCTTATACACCTCTCACTACCAAAAGTTTTACATACACTATCTCTTTGTGATAAATTGATTATCTCTTAGTCTAACTAGTGATATTCTAATGACCCAGGCCTTCTATCATGCTTAGAGTAATATAAACCTATTTATCTTTTGTCTCTAAAATTTTGGGACCTATGCTTATTTTCCATCTTCTCAGACACCTGCATCCCAATCAGATGCTTATGTCAATGTAAATGTCATATTCCAATGTAAGTGTCTAGTGACCTTAAGTCATCAAATTTACAAATAAAATATATACTATGGTTAGCCTAAGTTATTTAATGTGAGATATTTCCAAATGGATTGATATATGCATAATATCAACCCTCATTCATTCTTAACCTAGGACATAACTAAAAACTCATAAGGTAACTTCTCAAAGCCATTTAATCAAACATTCAAGTGAGAAAAGATTCCCTATTTTATCATATTTCCATATTAGTCATATGGATAACACATATATAGGTCTAAAGTATTGAAAAAGTACTCCATGAATCCTATTTTCTAATTTACAAGTTAGGTCACATTGTAATTGATTTTCACATATTACATCTTTGTGCACACACAAGCCAACATGTAAAGGGAACTACTCAGTTTGAGGCCCTCTTTAGAGTAGTGGCTATGTAGAAATCACCCACTAAGAGAGGGGTATTTGATATTACCTTGACACTATGAGACCACTAACCCATTTTTCCCACAACCACTATGAAGATTAAGAGCTAAATTTTTATATTTAACAGGGAACAACAACCCATGATCTAGATCTGAGCACACCAAAGTGAAGGTAACACATAACCCAAAATATCCCAGGTGGTCACATCCATATCCAACATGTATTATGAATTATAAACCTACATTCAAGTTATAAATAAGCATCGATATAATTATTTAAGGTCAATAAAAGTGTTTGAGGATACAAAGGTCAAATTTCTAGAATATGACAACTAATATAAGGCATTGATCCAATCTATTTCCATCTTGTTCCCAATTAGATCACATGAACATAATAAACTAGCTAATTACTCTTGTTTTAATTTTATTTATATATCAATTAATAGTTATAATTACTAGTTTTAGCCTATCTCAGCATTTAAATTCAAAATATTATTAATCTAAGTTTGCAATTAATTGGCCTACTATAGATTTGTTTATCACCCTTATGCTTATTCATTTCTATATTCTTAACCCTATACTATATTAACCCATATCAATTTAGGGTTAAACAAGTTGATAGTACCACATTAAGTTTATGTATGTGTTTTATTTTAGTGATTAGATATAACCTTGTGTTAGTGTCACCATATTTAAGACTAAAAATCATGCTTGCATATTTTTAGTGATTCAAATATGCTAGTAATTTTATACTAAAAATATCATTTGATTATGATCATAGGGTTATTCTACAATTTATTATTTTTTCATACTCCTCATTGTGTTTGTTATGCGATGTTATGGTAGCTAATTTTTATAAGACATTAGTTATTGAAACATATTCATCTCTATATAGTCGATCAACTTACAAGCATTTATTCTTCAATCCAAGATATAGAGCCCCTTATTTTATGTGCTACCTTTGTTTCCTATTTTGTTTTTTTAATCTAATCCATCTTAGTCAAGATTATCCAATCCATTGTACATTAACTCTTAGAATATTTATGTTAGAATTTATTCATTAATCACATCCAAATCATCTTAGGTAATTAAACATTATACTCAACCGCTATTCCACAACATGGATATTTATAAAATTGAATACCCGCAACTCAAGCTTTGAAGTGATTAGTCATTGGTCCTAGAGTGAGAGGGATTTACCCCTTAAGGTCATTAGAGTGTATAAAACACACGTCACTATATTTAAACTTGTACTATAAGGAGGGCACATGAAACCTAACTGTTAAATTTTGCATATAATAAATCTACCAATTAGTTAAAAAGGTCCAACTTAGCTTTAGATCTATCCTTAATATCACATTTACAAGCTCATAAAAGACCAAGATCAGATAGTGGTGTCCCTAAGTGATCTATAACTCATCCTAATTCACTAACTAAAAGGAATCATAACTCATACTTCATCATGACTTGTCTAGTTGGTTCTTCCATCAATGTATTTGGTGATTTTCATGACTTACCTAGGAATCTTAAGAGGTACCTTCCTTTGTTTTCCCTTTTGGAAGATGAACAATAGAGGAATATATTAAGGATTTCAAAGATTCTTTTAGATTGATGAATGTAATCCTTGAAGATGTGTCATGTTTAATATTCCATTTCACTTTACATGATACTTCATATGATTATTTATTAAATCTTCCATAAAACTTGATGACCACATGGACCCAATGTAATGATACATTTATCACATAGTTTGGTAAAGTTACTAACCCTAGTGTGGTGTGGTGTATTAAAAATTTTATAACATTAAAAAATATCCTAATGAACTTATTAGAGTATTCATTACAAAGTTTAAAAATATGTAGGGCCATATAGATTCTTTGTATAGGCTAGTTATTAAATTAGCCTTAAAATTATATAAAAATTCCCTATATTCAATGTCTGTAGTGTTTTTTCATAAAGCCCAAAATATCAATACTCTATCAGATGCCTTTGTTGAATCCATAAACATTTAGCATTAATTTAATCTAAAGGCTTTCAATATTTATACTTACCCAATGTCAATCCAAAATTTCCAATCATGAATCTTATTACGAATGCTAATTGGAATGTCATAGACATTAATCCAAATCATATCTTTAATCAATTATCTCTGGTTTACACTAAATAGAATAAGAAATTAGAATTTTTGAATAGTTATATCCCCATACATAACCAACAAAATTAAATCTAAGCCTTAGTATCATTCAGCACCTCAAGTATACAAGGTGCAACTCTTGATTAAACTAAGGTAGAGTTGGATGCCATTAAATACATGGTAGAAAAACTCAACAATGAATTAATTCATATGCAAAAACACATGGGTAATATAGTAAGGGAAAATACAAGCATTAATTTCACATTATATAGATATAACAAACCTTTTAATAGGACAAATAATAGCCTAGAGACATCACCTAATAAACTCTCTAAGATAAACAATTATGAAGTGGCCTTCCCCAACTAGTGTAGGGTTCATAGTACTAACAACATGGTGAGATAGGCTACATATAATTATATAATGTATTT
Organism: Torreya grandis; assembly: GCA_037957365.1. NCBI lineage: Eukaryota > Viridiplantae > Streptophyta > Pinopsida > Cupressales > Taxaceae > Torreya > Torreya grandis. Next base: position 4,943,575 of record JARHVA010000506.1, read on the forward strand.
CAAATATTATAAAAGGATATCAAAAGGTATGAAATTATTCCTATTTAACCTAATTCATCCATCATATTTAATGCACCTAGCTCTTCTAGTACTACAATTCTATTTGAAACCTATGATTTCCCATTCCCAGTTGAGGATGTGTTGTCATGAAATTTTAAATTTTTCAACAACACCCACAATTACACTTATATTTGAAATTAGAGGTGTTTTAAATATAAATACAATAGAATTTTCTAATAAGAGACACTAATTTTGTAACCTGACGTATAAATCTTGATGATTATTCAATGATACATTTACAATAAAGTCTATTAGGAACACTTTTCAATGTGAAATTGAAGTACATGATGACGGTTTAAATATTTTGAAAATATGTATTTTTATAATCTTAAAATATTTACATAACTCAATTAGAATATAATAAAATGGAAATATCCTATATGTCTCAATAACTATTCATTAGAGAACATCATAATAGATCAATATTCCAATTACATTACATTTATGATGAAAGGCTATCTTGAGGATGTAACAGAAGTTGAAGTCAAACCAAATGGATTATGGCATCTAAAACATGGAGGTGAAGCAAATAAATAAGGTTAATCATTTCATTTGTGAAACTTATTTATATAATGAGGCTTTTAGAATTGATAACCTTAAGCCATCAAATTGAGTTGGAAAAGGTCAATTGCTTCTAGCAATAGTCAATCATAAACAAGTATTTAGATCATTCAATATAATGTTAGATACGCATTCTAATAATATTCGTGTACTTCTTGGTCAAGAATGTGTGCAATTCAACCATGGGTAATATACTAAATCATTGGAGTTATATAAGAATGATTTGTGAGTTCATCTTAAGTTCCCTACAGTAGTGAGAATTGGTTTAGACCTGTACCATTACAAATTTGGTCGTATTGAGAAATCTAAACAAGTATTTGAGCATTTTTTATAACCAAATACTAAAAATGTTGAAGTATGGGGTGCACTTGGCATAATTTAAATGAAAAATAAGGTATTCATGAAGTAAATCTAGAATTCACAACTTTGTCTTGCATCTTGGAGTGTCAAAAGTTCAATTTGAAATGCACAATTATCTTTTCAAATATAAAATAATATTTAATAAAGCCTCAATAGTTTTAAATTATTTTAGGTGGCATTCATAGTTTTATTATATATTATGTGACCTTTTTGAATTCATTCTACATATGCATATTTTTCAATCAAAGTTTACATGCAATGAACAATATCAAAACTCTTTACTCTTGTTCACCTCCCAGTATTTCTCAAACTTCCATGTGGTAGGGCAAGAATTATCTTAAAACTACTCCTTTTTCATCTTTATTAGGATCAATGTGTATCTGTAAGTTTCTCAATGCATTTTTTCATGTAAAAGCATCAATCTCAAGCTCACCACCCTTCCAAATTTTTGTTTTCTAGATTACACATGGTGTTGGCTCAATGAAAAGTCATTTCAAAGGAAAATAATTTGTTTTAGAGAAGGATTGAGGTGTTTCAATAAAGAGGCAAAAGCTATTTTGAAGAATAATCTATCATTTTGTATTACATGTTGTGGTTCTCATCATAATTTTTACATGTTGCAGCCTTTTTTTTTCTATTTTACATATTTTGGGCTTTGTAATGTTATTTTATATGAAAAAAGACTCCTAAAATCCCACCAACCATTAAATAAGGATTTTTCCCATATCCGTGTGAAATTTATACATGCAAGGTAGTTTCGAGTTCATAATACATGGTTTTGAATGAATAGAAGATGGTTTTTATTCACAAAATGTAGTATTGGTAGAAAATGAAAAATTGTATTGTATGTTTTAGCTTTATTAAACCAAATGTACATGCAAACAAACCTTCTCAAGATTGAAACATGAAAATATCTCCTCTCAAACCTACAGGCACTCAAATCCAACATTTAAAGATCTTCTCTTAGTTATCAATGTGGATTTATAAATAGAACAAAGGTAATTTTTGTAGTTATTTCTTAAATCCTAACAAGTTACAACTTCCATGATACAACCTTGACAAACTCAAGTTGCATAGAAAATTATTTCTTCAAGTTCACCACACTATTTTATCTTGTTTATTAAGTGTGCATAACCTTCTTAAATAATTTGAGGTAGTTTTCAAGAAGATATAAGTTGGTTTTGATCATTGATTATAGGTATAGAAGCAAATAATTAAATCTAATCCCTTCTTGAAAGATTTTCTCCTTCTTTCTTTACATGTGAATAGGTGAAAAAATATCTTAAAGTGACTTAGAAGGTTTATAGTAGGTTTTGATAGGATAATTAGAGCTCAAATCATCCAGTATGGTTCTTAGATACATTTTTTTGTGTCAATAGTTTTGGAACATCAAACAAGGTGATTTCTTATTGCATGCTTGTAGGAATATTCTAAGAAGTTTCAACATGATTTTGAGGTATATAACACAGAATTAAATCTAGGTTGTTATTCAAATGAAGGTTTAGATTATGAAAGGGGAATTAATAAGGCTAAAGAAGATAGGAGTATGGAAATAATTATTTAGGCATAAATGGGTATTGAGGAATATTTAATAGAATCTAAGTTTGAAATATTTAAACATGAGTTGTAAGATATTTTATTTATAGGGTGTTAAAGACCTTGATTCATTGGCTGAAAAGGTCAGAGAGGTTGCACTTATTAAGAAAGCATTAAAAAAAAATTCTTAATTTGGTGCTTGATTTAAAGATATTGTTCATATGACAGAGGAATATCTGATGAGAGAAGGCATGTTTGTTATATGTGGGCATAACTATTTTAGCCTTGTTACCTAAAGATGCAAATAAAAATGCATATTTACATTAATAAGTGTATACCTATTTATAAATCATGAAATGTAAATCATGATTCAAAACCTAAGGAATTATTATAAACAAACAAGAAAATATTTGCAGTGTATGTTAGGATGGAATTCTTGATGAAGAAAGAAAACTCGACAAAATAAGTGGGAGGAGCCAAATCTAGTTGTAATGGTTGTTGTTCCACCAGTTGCCATTGCACCAAAATATCGACCTATTAGTGCTTGATATAATGGCTAGAGTTAATAGATCCATGGGAGGTGGTTAAACCATGTCATGAATCCCAAGTGCCACACTGACCCAAAGACCAAGGGTGATACCTTACAATAATAACCCCCTAAGCACAAGTGAGGGTTCAAACCTGATACTTTTGTCTCTAATACTAATTATTGGCCCACCAGTTATTGTTACACCAAAAGATTGACCTATTAGTGCCCAATATAATGGCATGAGTTAACAAATCCACAAGAGGCAATTAAACCATGTCAAAAATCCCAAGCACCATGCTGACCCAAAGACTAAGGGTGACACCTTGAAACAATGATTGAGGAGGATCCCTCAACAAAAACACTTGTCTTTTTATTAATAACCACTAAAAGTCACTTTTTCTCTCTTCAATTTTCTATTTCTCCATTGCATTTTTTGTAATCACTTTAAAATATTGTGTTTTACCTTTTTAAGTTATAAATGAAAAAGTAATAATAAAATATAATTATTTTACCAAAAAGGTGGTTCTGTAGGTGGTTATTAGGTGGTTAAAAGGTGTTTACATCCACGTAACCTATAAATAAGATGATTTTCATTGTAAAATTTGTTCAAAATTTATTCCTCTTAGCTCATGGGAAAGGAAAATTGCATATTTGTACTAAATTGCTCATTTTTAAGGAATCTTATGAATACAATACAAAAAAATCTATAATATGAATCAACTTGTTTGTGAAATATGTATTAAAATTTATGACTAAGGAAACCCATTAAAACTTGTATTTTACTGATTAAGTGTAAAATATTGGCTTTGTATACTTTGTGATGGAAAACATTAGACAATAGACTTTGTGATGCATACACTTAATCCAATTTGAAGGAAGACTTTGAACTTCCAAGTAATTTTGATTCTTTCTCGTTGTTTTTTATGTGTTGTCATTTACATGATGATAGGAATATTTCAACCCAAACTCTTTGACAGTAAATGAAATCTTGCCTAAAAGGAGGAAATTGAGACTTTGCATTCATATCCAACCTAAAGATAATTTTATGTCTCAAAACCTACTAGTGATGTTTTCATTCCCCTATTTGAATTGTTTCTTTCTCACCCTTTCTGTGGATATTGTTTCCATTTTTTAATTTTCTAACTCAATCCATTAATCTAAGTAATGTTTCCATTTTTTTTTATTTTCCAAATCACTCCATTAATATAGGTAATGTAAGTGGTTTTTTATGTTTATCTTGTTGACCATATCCCATTCTTTCTTCCATTTCTTTTTATTCTCTCTCCATTCCTAGATTTCTCAATTCTTCCATTTTTGTTGCATTTTCATAATTTCTGGTTAAAAGTACCAAAAACCCCAAAACCTCATCATAGGAGAGAGTTTCCTCTCTCAAATAAAAATTAAAATTATGATTGAACTCTTTTTTCTCCAATGTTTTAAGGTTTATGTCTCATCTATTGGGTGAGTCACAAAAATAATTTGAATAAGCAATATGACATAAAATCTTAAAAACAAGATGAGAATGAGCTATAAGACAATACAAATAAGATTTTTGCCTTTCAATCATTTCAAATAAGTAAATACAATATTATAGATAATAATAAATAACCTATTACTAGCTTTATGCCTCCAAACAGCAATGCAACTACTCATGATCCAAAGGTTAATAATAATCCACTTCCCCAAAAGGAAATGATTAAAACCAACATGGTGATCCATCCAAAAAAAGTGGACATAATATATTTAAGGACATGAAGAATATCAAATAAAATATAACTCTCCATGAGTTGGCCTATATTACAAAACAAATATAACTTTTATTTAAGTCTCTAACCAACAAACCATATTTTAAGATATCAAAGGTTTAACATACCAATATGGTCATCTATAAAGACAAACTAGAAGTCCCAACTTTCCTACTGACTATCAAAATATGTGGAAGTAACGTGTATAATTTCTTAGTTGATTCAAGAGCATTAATTAATGTGATGCCCAATGGTATCCACAAGAAATTACCCTTAACCCCAAACAATTCAAAGATATTTGTGCTTTAATTAGATCATTATTATATCCTAGTCATTATAAAATTGATAAAAGTCCACATGTAGCTTGATTTTAAGCGACATGTCCAATAATACATTGGCATTCTTGTAGTTGACATTTTTGAGGTTTACGGGTTACTCTTAAGTCATCAAAAAATATAAAGGTTTACATAGAAATAGTCTTTTCACATATGTGGCTACCTTGGAAAGGAGTGTAAAATAAAATTAGAGTCAATAGATAGCTAAATATTAAATATGCAATCATAAAATACGACATCAATAATCAAATAATAAACTTTGCCTCATCACACATAAAAATCTATATTTTCAAAACAAAGCTTGTGAATGATGAAATATAATTTGAAGGTCTTTTACAATTATGGACTTTACATTTTGATGGTTCATAGTCTAAACAAGGTTCTAGTGTAGGGATAACCTTAATTGATCCTAATGGGAAATAAAACCTTATTGCTTATAAACTATAGTTTCCATGCACCAACAACCATTTAGAATATGAGGCCTTGATCTTAGTATTAAAATTTTCTCTAAAATAGATCCTAATGTTTGGAGACTCAAATATAGTTATTAACCAAGTCAGGATTCAATACCAATGTAAGTAGTCATATATTAATAAATAAAAATACATAATCTAGGATTTGATTGAATTATTTAAAGCTTTTAACACAATACCAATCCCAAGATAACATAACCAAACTGAATATTTTTTGACTTATTTTGATTCAAATTTGGCTCCACTTTAAGAGTCTAAATTAAAGATATTTTCTATAGAATTATTTTCATGTCCTTAAATTCATGATAATGTTGATAATTTTTAGGTATTTAATGATGGTCATTAGATTATACAGTCCATCAATAGTTTTGATGATTTTGAATCCCAGATTATCGATGAAAATGACTTTGACCTTATGAATAAAGGAGTTGGAGATGACCATATCATCCAAATTAGAGAAAATAGAATGCCTAAATGAATGGTGTCATTAAAATGATTTTTTGACATAGATCACCAAGATGAGGAAAAAAATAATCCAAAGCAAATAAATAGGAATTTTCCTAGGTAAACTTAGGAACACATGAACCACCCCAACATGTCAACATTGGATTGATTTTTGTTCTTAACAAGAGAGGAATGGACTAAGATAAATTTTAATAGAGTATAAGGATGTGATTTCTTTGTCTTATGAGGATCTAAATATTTTTGATCTCAAAGTTATAATACATACTATACCACTTAGAGAGGGACACAAAAAAATTAGACATAAACAAAGGCTATTTAATCCAATTTTAGAACCCATTATTTTGAAGGAATTTTAGAAAATATTGGATGCTAAAATCATATTTCCAATCATACACTCTACTTGGGTTACTAATCTAGTTCTTATGCAAAATAATAATGGGGAAATTAGTTTATGTTTAGATTTCATAAACCTTAACAAAGATTCTTGAAAAGGATAATTATTCATTACCTTCCCTAAAGTTATTCATATGGTTAGTGGCTCTAAAATTATATCTTTATTAGATTAATTCCTTTAAGAAAACATTCTAACTAGATTTGGGACACTGGTTTCCTTGGCATGTGAAAATGGTCTTGGATTTTCAATCGATATAATTCACTAAATGGGCATATAATAATCAAAACACTATCATTTTTATTTTAATTATTATTAATAAGGAAATGGATTTGCTAAGTCAACCAATAATAATTTGATAGATGACATAAATAACTTTGTAGATATCAAACCAAGAGAATGACACTTATTTTTGAAGTATGCATTATGGGTAGATAGGACCAAGCATAAGTAAGCCCATTAAAGCTTCACATTTCTTGTTAGTAGACAAGAAACAAGTTATTTTAACCATTACTCTAAAGTTAACAACATATAAAATCATGTAAGAGTGTATGGATGATCATAAATAATGAAACATGTATAAAAAACTAACTAACCAATCTTATCTATTCCTATGGGAATTACAAAGGATAGAAAGAAACAAATGAAAGAAAGTAGCATCACATTACCTTCCCAAATTTATTAACAATACCAATGTGGCTCAAAAACATGTTCTCCCTTAATCATGCATCCTTGTCTTTGTCAAAAATGGTGGTAAGCTCCTCCAATGCCTCAAGAACACTCCATAAAACCTAGGCTCATGATTCCAAATCACTAAACTAGCTTATCAATGAATCTTGAAAACAAAATCAATGAAAAAATACAAATCCTTGTGGAAATAATTTAACATTATAACTTTGTAATATTCAAGCTCTTTTATTCATGTCCATGGCCTCTCTATTTATAGATTTTTGAGATTGGTCAGGATCAACCATGACCGTCCATCTCAAGATTGAGATGTGTGGCCATAGATAATCTTAATATTTGGAATTAAATACATAATTATATTCATCATGAACTTGCAATAAGGGGCATTGAAGAGGCATGGGAGGCATTAACTAGGCATGGATGATCCATAATCTTGATATTTGTGGCATTTATGGCCTAGGGATGTCTTCCCAAGAAATGATGTCACTTGATGATGAAATTAATAGGAATCAACTTTCAAAAATAAATATTCAACAACTCTCATTTAAAATCTAATTAATCTCTTTATTTGGATTAATTAGCCTTAAATAAGGTTAATCAACATTTGTATAATTATTTGAAAATTGGCCCTCAATTAATCAAAATGGTCAAAAAGTCATATTACTGAGTCATAATTTGACTCAAGAAGAATTAGAAGGTGACGTTAGATGCATCAAAACTATATTTCTATTTATGATGTTTCCAACACAAAATACCAAAGGTATGTGGTGTGTCCAATTAATTTTAGGAGAAAAGAGTGATCCAGAGCACAAAAGGCAAAATCATCATTTTGATTCAAAATGAATTAATTAAAGTTAGCTAGCCCATAAATTTCATTGCCCCATTTATGGATAATTTGACCTAAATTATCACTTTTAAATGATAATTTTGAACCCTTTAGTGTGTTTTATGGATTTTGACCTAAAATGTGCATTTGAGTGCAATTCAAGTAAGATTGGCAATTTCAACACAAATGGTGTTAGGAATTGGATGTCAACATTTTGCCACTATTTGAGAAAGCATAGAAAGACATTCAGGTAAAGTAACCTATTTTCAAAGAAAAGGGTTTTTGAGAGGAAATTGGAACATACCCATGATTCCCCCTCGAGAGGACATACTAGGATTAAAGAGAAGGATGAACTCTCAAAAAGAGAGAGAAAGTGAGAGGTTAACCCATGGAGTAGATCACATCCAAATGAGTTAATGCTTGCACACATGATTACCATAAATGATCAAAATATAATTTGAGGTATAGTAGGCCCTATAGATGGGGGGAATGGGAAAGATATAATCCATAAATGTAAGGGACACACTGTAAACATACACAATTTGAGAGTACAAGCTACACACTTACATCATTGATCAATCCTGAGATAAGTTGCACACAAAAATATTACCATCATGGGATTTAATTTAAAGAGATTTTAATTAGAGAAAAAGAGATAACGTTCTACTATAAGAAGGGAAGCACCAGTATAATGGGGTCTCTAAAGATAATATAATAAGTACTCTAATACAGGAGATTTGATAGTGTTAAGATAGTTTTGCCCTAGTAGGGTGAATTTTGATCATTGATAAAGAATAAAATAATGATTTTTCCCCTATAGAGATGATTTTATTTAGATGTGGTTTAGATGTTGTGCCCCATCATGGGAAATTAGCAAGCAAAATAGCTCAAGAATATAACTAAAAAGATAGGTTAAAGTGAGCAGGCATAAACATACATGTGATGGTGTAATGGATTAGAAATTTGTATAAAACAAGGCATATGAGAATGCACAAATTTATGAGAGAGATGAAAAGAAGAATGGAGATAGCCAAGCTAACCTCAATAGAAATTGATCATTGCCTACATAGTTCCATGGACTCATGTTCCAACATGAACTTTGGGCCAATATAGTTCACCCAGATTTGGGAGAGAATGGAATGAGGAATGATGAAAAATTACCAAGAATTTATTAGACTCACAATGTATTAAAATAGATTCACATCTAAGCATAGACTTGAGTGCTAAAATTCATGCTACTTAGAAGCCTAATTCCATATCATGAGCCTAGGTTTTGTAAAGTGTTCTTGAGAATCATTCATTAGAACTGATGTTGAAGTTAAGACTTTGAGACTTGATCACAAAGTGCTTGCTATAAAAAATTAATTAGGCATCATAAGTATGAATAATTCAAAATTACATAACATTCCAATTTTATTGAGCCAATTCAAATATGAATATCTATATCCAAGGATAATGGTAAAACAATGACCAAAACTAGAGTTACAATGATTTACATTTAAACAAAAAAGCAAAAGACAAAGAAAAATATAAACATAAATGAACCTCACTTGAAATCAATATATGATCTATCAAGACTTAAGTAGGAACAAAAATGTTTAAAAAAAAATCAAGAACATCTTAACAACATGAGACCAAGATATGAATAATCAAGATCCATGTGGATCATCAAGATGTTCTGAAACATAAAAGAGATAAGAAAAAAACAATCAAGGAAACACAAGACCAAGAATGGAGACAAGAAGTAATAAAAAGAGATAAGGAGAAGAAATAAAAGAAGAGGTGTGAAAGCACAACAAAACACCAATAAAACTTAAATAAATGCACATAAACAAAAACCAAGCTATGTGGTTTAAAGATAAATATTCATGCATGTGTGGTAGAGATGTTACTTTCCACCACATCATAACAAAGAATAATGAAAATTTGTTCTTTAATTAAAGAGGAACAATGAAAAAATAAATTGGGAAAGAGGAAAAAAGGAAGGGGTTGGCTGAGTTGACTCTATATGTATAAGACAAGTGGATGTTGCCTACATAGTTCCATGGATGCATGTTCCAACATGAACTTTAGGCCAAATGTAGTTCTCTTAGGAAATAGGATAGAGGAAAAATGATGATCAAACCAGCATGATTAATAGAAGAAAGGGAAGATATGATAAAAAATGAGAATGGTCTGGCAAACAAGTAGCTGATGAGATGAGAAATAATGACCTTGTAAAATGGAAAGTGTATGGGATAAGATGAAATGAACTGGTGTTTCTATTCTTGAAAAATGACAAGAGTGTAACATGGTGGAATGGGAATGTACAAATGTATGGAAATGTGAAATAATGTTTTTGTTCTTTTATGGATCATGTTCTGATATTTTTGGTATTTTTATAGTATTTCTAATGTTTTTGGTGTTTTTGGGATAAAATATGCATAAGGTGGGACCATCTAGTCAAGGAGATACATGCCCTGAGAGTAAAGGTTCCAATAAGATAGTTAAGTCGTCTGCAATGGCCCATGTTCACAAATTAGTGAGATTGAAGTTCTTGATGAAATAAGAAAGAGTAGCAAATTCTTGAATTGAGAAGATGTGGTTATTCACTTATCTGAAGTTGCACAAGATTGTCCTAGTTGAACTACTTTGTAGAACTACTGTTGAAGATGTTCATAATGTTCATGAGACATAATCAAGATCATAATTAGTCAAGGGAAAAAAAGTGTTTATCTTATAACATGTCTTAGACAAAACAAATAATATGCTTATCAAAGAGAGCAATCTAGAATGGGATGAAGAATGTGTTCAGAGTGCTAAGGATTCAAAACCTTTGTTGTTGAGAATCATGAAAAGTGGACCAGGGTAGTATAAAATGTGTTCAAGATAAGATAAAAGGGTGGGATAAAATTATGACAACACAAGTTGCCCCCAAGTCAGGGGTCTTATAGATAATGGTTAAAATCTATTCATGCATGGAACCTCTTAAGGTGTATGATGTTCATGGGATCTGAAAGTTCTTCACCATTAGGTTTATCCAATTGATATGCACTTGACCCATAGTTTATTGTGACAATATATGGTCCTAAACAATTAGGCTGAAACTTGCCTTTCTTTTTGGGTTCAACATTCATGTTCTTTTGGTTTTCTTTCAAAACTAAGTAACTAATCTCAAATTTTCAAGGGAGAATGTGTTTATTGTAGCTTCTCTGTAATCTATTCTGATAAGCCTACAAGTTTTTTAGGGTAGCCAAATGCTTACCATCAATAATCTCTAGTTTGTATAGTTGTGAGATTCTATAGTCTTCATTATCTTCAATGTGTTCTAGTGATATTATTAATGATGGGATCTCAATCTCAACCAGGATGATAGCTTTAGTGCCAAAAATAAGGGAGTATGGAGTAGCTCTAGTTAGGGTGTGATGAGTGGTTATATAAGCCCAGAGGGTAGGAAAGAGTTACAAGTTCCAATTATGTCCAACATCATTGACAATCTTTTTGAAGATGACTAAAATGGTTTTATTTGATGACTTAACTTATATGTTTCCTTGTGGGTTAAATGGAGTGGATTTATTATGCTTGATCTTGAATTTTTCACAAAGAGATTTCACATCTTGGTTCACAAAGGATCCACCATTATCAAATATAATACAAGCTAGGATTCCATATCGATAGATGATATGGTAATGAATGAATTTGGCTATTTGTTTCTTAGTGACATAATTGAGAGGAATGGCCTCAATCCACTTCGTAAATTACTTATTTGTATTAAAAATGTGTTTATGGCCATTTAAAGATGTTGGATTAATTTTTCCAATGAGATCAGGACCCTATGTTGAGAATGGCCATGGTGTTGTAATCGGATACAATGGTAAGGATGGTGCATGTATCAAGTTGTCATGCTGCTAACAAGGAACACACTTCTTTACATAATTAAAATCATCTATCTCCATTTTATGCTAATAATAGCCTATTCTAAGGAGTTTCATTACTAGGACTACACCATTGGTATGGGCCCCACACATTCCCTCATGAACCTCCTTTAGTGTCATCTTGGATTCTCCCAAAGATAAACATTGAAGAAGCATTCCATCATAGCCTTTACAATAAAGTGTGTTTCAAAGGAGGATATAACATGTTAAGGGATAAAGGAAAACTTTTTTTTGGTTGTTGGAAAGGTTGGTAGGAAATACATGACTATGGAAATAGTTATAAAAATCATGGTAGCTCAGGTGAGGGATCAGGATCAGCAACGGTGCATATCGTCTTTGAATCTAATAGAATATGTGTCATTTGAAGAATATTTTCAATCATAAATTGATACTCTTTAGCACTATCATGCATTTGAATCATGGAAGCAATTGTTGTCATGGCATCGATAGATCTATTGTTGACTCATGAAACTTTCTCAAATTATAGAGTTTTAAAATGTGTTTTGAGGTTATCAACAATTTGCTTGTAAAGAACAAGATTATCATCTATTATTTGATACTATGTAGTTATATGATTTATGATTATCTATGAATCTCCATAGACCTTTAATCTTTTAATATCGCATTATATGTCAAGATGGAGCCTTGCAACCAATGCCTCATATTTGTCCATATTGTTTGTACACTAAAACTGTATATGAAATGCTTTGGTGATCAAATCGCCCTATGGTGTGATCAATAATATACCAACTCTAGACCCTTAGGATGTGAAGGATCCATCAAAATAAAGCATCCATTATTTAGGTTCTTGTGATGTTTATTTTATTTTCATGATAGAATCATCTGGAAGGTCAAAGGTAAGAGGTTGAGTGGTTGTAATAGGAGCTTTTGCAAGTTGGTCAACAAGAACTTGGCCTTTGATTGCCTTTTAATTTTGGTACTCATTATCAAAATCACTGAGGAGCATAATCCACTTAGCCATACATCCTTAAAGAGCTACTTTAGATAAATGGAACTTAATAGGATCTACCTTGGTGATAACAATAGTTTTTTATTTAGCATATAATGTCACAATTTCTAAGTGGTGAGCACCATAGCTAAACATGCCTTCTAAATAGGCATATAATTATGTTCATGGGCTACCAATGTGTATCTTAAATAATAAATAATGTGTTCCTTACCATGATCATCATGCTAAGCCAAAAGTGCCCCCAATTCATGTTTTATGGTTGATATATAAAGAAGTATTGTCTTTCCTATTGTTGGAGGTTGTTAGATTAGTGGATTGGCCAAGTATGTTTTAAGCTTTGTAAATGATATCTGACAATCTTCATCCCACTAAAATGTTACCCTTTTCTTTAAGAGATGGGTAAATGGGTGGAACTTTTCTACCAATTGAGAAATGAACCTACGTATAGATTGGATCTTGCATTGTAGACCTCACAACTATTTAAAATTGTTTAGTGGAGGCATTTCCATAATAGCATTGACCTTTCCAGGGTCAACTTCAATCCCTCATTGTGAAACAATGAATCCTAAAAAAATTCTTGATGTGACTCCAAAGACACATTTCTTAGGATTCAAGCGGACTGTATATGCATGAAGCCTCTCAAATATTCTTCATAGAATGTCAGGGTTTCCATATCTTATTCTTGATTTTGATAGTATATCATCAACATAGTCATCGACAATGTCATGCATCATGTCATGGAAAATGATAGTCAATTCCTATTGATATGTGGCTCCAACATTTTTTAAACCAAATGGCATGACTTGGTAATAGAATCTCCCCCATAGAGTGGTGAATGATGTCTTATGATGATCCTTAGGGGCTATCTTGATCTAATTGTAACTAGAAAATCTATCCATTAAGGATAGTATCTTATACCTAGCAGTTAAGTCAATAATCATGTCGATGTTGGGTAGAGGAAAATAATCTTTAGGGCATGCTTTGTTGATATCATGAAAATTATTAAAAACATGTATGCCTAGTGTCTTTTTACTCACTGTTACTATGTTAGAAATCCATTCAAAGTAGTCCAGTGTTCTGATAAAATTAGCTCCTAACAACTTTTCCAACTTGACCTTAACCAAAAGGGTGATGCATCGATGCATCTTTCACAACTTTTCTTGAATGGTTTGGTATTAGGGTGAACAACAAGATGATGCACAACTAAATCTAGATCCAAGCTTGGCATGTCAGAGAATGATAATGTAAAGATGTTTATATAATCCTTAAGAATGGATATAACATGTTCATATTCTGCTTTAGTAAGGGAAGCTCCAAGATAAACAATTTTTAGATCCTCATGGGTTCCCAAATTCACTTATGTTGTGATCTCCATAAGGAGTGTGGATCCATCTTATAGAATTTTAGGAAATGTATGGTCATGATCATCTTCCTCTGATATATCTTCTTGTTGTTCCTACCAAAGATATAGATAATATGAAGAATTAAAATCCACCTTCTCAAGTAAAGTTCAATTGGGTAAAACCTCTAGAAACTCAAGAACAAGATGCTCAAATATTTGATGTTGTTTTGAAGAGATGTTTGTACTAGCTATGGAACTTGGGTTGGATGGGATTTCGATGTCCTAAGGGGATGAGAAAACTTTTCTACCTGGGAGTGCCTAAAATAGGTTTTCACTCAAAGGCTTGTCTTTTTCTTTACTTTTTCCCTAATCAACAAGTGCCTCAAAGAGGTTTCCACCTAAAGATATTGATTTTTTTGTTCTTTATTGAGACCAATAAATTTAGTTTGCTCTCCAAAGAAGGTAGAAGAATTTAATGAAAAATCAAAACCCTACTTATGATCACCAATGGGGAATGCATCTTGTAAGCCCATGTATTCTACAATTGATTCTTCATTTTGAAACTCATCGAGGCATATGACCAAATTTTGTTGATCCCAATTTATAATTTCAAGATGGCAAAGGCATAAGTTACAGTGAGGGTTTTCTTCAAGATGGGAAGCTTCAATAGGCATTATGGTCAATACGACATTTGAATCAAATAAATTTGAGTCAGCAAGCTCATTGAAAAGGCTATAATGGGACATTGTGTTACTTCTAGAAGTCTCATTACTAGTCACTTTAGAATAGTCATTATAAAATGTCATGAGGTCATCCTCTAGTGGTTCATATCTGAGACCATGGTTCCAATTGATAACTCCAACTGATAAGGGTTCTAAAATTCCTTACATCTGTGGGTCAAGGCCTTTCCCTATATAGTCAACATGATCCATTATCTTGTTAGGGATAGGATACTTTGGATTCTAAAAACAATCAGCAAGGCCTTTAGAATATAACCAATCTCTCCTGGTAAAATCCTCTTGATCTTTTTTTGATGAAATCATAGGTATAAAAACCATAGGAGGTTTTGGTTGCTTCTTCTTTGGTTTCTAAATTTGAATGGGTTTGCTAAGAGTCTGGGAAGTTTTAGGCTTACCAAATGTTTTAGGGGATTTTGGTAATTTTTTAATATAGAGGATATCCTTCATATGGTACATATAAATGCCTACATCTTTAATAGTAACCTTTTTGGCTAAAGTTGCAGGAAATGGATCAACCAAAGTGGAGGCTAGATCACCATGGTCTATATAATTAGATGGAGATGGATGAGAAATGATGGCTTTATTCTTCTTTGTAATGAATTCAAAACTTGGACAATAGTTATAATTATGAAATTCTACTTCAAGATGTTTGTAGTATTGATATGGCTACTGATCAGTGGGAATAGTAACTTAGATCCCATCATGGGGAAACCTAAGGCATTGGTGAAGAGTAGATGGAACTACTTGTACTTCATGGATCCAAGGATGAGCAAGAAATATGTTATAAAGAATCTCAATATCCATAATATGGAATAATGTGTGATGAAAAATAGACCCAACCATGATTGGAAACCAAATTATACTCGATGACTCCCTCTCAACATTATCATAAGCCTTGATTATAATAGTTTCTTTTTGAATTTCTTTAACCATGTAACCCAATCATTATACCAATTTAAGAGATATGATGATCATCCCTAAACCATTATCTATAAGAACCCACTTGATCTTGTGATCTGTAATAATTATCTCAATGTATAGTGGGTTATTGTGGTTTGGGCCAAGGGTGGACATGTCCTTTTAATCAAATGTGATTTGACAAAATGAAGACAAATGTCCAATTAGGCTCTAGAACTGATCAAGGTTTATATAATTAGGCACAATAGACTCTTGTAAAATATTTTTGAAGATGGTTCTATGGACATCAGATGTCCACAAGAGTTCTAATATGTAAATTTGTATAAAGGTTTTATCTAATTAATCCATTAGACTATAAGGCCTTTGAATTATGGATTGAACTATTTTAATATTTATTGGGATAGTTTTTGGCTTTGAAACCACTGGCACAATGTTCTCATTAGGTTTATGGAAAGAAGTGGGTGAAGGGACCTAGATGGTAACTCATGGGAATCTAGTTGAAATTGCATAACTTAGAGGTGTCAAGGAGTTATTATAATTAGAAGAGGGAGGCAAAGGGCCTTAGATGGTGACTCATGGGTGATTAACTATATTGTGATAATTTTTGTTCAATGAGGAGTCTTTATAAGTAGAATAAAGTTACTATTGTTCAGGATTAGTAACTCATACAAATGGAGTAGAAAAATGATGATGCAAACTTGACATGGTATTACTAGGGGTAGAGGGTGCTGACCCTATAATGATGGGTCCCATGTTGTGAGGAACAAGAGATTGGCCATGCAGTTTTATAGTAATAGTGGCAATGTGGGTTATAGAAATACATCCCAAAGTGTTATTATAGTCATAAGGTACATTATTATAAGCCACATTATTAGTGTGGGCATTATGATCTCAATTATGCTCATTATGATTCTAACCTTGTTGTTGGTCTTGATTCTACCTCTATCATTGATTGTGACCATTTTGATTTTTTCTTGGTGGTGGTGGATCATGTTGAGAAAGGGGTCTTTCTAGATTCCCATATCCTAATTTATGGTATGATTAGGGGCCAAATTAATTTCTAGTTCACCACTTTCAATAAAGTCCTCAATAATATGCCACAATTGAATGCAATGATATGCACCATGACCAACAACATGATGAAAGTTACACCATTCATTCTCTTTGTACCAATATGGTTTTGGTTGATCTTGAGGAAATGGCCTTGATACTAGCCATATAGTTAAATTAGTTGGAATGAGATTTTTTAACACTATTTCAATTGATTTTCCTAAATTTCTAAAGACTCTAAAATTGTTATGAAATGTCCTTCATGGAGGTTGTCTTTGCAAAGTAGGTAGTGGATGTGGGGGAGTTAATTATACATTTAAAGGAGGCATAGACTATACCATATTTATATGTCTTGTTTCTATCACCCAATTTTTAACCATGTTCTCATTTTTGCTAAAGCCCTTAGGCTTATCCTACATAATTGTTTGAGCTAGTGATTTAGTCTGATTAGATGCTTGACCTTGTGAAAAAATCTTAACAAGGCCCTTAGCAATAAGATCCTTCTCAATCTACACTCCTTTGTCAATAATTTCTTCAAATGAGTTACCATAAGATAATTGTATATTATGCACAACTTTAAGATGCAAATTTTGTGCAAAAATATCAGCCAACTATTTGTTTGGTAAATTATGTTGAAAATAGCCTGCCAATGCTCTCCACCTTTGCAGATATGTAACAAAAATTTCACCATCATGTTGCTTAGCTTTGCATAAGTCAACAATGGTCAATTCATGTTATATTTTATATGATAAATGGTTAATGAACTTTTTTGATAAGTCATTCCAATCTAAAACTGATCCCTTGGGTAGTTTAAGTAGCAAATCAAGAGCTTGTGCCACTAAACGTCATAGAAATAGTCATAGTAAGTACTCACTACTATAAGAAACCTCTTGACATAGGATGAAGAATACATGTATGTGCTCATGTGGATCTCCTTTTCCTTTGTACTTGTCAAATTTGGGTGCCTCAAAATGTGGTGGAAAGGGATTTTGGAGAATAGATAAATTAAATGGATATGGGCATATCTCATCGAATTTGTACTTTTTGACTCTATTATTCATTTCCAATAATTGAAAAATTTCCTTCATATAATTCTATTCTTTCATGTTTATCTCATTTGTGGATTGAATAAGATGTTGTTGGGGTGGAATGTGCCCCTAGTTTTGTTGTTGTTGAGGTGGAATGTGCCCTTAGTTTTGTTTCTATTAGGGTGGAATGCGCCCCTAGTTTTGTTGTTGTTGGGGTGGAATGTGCCCCTAGTTTATTTTATATTAGGGTGGAATGTTCCCCTTGTTTTTTTGTTGTTAGGGTGGAATGTACCCCTTGTTTTGTTGTTGTTGGGGTGGAATGTGCCCCTAGTTTTGTGTGGATCTATAGGGAGTGTATATCTATTGATCCATGACTTGGTTCTGATTTGCCCCTTGAGTTGAGAACATAGGCTATTAATTCTTGGATTCTAAGACATCCCTTGAATTTATCTATTTTGTACATTATTGATTCTAGAAACTTCTATGTTTATTTACCAATTTTTAGGTTGGTTAAAAATAACTAGCCAAATTGTCTTGAGGGATTTTCTCAATTTGAACTAAATTTCTGGGTTTTTGAGTTTGTAAAGTAACAAAAGGTTCTTGATGATTGAAGAATTTATGTTATGTATCAAATGGAACACTTTATAAGGTCTCTTGTGACTTAAATTATTCATTTATATTACCTTGATCCACTATTGTAATATCCTCATCCAATACTTGTTGCATACCTATAACCACATTTCCTTGTTCTTTCAAAGCATTACTGTGAATTGAAGTGGAAAATAGGGAGTCAATTAAGTCTATAATAAGTTGATCTCCATATCATTGACTTATTATCTTTATCTTAGCTAGAAGATCTAGATTTATGTGTTTTGACTCTATTTTTATTTCCTTTCTTTTATTAGAGGAAGAAGTTGTCTATTTGTGAAAAATATTACTCTTGTTGTTGTTGTTCTCCTTCTCTAACTAAGGTATGTAATTATTTTTTAGGAAAGTCAAAAGGTAGTCTAACACTTGTTTCTATCAATCTAAGAAGGGATTCATCTTGATCTTCTTAGGGTTGATATTTATTGTAATCACCTTTAGATCTTATTGTCATTGGGATATCATCAAAAACAATAGGGTTATCTTGACCAAAATAAACTTTCTCTTCTTCATAACTGAGGCCATAAGAGGCCCCACTGTGAGTGAACCTTTGAGTTTATTGCATGAATATTTTGTCATCAACTAACTAATGGAAAAATGGTTATATCAACCATAGCATAAGGAGATTTATGCAGCAAAAGGGGTGTAGTTACCACAGCCATAATGAGATAAATCTCTCCTCTCAACAAGGGGAGGTTCCCTATAAATATAATATATTAATATAAATTGAAAATAGACTCAGGGGTGAAATCATACCATCCATCTCTCTTTTTTTAGAGATGATGTTCATAGAATAGAGGAGAATTCTGGTGTAATTACTAACGGCACTTCTCTTCTTTTAGAAATGATATTCAGCAAACAACAGGGATTCTTCCTGGGTAGTAACTGGATCCACAAGAAACCTATGAAAGCACAAAGTCTTTTGTTATCTCTCCTACTAAATAAGGACAAAGGACACTATAGAATGAAGTGTAGCCCAAAGTTTCCATCATAAACTACAACAGAGTGAAAGATAACGAAGGATAAGGAGAGCTCAAAGTCTCTCCAGTATCCTTTACACAAAACATAGACTGAAGACAATTATGGTAGCACAAAGTCTCCCATAGTCAGCTTCAGGACATCTTCTAGCTTATTTCTACTTATTATACTTATTTAATTAAATGTACAAGACTATATTTAGGAAAAAGACACTAGAATGATTTCCTAGATAACACAAGCTATTTCAACATAAAGTCTGAAAGGTCACTTGCTTTCTCATTCACTTAACAAAATATGATTAATAGTCTAAACTCAGAGTCTCAAGAATGCCTTTCAATTTGGGTAGAGCTTCACTTCTAATAACAAAAAGATCTCCCTAATACAAAATGAGAGATTACAATATATAGCATCCAAAGAAAGACTTGGGTGCTTATTTTTATGAAATGGCACATGCTGCATTGAATGCATTAGAAATTTTGTGAAAGGGCCATGCTAGAATAGGTTATCAACCTTGACTTTGGCATTTTAAATCATCTCAAATGTCTCCTCCTAAGCATGGGTTGCCTAGTATTCTTTATGATGCTTACATGACTGTCCATTTGCCTTTACTCAAAGTAGAAAAATAAGTCACGCCATTGAATGTCTGCACTCTCTAATGTCCACCTAGTGGACTATTCCACCTACTGGAATAACTCTTCTATAGATATTTATAGATTTTCTACAGTCATTACCTCTTTCCTTACCACATTTTGTCTCTTCTTGGTGATCTGAGCTCTCAAGGCTATCTTCTCACTTTTAGTTGGCTCCTTCAACTCCTTTCTTGGTTGGTCACTGAGTTTGTTCTTAGGTCTGTGCTCTTTTGAAAATCAATGGTTATTCCATCACCCTAACTTTGACATCCATGGGGATGCCATCAATCGCTTGAACCTATTTAAACCTTAAACCTTGAACTCTTTTGGTTCAAAGGTTCAATGGTTCAACAATTCAATGGTTCAATGGTTTGATAGTTTAGCGATTCAATGTTTTGTAAAGGGTTGCATTCACTTAGATTTCTTCTTCGATTGAACCATTTGGTTAAACCTTTTTTTGGAATCTTTTGCTTCATCCATTCACTCGAAGCTTCCACTCTAACTTTGAACTCTTTGAACCTTTGAACTCATTAAACCTTTGAACCTTTCAGAGGTGGGGTTCAATGGTTCAATGGTTCATTCTTACTCTTTGAATTCTTTTATTCTTGAAGTCCATTGAACTCATTAAACTCATTGAACCCCTAACCTTGTTAAACCATTTTGGTTCAAGGTTCAACAGTTCAATGGTTTAATCTAACTCTTTGAACTCATTGAAACTTTGAACTCATTGTACCATTTTGGTTCAAGGTTCAATGGTTCAATCTAACTCTTTGAATCCTTTTATTCTTTAAGTCTACTGAAGTCATTGAACCTTTGAACTCATTAAACCTTTAAACTCATTGAACCTTTGAACTCATTGAACCATTTTAATTTAAGGTTCAATGTTTCAAAGTGGTTCATTCTAACTCTTTGAAGCCCATCATTGAGTATTTTTATTAAACCTCAGCGTTTAACCATCCTCAAAACACTTAGGAAATTCCTTAAGTGTTTTGAACTTCCCTTTGAGAAAGCCTGCCTATTAAACCTATGACTTCCTAAGCTGAAAAGGCTTGAATATTTGAAAAACTTAACTGCTCAAAACATTTTGAAAGAAAGAAAGAGACAAAGGACCAAAAATGGTCGACATGTTGTCCATAAAAACAAGTGATGGATATTGGGAACAATAGTTGGTTCTAGTTGGAGAACTTCCATCGATTGACAATTAAAGCTATCAAAGGGAGTAGAATCTAGAATCTCAATGCCTTCATCTATGTCATTGGGCTACGGAGTCATGCTTAGCCAAAAATAAAGGCACCAAAAATAGATGAACAAAACAAAACAAAGAAAGACTATACAAAAACTATAAATATGTACAACTAGACTTATCTGATACTTCAAGGATTGAAGTGCTTCAGATGCTACCCACTATGAGGCAGAGCAAATAGTGTTCCATCTTGATATTTTAGCAAGAAACTATTTTTACCATTTAAACGATGAATGGCAATTGGGCCTCTCCACAAGGAATCCAATTTTACGTGCATTCCTTTTGGTTCTCTCCTCTTGTCCCACAACAAGACTTGATCTCCAATATGAAAATTATGAATCCTTGCTTTTTAGTCAAAGAGTTTTTTCACTAGACTTTGATGTGCAGCAATACGGTCCACCACCATAGTTCATTGCTCATTAAGTTCAGTCAAACACATGATCCTCTTATCAATGGAACTTTCAAAAGTTAAATCTTCTACTACCTTTACCAACTTTAATGCTAGTAATTCTAGGGTGATTGGTATCTCTACATTCAAACCATACAGAAGTTGAAATGGTGAAATACCTATCACCTTTTTGGGTGTAATCCTGTCTGCCCATAAAGTGTCAAGTAATGCCTTATGCTAGGTTCTCTGATTATTATCTACTAGCTTCCTGATAATAGTCACCAGGTTCTTGTTACTTGATTCTAATTGACCATTTCCTTATGAATAATAGTCAAAAGAGTAGGAAATGATAATCCCATAATAGTATCAAAACTAGGTAACCTCATGAGAAGAGAATTAGGTTGCATTTTCTGTTACAATCTTGGTTGAGATTCCAAACTTAGAAATGATGTTTTCTTGGAGGAAATTACATACCACTTTTGAAGTAACATGCTTGACTGGAATGGCTTCCACCCACTTGGTAAAGTAGTCTATGGATGTGAGAACATAGTCATGTCTAGCACTCAAGGATGGATTTATAGTGCTAATGAAATCAATTCCCCATTGTTGAAAAGGCTCTTTAATTACCATAGGCTTGAGAGGTAGCATGGCTAACTTGGGTTTCCCAACAAACTTTTGACACAGCTCACATCTACACACCCAAGTGTATGAATCTTGAAACAGAGTAAGCTAATAGTATTAGGCTCATAGAATATTATGAGTAGTCACATGTGTAGAAAAATGTCCTCCACAAGCCAAATTATGAAAATAATTTTGAAGTTTACTCTATTGAAATTTATCCACATAATGAAGAAACACCCCATTAAGGATTCTCTTGTACAAACCATTTTCCATAAGACATAAGTAGTGGCTTCCAATTTAATAGTTCTCTTTTCTTTATAAGATAGGCGGGTAGGACACTCACCATAGGTAAGGAAATAAGTGATATTATAATACCACTCATCTATAGAAGTAACAAAGAGAACTATAAGTATGTCCTCAACCTTTGTTCTTTCATGCCCTACTTCCTCTGGTAAGTTATCAGCAATTAATTAGTAGAGACCTCTTCCCCACACAAGCTTCATAAGTTTGATGTCAAGATCAAAATCCTAAATTTTAACAATCCAATTTCCCCTTCTAGTACCAAAATATTATTGAGTTAGAATGGACTTCACTATTGTATCAGGCACTAGAATGACAATATGTGAGTTTAGGATGTAGAAATAGAAATGTTTCACTGCCTTGACCATGGCATAAGCATGCTTATATATGTTTAAATATTTTAGCTCATGATCCTTGAGAGGAAAAATCATGAATGAGATGGGAAATTCCACACCTTCTTTATTTTGTTGAACCAAAATAGTTGAAAGTGTGTGTTCAAAAGCATAGCTATATACTATGAAATCTTTGGTGTAATTTGGACAAACCAGGATCAAGGCATGGGTGATAGCTTCCTTGATATCTTGAAATGCCAACTTGCCTTCTTCAATCTAACTGAAAGTCGATTTACCTTTCATCATGTTGACAATGTGGTGAGTCTTCTCTATGAATTTAGGAATGAACTTTCATAAAAAGTTCACCTTTCTGATGAAAGAATGGATTGCAGTCTTACTATTAGGAAGAGTAAGCTCTTGGATGGATTTGACTCTTTCTAGGTCAATCTTTATGCCTTCTCAGGACACAGTGTGACTAAGAAGTTTACCTTTTATAACCCCAAAAATTGACTTCTTGGAATTAAGAGAAATACCATTTTGCTGACATCACTCTAGCACTTATTATAGATGATGCACATGATCAAGATGATGTTTATAAAAGACTATCAAGTCATCAAGGTATACCACAATGAACTTCCCCATTTCATTTTTGAAGGCAAGATCCATCACTCTTTGGAAGGTGGCACTAGCATTGATCAAGCCAAAAGGCATTCTATAATATGTAAAAGTGCCCCAAGGTGTACTGAAAGTAATCTTATGTTGGTCTTCTTCACCAACTTCCACTTGATTATATCCTAAAAAACCATTTAACATTGATAACATCTCTACAGTAGTGACTATTTGTAGTAGCTGATCCATGATGGGCAGGGGATAGTTGTCTTTTAAAGATGACTAACTTAGATTTCTAAAATTGACACACAAGCAAATTTCTCCATTCTTCTTTCTCACAAGGACTATGTTCACAATCCAGGTGGAATGATGGATTGGGAAAATAATTTTTGCATTCAACATTTCTTGTATCTTAGAAAGAATAGTGCTTGATATCCTGGGGTTGTACTGCCTTTGTTCCTGCTTGTGAGGCAATGACCCAATATTGAGAGGAATTTCATGCTAGATTTCTTCAAGTTTGAGAGATTTTAGATCATCATAAGAGTATGACAAAACATCAATTTAATGGTGAAGTAGAGTGATAAATTTGAGTTTTTCATCAGGGGTACAATAATTCTCAATGTTCACCATTTTGGGATTATCTTCTATACTCAAATTTATTTAATCAAAATCCTTGGAGGATTTTGAATCCATTTTCTATTTATTGATAAACCTATTGTGATTATCAAAAAGCTTCTCAAGAGAAACTAATCCTTTGAGAATTTTATTCCCTTTGAGTTGGAGGAATTCTTTACCAATTTCTATATTTGTTCTGGGCACTAATTCTTGTGGTAGAGATTCACTGCCTTCAAAATGAAGCTTTTCAAAGTTGTCCATCTATTCCAAAAAAAGCAATGATTTGGTTGTCATCATTAAATACCTACCAATGGTTAACATTATTTAGTACATTTGGTTGAAATACCAACTCAATTATGTACTTGTTACCTTTAAAATCTTGGTGAGGGACCCTGAGAGTTGCAGAGATGTCTAATGAATCTGCTCAACTATTGAATTCTCTAGGCACAGAAAAAAATATTGAAAGTATCAAAACTTTCAATGTAGTCCCACACCAAATTGCAATAATTTCTCAATCTCTCATTCTTAGTTTGATACAGGTTCCTCACCTGACAAACCACTAGCTCAGCATCTCCCCAAGCATGAAAAAGTTTAACGCCTTTAGCTTGAGCGGCCTTTAATCCAAGCAATAGAGATTCATACTTGGCAGTGTTATTGGTGTTTCTAAATTGCAACTTGTATGAGTAGGGAAAAATATCTCCTTGATTAGATATCAAAACAACTCTAGCTCTAGAATCAGTAGAATAATTACTACCATCAAATTCAAGAATCCAAACATCATTAGAATCTAATCTTCTTTCAGATTTTTCTTCATTAGGAAGGGAAGATCCTTTTTCATCTGTACTATATTCTCCCAATTCTTTTGATGTTTTATCCAAATTTTTTGGATTATCACCTATAAAACTTTCAGCTGATGAAATAGAAATATCTTCAATAAAGCAAAAGTAATTACCCATACCTGAAGATTCAAATAGAATTTGAGATTTAGGGGTTGATGTTTGGGTGACAATGTATTTTAATTCCTTCTTAAGAAGAAGCCTTTGCATGACACCCTTGATAGGTATCCTCACCTTAGACAGGTCCATGCTTAATTCTCCAACAACATCCTTGTAAAAATTTTGTCCAAATAGAATGACATAGGAGGCTGGAACGTTGGCCACCAAGACTATCATCTTAATCCTCTTATCTAGGAAGGCCACAAATACAAATTAGGCATCTTTGATCTATCCTAGAAGTGGTACTTGTTTGTTTTCCATGAAGAAACATCTCCCAAATGTTTTAGTCAGTGTGAGACCAAGAGACTCTACCACCTTGGTAGGCATCACATTGTCAAAGGCACTAGAATCTATAATGCAATTGTTCAGTTGATGACCATTTATCAATAAGGAAACATAGAAAGATTATGTCATCCTAGGAGGAGTAATGACAAGGTTGTTTCAGGTGGATGTGTCCTTTATGAGATTATGAGTCACCTTTGAAACATCTTGTCCTCCAAGGATGGTTTTATTTTTAATGAATTCAACTAGCCTATCTAACTACTTAGGGTTGGCTTGTAAGTATTCAAATGTCTATTCCTAGTATGGTCAATTACATCAAATGATTGAAATGAACTAGAAATAGAGGAAGGAAGCCCATCATTCTAGGTTTTATTGGGTGTGGTACTGGTCTGAGAAATTGAAGTAGAAGGTGCAGGGTTATTTGAGGTACTTACTTTTTTATTGATCACCGGGTCCTTTGATTGGAAAGGCAATGAAGTCCCCCATTTAGCAATTAAAATTGCTAGTCGAGATTATTCCCCTATTTTTTCCTTATCTGCTTATTGATTTGACTAGTTTTGGGACCTGGTAAATACAACATATGATCCATCAAACACTTCTCCCTTACTTCTAGCTTCATCCTGGTAATTTAAGAAACTAATGTTAGAGTCACTAGCTGATTCTTCTTAGCCTTCTACAAAGAGATCAACATCATCTTCTTGGTGCAACTTAGGTTGGAAAGAGAAATCATGTTTAGCTTCATGATAACCAACTGCTAAGTTAGTTGGTGCTACTTCAATGGCAAGCTTCCCGTGTGGGGGAGGAAGATGATTTGGTTGCCCTTAATTTTTGGCAGCATTTCCTTGATATGACTAGTTGGGAAATGTCTTCCTTGTTATATCCTGATAAGAAGGAGGAGTAGACATCCCTTGTGTCATTTGCTTTTTTAGAGCTAGCAATTTATTCGATAGCTTTTACACCATAGGATTAGTGGTGCTTGTAGAGAAATGTATAAAAGATGAAGAAGATTTACTTCTATTAGGATCTCTTCTTATCTTTCCTACCAAGATAAGATCATCTTCAACCTCAGTGGCTAAAATTTGAGCTACAATAAGATCTATGTGGCCAGCCCACCTCAATAGGAAACTAACTTTAGGAAGTTGAGAATTGATGAAGAAGCACTTGAGATTTTTTGTCATTGGTTGAGCAATGGTAGAAATCCTATTCCTAAGCTTCTCAAATTTAGGATTGAAGTCTCGCATGGGTTCATGAGGCTCCTTATTCATTTGCATAAGCTAAGCCAACAAGGCATGTGCATATTTTTTAGGTTTGAATCTAGCCTCAAAATTAGCCTTGAGAGTGTTCCAATCAATCACTATTTGTGCTTGCATATGATAAAACTAATCTATGGCAGTGCCTTGTAATGTTTCCACAAATAATCTAACTACTACGTCTTCATATTCAATGCCTATCACACCACAAGATATGCAAAAGGCTGCAATATGTTCATCAAGATGAACTCTCCCATCACCATAGAACTTGGGAAATTTCTTTCTTAAACAATGGGGTAGTTCATGTAAAGGTGGGGTTAGATTCAGAGGACCAAAAGTATTGCCCTAGGGGCCTTTAGCTATTATAATATGAATATTGAAAGGAGGGATAACAAAGCTCTATGGGATATGTATATACAAAGCTCTACTAGCATAGGAAAGAGAAGCTTTACCTAGTATTAGGGACCTAACATTTGTAGGAGGAAAACTCCTGGTTCACTGAAGGTGAGATGGTGGAGTAAAAAGATCAAAATTAATCAACTGTACAACCTCAAATATAGGGTCAAAAATACCTTGAGCTCTCTACGTTTGTGTATACCATGGATCTGCCAAAGTGTGAAATGGAAATTGAAAAGAAATAGAAATGCTTCAATTTGAAGCTTGAGGCTTTAAACTGTGCATTCTTCCTTAGAGGAGTCACCAAAAATTATTGGGTGAATATTTTTTCAACTTAACTGATGGTAAAATGGTTATATCAACCACAACATAAGGAGATTTATGTAGTAAAAGGGGTGTGGTTAGCACAATCGTAATGAGATAAATCTCTCCTCTCAGCAAAGGGAGGTTCCCTATAAACTATAATATATTAATATAAATTGAAAATAGACTCAGGGGTGAAATCATACCATCTATCTCTCTTTGTTTAGAGATGATGTTCATAGAACAGAGGAGAATTTTGGTGTAATTACTGAAGGCACTTCTCTTCTTTCAAAAATGATATTCAACAAATAGTAGATATTCTTCCTAGGTAGTAACTGGATCCACAAGAAACCTACGAAAGCACAAAGTCTTTTGTTGTCTCTCCTACTGACTAAGGACAAAGAACACCATAGAATGAAGTGTAGCCCAAAGTCTCCACCATAAACTACAATAGAGTGAAAGATAATGAAGGATAAGGAGAGCTCAAAGTCTCTCCAGTATCCTTTACACAAAACATAAACTAAAGACAATTATGGTAGCACAAATTCTCCCACAGTCAGCTTCAGGACATCTTCCAGCTTATTTCTACTTGTTTTGCTTATTTAATTAAATGGACAAGACTGTATTTAGGGAAAAGACACAAGAATGATTTCCTAGATAACACAAGCTATTTCAACACAAAGTCTGAAAGGTCACTTGCTTTCTCATTCACTTAACAAAATATGATTAATAGTCTGAGCTCAAAGTGTCAAGAATACCTTTCAATTTGGGTAGAGCTTCACTTCTAATAATAGAGAGATCTCCCTAATACAAAATGAGAGATTACAATATATAGCATCCAAAAAAAGACTTGGGTGCTTGTTTTCATGAAATGGCCCATGTTACATTGAATACATTGGAAATTCTTGAAAGGGCCATGTTGGAATAGGTTATCAACCTTGACTTTGGCATTCTAAATCATCTCAAATGTCTCATCCTAAGCATGTGTTGCCTGGTCTTCTTTATGATGCTTACATGGCTATCCATTTGTCTTTACTCAATGTAGAAAAATAGGTCATGCCATTGAATGTCTGTGCTCTCTAATGTCCACCTGGTGGACTATTCCACCTATTAGAATAACTCTTCTATAGATATTTTTGGATTTTCTATAGTCATTCCCTCTTTCCTTACCATGTTTTGTCTCTTCTTGGTAATCTGAGCTCTTGGGGCTATCTTCTCATTTTCAGTTGGCTCCTTGAGCTCCTTTCTTGGTTGGTCATTGAGTTTGTTCTTAGTTTTGTGCTCTTTTGAAAATCAATTGTTATTCCATCACCCTAATTTTGACATTTGTAGGGATGTCATCAATTGATAGAACCTCTTTTAACCTTGAACCTTGAACTCTTTTAGTTTAAAGGTTCAATGGTTCAATGGTTTGGTAGTTCAGTGATTCAATATTTTGTAAAGGGCCACGTTCACTTAGTTTTCTTCTTTGGTTTAACCATTTCTTTGAAACATTTGGTTGAACCTTTTTCTAAAATCTTCCACTTCATCCATTCACTCGAAGCTTCCGCTCAAACTTTAAACTCTTTGAACCTTTGAACTCATTAAACCTTTCAGAGGCGAGGTTTAATAGTTCAATGGTTCATTCTTACTCTTTGAATATTTTTATTCTTGAAGTCTGTTAAACTCATTGAACTCATTAAACCTCTAAACTCATTGAAATTTTTGTTTTCAAGGTTCAACAATTCAATCTAACTCTTTGAATCCTTTTATTCTTTAAGTCTGCCAAAGTTGTTGAACCTTTGAACTCATTGAACCTTTGAACTCATTGAACCATTTTGGTTCACGGTTCAACGGTTCAATCTAACTCTTTGAATCATTTTATTCTTTAAGTCTGCTAAAGTCATTAAACCTTTGAACTCATTAAACCATTTTGGTTCAAGGTTCAATGGTTCAAAGTGGTTCATTTTGATTCTTTAAAGCTCACCGTTGACTCTTTTTATTGAACCTCAACACTAAACCATCCTCAAAACACTTAGGAAATTCCTTAAGTGTTTTGAACTTCCCTTTGAGAAAGCCCACCTGTTGAACCTACGATTTCCTTAGCTAAAAAGGCTTGAATATTTGAAAAACTTAACTATTCAAAACATTTTGAAAGAAAGAAAGAGACCATTTTTGTCTGTAGGACCAAAAATAGTCGACATGTTGTCCACAAAAACAAGTGATAGATTTTGGGAACAACAGAGTCATGTCTAAAAAATGTTGCTCTATGTGTTTGACTAACTTTAGACCAATTCTTGGTAACCAAACAAAGTATGCTTTAGCTCTCTTTTAAACAAATAACCAAGGTACCAATGAGATTGTAAAAAATGGTGATTTGAAACCACACACAATTTATAAGATTTGATTCATGATTTTACTCAATCTTTGGTAAAGTTGAATTCATATAAATTGAAAGAGAGTAACGTAACTTAAAGACCCAAGGTGAAAACTAGTACACCAAAGCCTAGATCTTTCTGATACGCTCGTAATATAAAATCTAGTTTCAACTTTAACAAGTTGACCCTAGAATTTTAGAGGAAAGCTCTCTGGATTACAAAGAAGACAAAATGAACTAAGCAACTCAAGATGTAAAAACATACATGAATCACTAAGTATAAATCCAGGACCAAATAGGCAACATAACATCACCACATGATTCTAGTAGGATAAAATATGTTCTAGGACCCAAATCATGAGTGATACATAAGATGACTTAAGTCCATTAAGATGATATGTGATTTTGAGTCTTAATAAATGACCTTCAATCCAAATGGAAAATTGAACCCAAGTTAAAACAAGCTTAGTACTCAAATGGTGAACCCAGTTTGAAACACCAGCCCTTAAAACTCAAAAACGTTTAATTTCAAATGCAGATTATAAATGAAGGATTTAAACAAATTAGGTAAAATATCTAGACTCAATTGGGTAGCATGATTGCACCAAAGTGGATGACATGACACAAAGTTTTTTGATAAAATTTTGAACAAAGAAAAGATGAATTTTCTATTTGGATAGTGTAATGCCTCCCTCAATCAAAAAAATTGAGGACAATGTGTTTTCATTAAGTTTACTGAGTTAACAATCAGTTTTAAACACAAATCAAGACCAAGTATGCTAAAGAGAAAAAACAAACATCTTAATTCTAAACTGACAAGGTATGAAAAATTGGGGTCTACTAAACTAGTAAGGTTTTGATCATTCTAGGGGAATCAATTACACAATGACTTTCACATCAAATGATACAAAATACAAGCACAAAAATTGGGTGACCATGGCATTGGTTAGTTGTAAATAGGTCTAGTCCTTTTTACAACCACTATATCTATTGTTCGCTCGGTGTAGTGTGATGTCCAAATGTAGATATGTCCCATGTGCAACTCTAAAGGAGTCAAATGAAGTCAATGCTGTGATATGATACCCTAGGTCAAAGCTTCCCTAAATAACTCATAAGAGGTAATGACGTCCCCCTCATAAGCCAAGTTTACATGGAAATAAAGAAAGCATAAAATAGAAAGACTTTAGGGTCATTTTCAAGATCACCCAAACTTTGGTGATTTTTTGGGGAGTGGTTTAGATAACATTCTTTCTAAGCCTTAAAATAGGCTATTTGCAATAGGAACGGTGCTTTTGAGTCCAAAGGTTCCCTAAAGGGGAAATGGAAGAGCATACACGCAACATTCCTCTTTTTTCCAAACAAAATTTAATTAAATAACTATTGAAATCAAAATTTGACAAGTGTGTTCAATTTTAAGCCCAAATGAAAGATTTGGTGGTGTTCATTTGACCCCTTGGCCTTAAGATTGTGAACTTTGAAAACATTCATTTAAGCATCTAAATTTTTTAGTAAACACTAAAAAAAATTTCCTAATTTTTAAGCTTGAAAAAGGTAATCTAAATCATGTTTTTAACAAATATCAATCTTGGTCCTATAGCAAAAAATTTAACATGTCTTTTAGCTTTGAATCTCTTTTTGGTTTGAAATAATAAACTTTGGAGAAAGAGGTCTCGGGTCTATGTTTTAAGAAAAACATAGAGACTGACGTCGATTATATGCAACTAACAATGGTTACATTGTCTAACCAATGTCAGTTATATAACCAACATCAGTTATACCAATACGACCATCTTGACAAGCATATAACTAATGTCTTTTTTGCTAACCAATGTCAATTAAGCTATGTAACTGATGTCGGTCTTACTTGCCGACATTGACTACTCTGTACCATGGCAAACAAAAATGGCAAAATAAAGTTAGAAAATAAATGTTCAAGAGTTTTAAAGGTCCAAATAAATATTTGAGAGTTTCAAAATGATCTTCTTTAGGTGTGAGATGTATCTAGTCCCACCACGCATTCCAAGATGTAGAGAGGATTACAAAGCAAGTTAGTCAATTATTAGCCCATAAATAATAAAACATGCATAAAGAATTAGCTAACCTATCCTATCTATTACTATGGGAATTACAAAGGATAGCAAGAAATAAATATTACCCTCCCAAATGGATTCACCATACCCATGTGGCTCAAAATCATGTTCTCCCTTGAGCAAGCATCCTTGTATTTGTCAACAATGGTGGTAAGCTCCTCTAATGCCTCAAGAACACTCCATAAAACCTAAGCTCATGATTCCAAATCAATAAACTAGCTTATCAATGAATCTTGTAAACAAAATCAATGACCAAATGTAAAGCCTTGTGGAAATAATTTAACATTATAACTTTTCAATATTCAAACTCTTTTATTTGTGTCCATGGCCTCTCTATTTATAGATTTTTAAGATTGGTCAGGATCAAACATGACCATCCATCTCAAGATTGAGATGTGTGGCCATGGATAATCCTAATATTTAGAAATAAATCCATAATTATCTTCATCATGACCTGGAAAGAAGGGGCATTTAAGAGGCATGGGAAGCATTAACTAGGCATGGGTGACCTATAATCTTGATATTTATATCATTCATGGCCTAGGGATGTCTTCCCAAGAAATTATATCACCTGATGATGCAATTAATAGGAATCAATTTTCAAAAATAAATATTTAACAACTCTCATGAAAAATAAACTTAATCTCTTGATTTGGATTAATTACCCTTAAATAAGTTTAACCGACATTTGTGTAATTATTTGAAAATTGGCCCTGAATTAATCTTAATGGTCATAAAGTCATATTACTGAGTTGTAATTTAAATTAAGAATAATTAGAAGGTAACGTTAGATGTGTCAAAACTATATTTCCATTTTGGATTTTTCCAACACAAAATAATAAAGGTACATGTCATGTACTAACAAAGTTTAGGATAAAAGAGTGATCTAGAGCACAAAAGGTGAAATCATAATTTTAACTCAAAATTAATTGATCAAAGCTAGTTGGCCCATAAAATACATTACCACATTTAGGGATACTTTGACCTAAATTGGTACTTGTAAATGACAAGTTTAAACCATTTAACATGTTTTATGGATTGTGACCTAAAATGTGCATTTTAGTGCAATTCGAGTAAGATTGACAATTTCAACACAAATGGTGTTAGGAACTAGATGTCTACATTTTCCCCTTGTTTGAGAAGGTATAGTGAGACATTCAAGTGAAGAAACCTCTTTTCAAATAAAAGGGTTGTTGAGAAGAAATTGGAACATATCCATGATGCCCCCTCGAGAAGACATACTAGGATGAAAGAGAAGGATGAACTCTTGAAAAAAGAGAGAAAGTGAGAGGTTAACCCATGTAGTAGATCACATCTAGATGATTTAATGCTTGCACACATGATTACCATCAATGATAAAAATATAATTAGAGGTAAAATAGGCCCCAGAGATGAGGGGAATGGGAAAGAATAATCCATAAATGTAAGGGATGCACTGTAAATGTACCCAATTTGAGAGTGCAAGCTTCATGCTTATGGCATTGATCAATCTCGAGATAAGTTTCACACTAAAATATTTCCATCATGGGCTTTAATGTGGAGATCTTGGAATTAAAGGAAAAGATAGAATATTCTATTTTAGGAAGGGAAGTACCACTAGAATGGGGTCTTTAAAGAGAATATAATAAGAAGTACTCTAGTAGAGTAGATTTGATCATGATAAGAGATTTTTGCCCTAGTAGGGTGAATTTTGATCATTGATAAAGAATAAAATAATGAATTTTCCCTATAGAGATAATTTGATTCAGGCATGGTTTAGATGTTATGCCTCAGCATGGGTAATTGGCAAGCAAAATAGCTCAAGGATATAATAGAAAAGATAGGTTAAAGTGAGTGGGCACAAACATACATGTGATGGTGTAATGGCTTATAAATATATATAAAACCAAGCATATGAGAATGCACAAAGTGATGGGAGAGATGAAAATAAGAATGGAGATAGTCGAGCTGACCTCAATATAAATTGAGGGCTACCTACATAGTTCTATGGACTCATGTTCCAACATGAACTTTAGGCCAATGTAACTCACCTAAGATTGGGAGAGAATATAATGAGGAATGATGAAAAATGACCAAGAATTGATTAGACTCATAATGTATGTAAATATATTCACATCTAAGCATAAACTTGAGTGCTAAAATACATGCTATCTAGAAGCCTAATTCCATATCATGAGCCTAGGTTTTTTAAAGTGTTCTTGAGAATCATTCATTAGAGCTGATGTTGACGTTAAGACTTTGAGACTTGAGCACAAAGTGCTTACTATAGCAAAATATATTAGGCATCTTAAGTATGAATAAATTAGAATGACATAAGATTCTAATTGTGCTAAGCTATTTCAGATGTGAATATTTATAACTAAGGATAATGGTAAAATAATGACCAAAACTAGAGTTACAGTGATTTACATTTAAACAAAAAATCAAAAGACAAAGAAAAAGATAAACATAAATGAACCTAACTTTAAATCAATATATGATCTATCAAGGCGTAAGTAGGAACAAAAATGTTTAAAAACAAAAGGTAAGAACATCTTAACGACATGAGGCCAAGATATGAATAATCAAGATCCGTGTGGATCATCAAGATGTTCTAAAACAACAAAAGAGATAAGAAAAACATAATCAAGGAAACACAAGACCAAGAATGGAGATATGAAGTAATAAAAAGAGAGGAGAATAAATAAAAGGAGATGTGTGAAATCACAATAAAACACCAAGAAAACTCAAATAAACGTACACAAGTAAAAAATAATTTAGTGTGGTTTAAAGATAAATATTCATGCATGTGTGGTAGAGGTGTTACTTTCCACCACATCATAATAAAGAACAATGAAAATTATTCCTTGATTAAAGAGGAATAATGATATAAGAAATGGGGGAAGAGAAAAAAAGGAAGGGGTTGGTCGAGATGACTCCATATGTATAAGATAAGTGAATGCTACCTACATAATTCTATGGATGCATGTTCCAACATGAACTTCAAGCTAAATGTAGTTCTCATAAGAAATGGGATAGAGGAAAAATGATGATAAGACTAGCATGATTAATAGAATAAAGAGAAGATATGATAAATAAACAAGAATGGTCTGGCAAACAAGTAGCTCATGAGATGAGAAAGAATGACCTTGTAAAATGGTAAGTGTGTGGGATAGGATGAAATGAACTGGTGTTTATGTGCTTGAAAAATGACAAGAGCATAACATGGTGGAATGGGAATATACAAATGCATATAAATATGAGATAATTTTTTTGTTCTTTTATGGATCATGTTCTGATGTTTTTGGTATTTTCAAAGTATTTCTAATGTTTTTGGTGTTTTTGGGATAAAATATGCATAAGGTCAAACCATCTAGTCAAGGAGATACATGTCCTAAGAGTAGAGGTTCCAATAATATAGTTAACCTTGTTGTAATGACCCATGCTCATAAATTGGTGAGAATGAGGTTCTTGATAAACAAGAAAGAGTAGAAAATACTTAAACTAATAAGATGCAGTTGTTCACTTGTTTGAAGCTACACAAGACTATCCTAGCTAAACTACTTTTTAGAACCACTGTTGAAGATATTCATAATGCTCATGAGACATAATCAAGATCATAATTGGTCAAGGGACAAAATGTGTTCAACTTATAACATGTCCTAGACAAAACAAATAGTATGCTTCTTAAAGAGAGCAATCTAGAATGGGATGAAGAATGTGTTCAAAGTGACAAGGATTCAAAGCTTTTACTATCGAGAATCATGAAAAGTGGACCAGGGTAGTATAAAATGTGTTTAAGGTAAGATAAAAGGGTGGGATAAAATTATCAAAACATAGTTTGCCCCCAAGTTAGGGGTCTTATAGACAATCGTTCAAAGTTATTCATGCATAGAACCTCTTAAGGTATATGATGTCCATGGGATCTAAAAGTTCTTCACTATTAGTTTTATTCAATTGATATGCTCTTGATCCATAATTTTTTATGAAAATATATGGTCCTAAACAATTAGGTTGAAACTTGCCTTTATTTTTTGGTTCATCATTCATGTTCTTCTAGATCTCTTTCAAAACTAAGTCACCAATCTCAAATTTTAAAGGGAGAATGTGTTTGTTGTAGCTTCTCCACAATCTATATTAATAAGCCTGTAAGTTTTATAGGGTAGCCAAATTCTTACCATCAAGAATCTCTAATTCATGCAATCATGAGGCTCTATAGTCTTCATTATCTTCAATGTGCACCAGTGATATTCTTAATGATGGGATCACAATATCAATTGGGATGATTGCTTCAGTGCTAAAAATAAGGGAGTATGGAGTAGCTCTATTTGGGGTGTGATGAGTGGTTCTATAAGCCTAGAGGGTAGGAAAGATTTTCAAGTGCCAATTATGACCATCATCATTGAAAATCCTTTTTAAGATGGCTAGAATGGTTTCATTTGACACCTCATCTTGTCCATTTCCTTTCAGGTTATATGGAGTGGATTTCTTGTGCTTGTTCTTGAATTTCGCACAAAGAGATTTCACATCTTAGTTCACAAAGGATCTACCATTATCAGATATAATATGGGTTAGGATGCCATATCAATAGATGATATGGTAATGAATGATTTTGGCTATTTAGTTCCTAGTGACATAAGTTAGAGGAATGGCCTTAGTCCACTTGGTAAAGTACTTGGTTGCAATCAAAATGTGTTTATGGCCATCTAAAGATGTTGGGTTAATTTTCCCAATGAAATCAATACCCCATATTAAAAATTGCCATGGTGTTGTAATCAAACGCAATGGTAGGGATGGTGTATGTATCAAGTTTTCATGCTGTTGATAAGGAACACACTTATTTACATTATTACAAGCATCTATCTCCATTTTGGGCCAATAATATCCTATTTTAAGGAGTTTTTTCTAGGACTACACCATTGGTATGGGCCCCACACATTCCCTCATGAACCTCCTTTAGTGCCAGCTTGGATTCTCCCAAAGATAAATAATGAAGAAGCAT
Source organism: Torreya grandis (assembly GCA_037957365.1). NCBI lineage: Eukaryota > Viridiplantae > Streptophyta > Pinopsida > Cupressales > Taxaceae > Torreya > Torreya grandis. The sequence continues at coordinate 4,980,518 of JARHVA010000506.1, forward strand.
TCTATCATAGCCTTTACAATAAAGCATGTTTCCAAGGAAGATATAACATGTTAAGCGATGAAGGAAAAGTTTTTGTTGGTTATTGGAAAGGTTGGTGAGAAATAAATGAATATGGAAATGGTTATAAAAATCTTGGTACCATGACAACTAAAGTGAGGGATTAGGATCAACAATGGTGCATATCCTCTCTGAATCTAATAGAATATGTCCCAGTTGAATAAGATTTTCAATAAAGAATTGATACTCTTTAAAACTTTCATGCATTTAAATCATGGAACCAATTATTGTCGTGGCATCATTAGATCTGTTGTTGACTCATGGAACTTACTCAAACTATAGATTTTTAAAATGTGTTTTGAGGTTATCAACAATTTGCTTATAAGGAACAAACTTATCATCTCTTTTTTGATATTGGTTAGTTGTCTAATTTTTGATTAGCTATGAATCTCCATAGACCTTTAAGATTTGAATATCCCACTGTATGATAAGATGGAGACCTAGAACTAATGCCTCATATTTGGCCATATTATTTGTACACTAAAATTGTATATCAAATGCTTTGGTGATCAAATTCCCTTATGGCATGTTCAACAATATGCCAACTCCAGACCCTTAGGATGTGAAGGATCCATAAAAATAGAGCATCCATTATTTAGGTTCTTATGATGCTTGTTTTATCATCATGATAAAATCATATAGAAGGTCAAAGGTGAGAATTTGAGTGGCCATAATAGGAGCTTTTGTAAGTTGGTTAGCAAGAACCTGGCCTTTGATTGCCTTTTAATTTTGGTACTTGATATCAAAATCACTAAGGAGCATAATCCATTTAGCCATACATCCTTGAAGAGTTGCTTTAGATAAAAGGAACTTAAGAGGACCTACCTTGGTGAGAATAATAGTTTTGTTATTTAGTATATAATGTCATAATTTCTAAGTGGTGAACACCATAGCTAAACATGCCTTCTCAATAGGAATATAATTATGTTCATAGGCTACCAATGTGTGGATTAAATAATAAACAATGTGTTCTTTACCATGATCATCATGCTAAGCAAAAAGTGCCCCCAGTGGATTGGCCAAGTATGTTTTAAGCTTTATGAATGCTATCTGACAATCTTCATCCCACTAAAATGTTACCCCTTTCTTTAAGAGATGGGTAAATGGGTGGTACTTATCTATTAAATGAGAAATCAACTTGCATATACACTAGATCTTACCTTGTAGACCTCAAAACTATTTAAGATTGTTTGGTGGAGGCATTACCATAATAGTATTGACCTTTGTAGGGTTGACTCCAATCCCTTATTGTGATACAATGAATCCTAGAAATTTTCTTGATGTGACTCCAAAAACACATTTCTTAGGATTCAAGCAGACTTTATATGCATGAAGCCTCTCAAGTATTCTTTGTAGAATGATAGGGTGTCCAACTTTTGTTCTTGATTTTGCTAGTATATCATCAACATAGTCCTCAACAATGGCATGCATCATGTCATGGAAATTGACAATCATTTCCCACTAATATATGGCTCTAGCATTTTTCAAACCAAATGGCATGACTTGGTAAAAGAATGTCCCCCACAAAGTGGTGAATGCAATCTTATGTTGATCCTTAGGGGCTATTTGTATCTGATTGTAACTTGAAAATCCATCTATTAAGGATAACATCTCATACCTAGTAGTTGAGTTGATAATCATGTTGATGTTGGGAAGAGGAAAATAATCTTTGGGGCATGCTTTGTTGATATCATGAAAATTAGTAAAAACATGTATTCCTAAGGTCTTTTTATTCACTGGTACTATGTTATAAATCCATTGATATTAGTCTAGTGGTCTAATAAAATTGGCCCCTAACAACTTTTCCAACTTAGCCTTAACCAAAAGGGTGATGCATAGATGCATCTTTCTCAAGTTTTGCTTGACTAGTTTAGCATCAAGGTGAACAACAAGATGATGCACAACTAAATCTACGTCCAATCCTGGCATGTTAGAGTATGCCCATGCAAAGGTGTTTATATAATCATTAAGAATGGATACAACATGTTCATGTTCTACTTCAGTAAGGGAAGCTCCAAGATAAACAATTTTGAGATCCTCATGGGTTCCCAAATACACTTCTATTGTGCTCTCCATAAGGAGTGTGGATCCATCTTTTAGAATTATAGGCAATGTATGGTAATGATCATCTTCCTCTGCTATATCTTCTTGTTATTCCTCCCAAAGATATGGATACTATGAAGAATCAAAATCTACCTTCTCAAGTAAAGGCCAATTGGCAAAAACCTCTAGAAACACAATAGTAAGATGTTCAAATATTTGATGTTGTTCTAAAGAGATGCTTGTACTAGCTATAGAACTTGGGCTAGATGGGATTTCAATATCCTGAGGGGATGAGCAAACTTTCCTGCCTAGGAGCACCTAAAATAGGTTTTCACTCAAAGGCTTGTCTTTTTATTTACTTTTTCCCTGATCAACAAGTGCCCCAAAGAGGTTTTCACCTAAAGATCTTGATGTTTTCTATTTATTATGACCAAGAAATTTTCCCTACTCTCTAAAGTAGGTACAAGAATTTAATGAAAATTAAAAACCCTGCTTATGATCACTAATGGGTAATGCATCTCATAGGCCCATGTATTATATAATTGATTCTTCAATTTTAAAACTCATCAAGACACATGATCAAATTTTGTTGATCTCAATCTCTAAGTTCAAGATGGCAAGGCATAATTTATAGTGAGGGTTTGCTTCAGGATAGGAAACACCAATGGTAAAGATATAATGTCTTACTTTAGGAAGGAAAGCACCATTAGGATAGGGTTTTGCTTTAGGATGGGATGCTCCAACATGTGTTATGGTTAATATATCATTTGAATCAAACAAATTTGAGTCAACAAGCTCATCAAAAAGGCTATAATGGGATGTTGTGTTGCTACTAGGAGTCTTGTTACTAGTCACTTCACAAGAGTCACTATCAAATGTCATGAGGTCATACTTTAGTGGTTTAAATCTGAGACCATGGTTCCAATTAATAACTCTATCTGGTAAGGGTTTTAAAATTCCTTGCACCTATAGGCTAAGGCCTTTCCCTATATAGTCAAGATGATCCATTATCCTGTTAGGGATAGGATACGTTGAATTCTAAAATTAATCAGTAAGGCCTTCAAAATATAACCAATCTCCCTCAGTAAAATCCTATTGATATTTTCTTAGTGTAATTGTAGGTACAAAAACCATAGGAGGTTTTGGTCGCTTCTTATTTGGTTGCCAAATATGATCATGTCTGTTAGGAGTCTGGGATGTTTTAGGCTTACCAAATTTTTTAGGGGATTTTGGTAATTTTTCAATATGGAGGACATACTTTAGATGGTATGTATAAATTCCTAATTCTTTAATAATAACCTTTTTATCCAAAGCTATAAGAAATGGATCAGTCAAAGTGGAGGCTAAATCACCAGCGTCTATAAAATTAGATGGAGATGGATGAGAAATGATGGCTTTGTTCTTTTTTACAATGAATTCAGAACCTAGGCAATAGTTATAATTATGAAATTCTACTTCAAGATGTTTGTAGTAGTGATATGGCTACTGATCAGTGGGAATAGTAACCTTAATCCCATCATGGGGAAACTTAAGGCATTTGTGAAGAGTATATGGAATTGCATGTACTTCACGGATCTAAGGATGACCAAGAAGTATGTTATAAGGAAGCTCAATATCCATAATATAGAATAATGTGTGATGAGAAATAGACCCAACCATGACTAGAAACTAAATTATAATGGATGACTCCCTCTTGGCATTATCGTAAGCCTTGATTGTTATAATTTCTTGCTGAATGTCTTTATCCATGTAACACAATCATCGTACCAATTTCAGAGATATGATGTTTAGCCTTGAACCATTATCTATAAGAACCCACTTGATCTTGTGATCTTAAATAATTATCTCAATGTATATTGGGTTATTATGGTTTAGGCCAAGGGTGGACATGTCCTTTTGATCATTGTGATTTTCTAAAATGAAGACAAATGTCCAACTAGGCTCTAGAATTAATCAAGGTTTATATCATTAGGCACAATAGACTCTTATAAAATTTTGTTGAAGATGGTTCTATAGACATCAGATGCACACAAGAGTTCTAATATGGAAATTTGTGTAGGGGTTTTATATAATTTATCTGTTAGACTATAATGCATTTGAATTGTGGATTAAACTATTTTAGTCTTTGTTAGGGTAGTATTTAGCTTTGGAAACACTAGTGCAATGTTCTAATTGGGTTTATGGAAAGAAGTGGGTGAAGGGCCCTGGATGGTAACTTTTTGGCATCTAGTTGTAACTACATAACCTATAGGTGGAAATGAGTTATTATAATTAGAAGAGGGAGGCAAAGGGCCTTGGATGGTGACTCATAGGTGATTAACTGTATTATGATAATTTTGGGTTGGTGAGGAGCCTTTATAATTAGAAGAAAGGTACTATTTTTTAGGATTAGTAACTCATGCAAATGGATCAATAACATGATGATGCAAAGTTGACATGGTATTAATAGGGGAGAGGGTGCTGACCCTGTGATGATGGGTCCCATGTTACGAGGAACATGAGATTGGCCACATGGTTTTATAGTAATAGTAGTAATGTTGGTTATTGAAATACATCCCATAGTGTTATTATAGTCATAAGGTACATTGTTATAAGCCACATTATCAGTGTGGGCATTATGATCTTGATTATGCTCATTATGATTCTGACCGTGTTGTTGGTTTTGATTCTACCTCTATCCTTGATTGTGACCATTTTTATTATTTCTAGGTGATGGTGGATCATGTCAAGGAAAGGGGTCTTTGTAGATTCCCATACCCTAATTTGTGTCCTAATTAGGGGCCAACTTAATTTCTAGTTCACCACTTTCAATAAAGTCCTTAATAATATGTTTTAATTGAATGTAATGATATGCATCATGACTGGCAACATGATGAAATTTACACCATTCATTCTCTTTGTACCAATCTAGTTTTGGTTGATCTTGAGGAAATGGCCTTGATATTGGCCATATAATTAAATTAGTTGTAATGAGCTTTTGTAACATTATTTCAATCAATTCTCCTAACTTGTTAAATACTCTAAAATTTTTATGAAATGTCCTTCATGGAGGTTTTCTCTACAAAGTAGGTAGTGGATTTAGGGGAGTTAATTGTACATTTGAAGGAGGCATACCCTGTACCATGTGTACATGTCTTGTTTTTGTCACCCCATTTCCAACCATGTTCTTATTTTTTCTAAATCCCTTAGGTTTATCCTGCATAACTATTTGAGTTGGTGATTTAGTCTGATTAGATGCTTGACCTTGTACAAAAATCTTAACAAGGCCATTAGCAATAAGATCCTTATCAATCTACACTCCTTTTGTCAATAATTTTTTAAAATTAGTTATCACAAGCTAACCATAGATTATGCACAAATTTAAGATGCAAATTCTATGCAAAAATATCAGCCAATTATTTGTCTAGCAAATTATGTTGAAAGTGGCATGCCAATACTCACCACCTTTGTAGATATGCGACAAAACTTTCACCATCATGTGGCTTAGCTTTGCATAATTCAATAATGGTCAATTCATGTTCTATGTTATATGAGAAATGGTTAACAATCTTTTTTGATAAGGCATACCAATCCACAACTGATCCCTTAATTTAAGTAGCTAATCAATAACTTATCCCAATAAACTTCATGGAAATAGTCATAGTAAGTACTCACTAATGTAAGCAACCTCTTGAAATAGGATGGAGAATGTCTATATGTGCTCACGTGGATCTCATTTTCCTTTGTACTTATCAAATTTGGGTGCCTCAAAATGTGGTGAAAAGGGGTTTTGAAGAATAGATAAATCAAATGGATATGGGTATATCTCATCGAATTTATACTTTTTGACTCTATTATTCATCTCCAATATTTGAACAATTTCCTTCATACAATTCCGTTCTTGTATGTTTGGTGCATTTTTGGTTTGAATAAGATGTTGTTGGGGTTGAATTTTCCCTAGTTTTGTTGTTGTTGGGGTGGAATATTCCCTTGGTTTTGTTGTTGTTGGGGTGGAATGTACCCCTAGGTTTGTTATTGTTGGGGTGGAATGTGCCCCTAGTTTTGTGTGGATCTATAGGGAGTGTATGTGTTTTTATCCATGACTTGGTTTTGATTTGGCCCTTGAGTTAAGAACATAATATATTGATTCTTGGATTATAAAACATTCCCTAAATTTGGTTGTTTCATACTTTGTTGATTTTGGAAACTTCAATGGTTATTTACCAATTTTTGGGTTGGTTGAGAAGAACTAGCCAAATTATCTTGAGGTATTTCCTCAATTTAAAATGAATGTCTAGGTTTCTAAGTTTGTAAATTAACAAAAGGTCTTGATGATTGAATAATGTATGTTTCATATCAAATGGAACACTTTGTAAGGTCTCTTATGACTTTAACTGTTCATTTAGATTACCTTAATCCACTATGGTAATGTCTTCATCCAATATTTGTTGCATACCTTTAACCACATTTCCTTATTCTTTCAAAGAATTATTGTGAATTGAAGTGGCAACTAGGAATTCAGTTAAATCTATGACAAGTTGATCTACATATCATTGACTTATTATCTTGATCTTAGCTAGAAGATCTAGATTTATGGGTTTTGACACTATTTGTATTTCCTTTCCTTTGTTAAAGGAAGAAGGTATGTCTATTTATTCAAAAGCTTGCTCTTTTTGTCATTATTCTCCTTCTCTAAATAAGGTATGCAATTATTTTTCAAGAAAGTCATAAGGTAATCTAGCACCTGATTTTATCAATCTAAGAAGGGATTTGTCTTGATCTTCTTGGGGTTGATATTCATTGTAATCACCTTTGGATCCTACTATCATGGGGATATCATAAAAAATAATGGGGTTATCTTGACCATCATAAAATTTCTCATCTTCATAAATAAGGCCATAAGAGGTCCCATTACGAGTGAACATTTGATTCATGTCTAAAAATATTTTCTCTGTGTGTTTGACTAACTTTAGACCAATGTTTGGCAACCAAACAAAGTATGATTTTGATCTCTTTTAAACAAATAACCAAGGTACCAATGAGACTATAAGGGAGGGTGGTTTGAAACCACACATAATTTAGAAGATTTAGTTCATGAGTTTACTCAACCTTTGGTAAAGTTGAAATTATATAGATCAAAAGAGAGTAAGGTAACTCAAAGACCTAAGGTGAAAACTAGTACACCAAAGACTAGATATTTGTGATACGCTCATAATGTAAAATCTAATTTCAACTTTGAAAATTTGACCCTATAAGTTTATATAAAATCTCTTTGGATTATGAAGAAGACAAAATGAACTAAACAACTCAAGATGTAAAAAAATATGCAAATCACTAAGTATAAAGCTAGTACCAAATAGGAAGCACAACATCACCACATGATTCTAGTAGGATAAAATATGTTCTAGGACTCAAAGCATGAGTGGTACGTAAGATGACTTGATTCCACCAAGATAATATGTGATTTTGAGTCTTAATAAATGACCTTTAATCCAAATGGAAAATTTAACCCAAGCTAAAAATAGCTTAGTGTGCAAATAGCAAAACCACATTGAGACACCAACCCTTAAAACTTAGAAAGGTTCAATTTTGAATATGGATTATAAATGAAGGATTTAAATAAATTAGGTAAAAGATCTAGACTCAATTGGGCAACATGACTGTGCCAAAGTGGATGACATGACACAAAGTTTTTTGATAGTAATTTGAACAAGGAAAAGATGAATTTTCCATTTGGATAGTGTAACACCTCCCTTTCTCAAGAAAATTGAGGACAATGTGTTTTGGTTAAGTTTATTGAGTTAATGATCAATTTTAGACACAAATCAAGACTAAGTACACTAAAGACAAAAAACAAGCGTCTTAAGTCTAAACTAAAAAGGTATGGCAAAGTGGGGTCTACTAAACTAGTAATGTTTTCATCATTCTAGGGGAATCAATTGCACAATGTCTTTCATGTCAAATGATACCAAATACAAGCTCAAAAATTGGGTGACCACAGCATTGGCTAGTTGTAAAAAGGTTTAGTGCTTTTTATAACCACTACATCTTGTTGTTTGCTAAGTGTAGTACAATGTCCAAATACAAATACATCACATGTGCAACTCCAAAGGATTCAAATTAATTCAATGTTAGGAGATGAAACCCTAGGTCAAAGCTTCCCTAAAGAACTCATGGGAAGTAATTATGTTCCCCTCACAAGCTAAGTTTTCAAGGAAATAAAGAAAGCATAAAATAAAAAGACTTTAGTGTCATTTTCAAGATCACCTAAACTTTGGTGAGTTTTTTAGGAGTGTTTTAGACGACATTATTTATAAGCCTTGGACTCGGCTATTTGCAATAGGAATGGCACTTTTGATTCCAAGGGTTCCCTAAAGGGGAAAATTAAAGAGCATACATGCAACATTCATCTTTTTGCCCAAAAAAATCTAATTAAATAACTATTACAAACAAAAATTGACAAGTGTGTTCAATTTTAATCCCAAATGAAATATTTGGTGGTGTTCATTTGACCCCTTTGCCTTAAGATTGTGAACTTTGAAAACATTCAATTAAACATCTAATTTTTTCATTAAACACCAAAACAAAGTTCCTAATTGATTTTTAAGCTTGAAAAAGGTGATATAAATCATGTTTTTAACAAATATCAAGCTTGGTCCTGTAGCAAAAATGTTAGCATGTCTTTTAGCTTTGAAGATCTTTTTGGTTTGAAATAATGAACTTTAGGAAAAGAGGTCTTAGGTCTATGTTTTAAGAAAAACATAGAGATTGATGTCAATTATATACAACTGATGACAGTTACTTTTTCTAACTGATGTCAGTTATCTAACTGACATCATTTATACCAATATGATCATCTTGATAGGTATTTAACTAATGTCAATTTTGCTAACTAACATCAGTTAAGCTATGTAACCAATGTCAATCTTACTTACCAATGTTGGTTACTGTGTAAAACCATGGCAAACAAAAATAGCAAAATAAATTTAGAAAATCAATTTGTAAGAGTTTTAAAGGTAAAAATAAATATTTTAGAGTTTTTAAATGATCTTCTTCAAGTGTGAGATGCATTTAGTTCCACCAGGCATGCCAAGATATAGAGAGGATTACAAAGAAAGTTAATCAAGCATTAATCCATAAATAATGGAACATATATAATAGTAAAGATATAATGCCCTAATTTAGGAAGGGAAGCACCACTAGGATGGGTTTTTTCTTTAGGAAGGAAGCTCCAATAGGCATTATGGTCAATATGGCATTTGAATCAAACAAACCTAAGTTAGCAAGCTCATTGAAAAGGCTATAATGGGATGTTATGTTGCCACTAGGAGTCTAGTTACTAGTCACTTCCAAAGAGTCACTATCAAATGTCATGAGGTCATCCTCTAGTTGTTTAAATTTGAGACCATGGTTTGAATTGATAACTCCAACTGATAAGGGTTCTAAAATTCCTTACACTTGTGGGCCAAGGCCTTTCCCTGTATAGTCAAGATGATCCATTATCCTGTTAAGGATGGGATACATTGGATTTTGAAAACAATTAGTAAGGCCTTAATAATATAACCAATCTCCCTTGTTAAAAGCCTCTCAATCTTATTTTTTGTGTGATTATAGGTACAAAAACCATAGGAGGTTTTGGTTACTTCTTCTTTGGTTGCCCAATTTGATTGTGTTTATTAGGAGTCTAGGAAGTTTTAGGCTTACCAAATGTTTGAGGGGATTTTAGTAATTTTGTAATATGGAGAATGTCCTTCATATGGTACATAGAAATGCCTACATCTTTACTAATAACCTTTTTGGCCAAAGCTATAGGAAATGGAACAGCCAAAGTGGAGGCTAGATCACCAAGGTCTATATAATTAGATGGAGATGGATGAGAAATGATGGCTTTTTTCTTCTTTACAATAAATTTAGAACCTGGGCAATAGTTATAATTATGAAATTATGCTTCAAGATGTTTTTAGTATTGATATGTCTACTAATCAATGAGAATAATAACCTCGATCCCATCATGGGAAAACTTAAGGCATTAGTGAAGAGTAGATGAAATTGCTTTTACCTCATGGATCCAAGGATGACCAAGAAGTATGTTAAAAGGAAGCTTAATATCCATAATATGGAATAATGTGTGATGAGAAATAGACCCAACCATGGCCGATAACAAAATTAAACTAGATGACTCCCCCTTGACATTGTCATAAGCCTTGATTGTAAAAGTTTCTAGTTGAATGTCTTTATCCATGTAACCTAATCATCATACCAATTTAAGAGATATGATGTTCAACCCTGAACCAATCTTATAATCCACAATAATTATCTCAATGTATAGTGGGTTATTGTGGTTTAGGCCAAGGGTGGACATGTCCTTTTGATCAAATGTGATTTGCCAAAATGAAGACAAATGTCCAACTAGGTTCTGAAACTGATCAAGGTTTATATCATTAGGCATAGTAGACTCTTGTAAAAGTGTATTGAATATGGTTCTATGGACATCATATGTCTGCAAGAGTTCTAATACAAATTTGTGTAGGGGTTTTATCTAATTGATCCATTAGACTATAAGACCTTTGAATTGTGGATTGAACTATTTTATTCTTTATTGGGATAGTTTTTAGCTTTGGAAGAGCTAGCACAATGTTTTTATTGGGTTTATGGAAAGAAGTGGGTGAAGGGCCCTACATGGTAACTCATGGGCATCTAGTTGTAACTACATAACCTAGAGGTGTCAAGGAGTTATTATAATTAGAAGAGGGAGGCAAAGGGCCTTGGATGGTGACTCATGGGTGATTAAATATATTGTGACAATTTTGGGTCAGTGAGGAGCCTTTATAATTAAAATAAAGGTACTATTTTTTAGGATTAGTAACCCATGCAAATAGAGTAGCAACATGATGATGTGAACTTGACATGGTATTACTAGGGGGAGAGAGTGATGACCCTATAATAATGGGTCCCATGTTGTGAGGAACATGATATTGGCCACGTGGTTTTACAGTAATAGTGGTAATGTGGGTTACAAAAATGCATCCCATAGTGTTATTACAGTCATAAGGTACATTATTATAAGCCACATTATTAGTGTTGGCATTATGATCTTGAATATGATCATTATGATTCTGACCTTGTTGTTAGTTTTAATTCTACCTCTATCCTTGATTATGACCATTTTTATTATTTCTTGGTGGTGGTGGATCATGTCAAGGAAAGGGGTCTTCATAGATTCTCATATCCTAATTTGTGTCCTAATTAGGGGCCAACTTAATTTCTAGTTCTCCACTTTCAATAAAGTCCTCAATAATATGTCACAATTAAATGCAATGATATGCACCATGACAAGCAACATGATGAAAGTTACACCATTCATTCTCTTTGTACCAATCTAGTTTTGGATAATATTAAGGAAATGGCCTTGATACTAGCCATATAATTAAATTAGTTGTAATAAGCTTTTGTAACACTGTTTCAATCAATTCTCCTAACTTTATAAAGACTATAAAATTGTTATGAAAATCCTTCATTGAGGTTGTCTCTATAAAGTAGGTAATGGATTTAGGGGATTTAATTATACATTTGAAGGAGGCATAGCTAGCAATAGATCCTTCTCATTCTACACTCTTTTGTCAATAATTTCTTCAAATGAGTTAGCACAAGCTAATTATAGATTATGTGTAACTTTAGGATGTAAATTCTATGCAAAAATATCAACCAACTACTTGTCTAGTAAATTATGTTGAAAGTAGCCTGCTAATGCTCTCCACCTTTGTAGATATGCAGCAAAACTTTCACCATCACGATGATTGGCTTTGAATAAGTCAAAAATGGTCAATTCATGTTCTATATTATATGAGAAATGGTTAATAATTTTTTTTGATAAGTCATTCTAATCCACAACTGATCCCTTGGGTAGTTTAAGTATCCAGTCAAGAGCTTGTCCCACTAAACTTCAAAAAAATAGTCATAATAAGTACTCACTATTGTAAGCAACCTCTTGGCATAGGATGAAGAATGCCTATATGTGTTCACATGGATCTCATTTTCCTTTGTACTTGTCAAATTTGGGTGCCTCAAAATGTGGTGGAAAGGGGTTTGGGAGAATAGATAAATCAAATGGATATGGGAATATCTCATCTAATCTATACTTTTTGACTCTATTATTCATCTACAATCTTTAAACAATTTCCTTCATAGAATTCCATTCTTGCATGTTTGATGCATTTATGGATTGAATAAGATGTTGTTGGGGTGTAATGTACCCCTAGTTTTGTTGTTTTTGGGTTAGAATGTGCCCCTAGTTTTATTTTTATTGGGGTGGAATGTGCCCCTATTTTTGTTGTTGTTGGGATGGAATGTGCTCCTAGTTTTGTTGCTGTTGGGGTGGAATGTGCCCCTAGTTTTTTTTTTGTTGGGGTGGAATGTGCCCCTAGTTTTGTTTTTATTGGGGTGGAATGTGCCCCTAGTTTTATTGTTGTTAGGGTGGAATGTGCCCCTGGTTTTGTGTGGATCTATAGGGAGTGTATATCTTTTGATCCATGACTTGGTTATGAATTTTCCCCTTGAGCTGAGAACATAGGTTGTTGATTCTTGGTTTACAAAACATTCCCTAAATTTAGCTATTTCATAAGTTGTTAATTTTGGAAAATTCTATTTTTATTTACCAATTTTTGGGTTGGTTGAAAAGAACTAGCCAAATTATCTTGAGGGATTTCCTCAATTTGAACTAAATGTCTGGGTTTTTTAGTTTGTAGAGTAATAAAAGGTTCTTGATGATTGAAGAATTAATGATTTGTATCAAATGGAACACTTTGTAAGGTCTCATGTGACTTTAACTATTCATTTAGATTACCTTGATCCACTATGGTAATGTCCTCATCTAATACTTGTTGAATACCTTTAACCACATTTCCTTGTTCTTTCAAAGCATTATTGTGAATTGAGGTGGCAACTAGGGATTGAGTTAAGTCTACAACAAGTTAATCTGCATATCATTGACTTATTATCTTGATCTTAGCTAGAAGATCCAAATTTATGGGTTTTGAATCTATTTGTATTTCCTTTCCTTTGTTAGAGGAAGAAGGTATGTCTATGTGTGTAAAATATTGTTCTTGTCATCATTTTTATCCTTCTCTAACTAAGGTATGCAATTATTCTATAGGAAAGTCAAAAGGTAGTTTAACACTTAATTCTATCAATCTAAGAAGGGCTTCATCTTGATCTTCTTGGGGTTGATATTCATTGAAAACACCTTCAGATCCTACTATCATGGGGATATCATAAAAAATAATGGGGTTATCTTGACCATCATAAAATTGCTCATCTTCATAACTAAAGCCAGAAGAGGCCCCACTGTGAGTAAACCTTTGAGTCATGTCTAAAAAGAGCTGCTATGTGTGTTTGAGTAACTTTAGACCAATGCTTGGCAACCAAACAAAGTATGTTTTGGCTCTCTTTTAAATAAATAACAAAGGTACCAATGAGACTATAAGGGAGGATGGTTTGAAACCACACATAATTTAGAAGATTTAGTTCATGAGTTTATTCAACCTTTGGTAAAGTTGAAATTGTATAGATTGGAAAAGAGTAAGGTAACTCAAAGAACCAAGGTGAAAAATAGTACACCAAAGCCTAGATCTTTGTGATACGCTTGAAATGTAAAATATAGTTTAAACTTTGACAAGTTGACCCTAGAAGTTTATAGGAAATCTCTCTAGATTATGAAGAAGACAAAATGAACTAAGTAACTCAAGATGTAAAAACATACGTGAATCACTACATTTAAATCTAGGACCAAATAGGTAGCACAACATCACCACATGATTCTAGTAGGATAAAATATGTTCTAGGACTCAAAGTGTGAGTGATATGCAAGATGAATTGAGTCCACCAAGATGATATGTGATTTTGAGTTTTAATAAAGACCTTCAATCCAAATGGAAAATTGAACCCAAGTTAAAACAAGCTTAGTATGCAAATGGTGAACCCACTTTGACATACCAACCCTTAAAACTTAGAAAGGTTCAATTTTGAATGTAGATTATAAAGAAAGGATTTAAATAAATTAGGTAAAGGATCTAGACTCAATTTGGCAACATGACTATGCCAAAGTGGATGACATGACACAGTTTTTTGATAATAATTTGAACAAGGAAAATATGAATTTTCCATTTGGATAGTGTAATGCCTCCCTTGCTCAAAAAAATTGAGGACAATGTGTTTTGGTTAAGTTTATTGAGTTAACAATGAATTTTGAACACAAATCAAGACCAAGTATGCTAAAGATAAAAAACAAACATCTTAAGTCTAAACTGACAAGGTATGGCAAAGTGGGATCTACTAAACTGGTAAGGTTTTGATCAATTTAGAAGAATCAATTACACAATGACTTTCACATCAAATGATGCAAAAGAAAAGCATGGAAATTGGGTGATCATAACATTTGCTAGTTGTAAAAAGGTCTAGTCCTTTTTACAACCACTACATCTTATTGTTCACTTAGTGTAGTGTGATGTCCAAATGCAGATATGTCCCATGTACAAACCTAAAGGAATCAAATGAAGTCAATGCCAAGAGATGAAACCCTAGGTCAAAGCTTCCTTAAATAACTCATGGGAGGTAATGACATCCCCCTCATAAGCCAGGTTTGCATGGAAATAAAGAAAGCATAAAATAGAAAGACTTTAGGGTCATTTTCAAGATCACCCAAACTTTGGTGAGTTTTTGGGGAGTGCTTTAGACAACATTATTTCTAAGCCTTGGACTAGGGTATTTTCAATAGGAATGGCACTTTTGATTCCAAGGGTTCTCTAAAGGGGACAAATTGAAGAGCATACATACAACATTCCTCTTTTTGCCAAACAAAATCTAATTAAACAACTATTGAAAAAAGAATTTGATAAGTGTGTTCAATTTTAAGCCCAAATGAGATACTTTGTGGTTTTCATTTGACCCCTTGGCCTTAAGATTGTGAACTTTGAAAACATTAATTTAATCTTCTAAATTTTTCATTAAACATCAAAACAGAGTTCCTAATTGATTTTTAAGCTTGAAAAAGGTGATCTAAATATTATTTTTAACAAATATCAAGCTTGGTCCTACAACAAAAATGTCAACATGTCTTTTATCTTTGAAGCTCTTTTTGGTTTGAAATAATGAACTTTGGAAAAAGAGGTCTCAGGTCTATGTTTTAAGAAAAACATAGAGACCGACGTCAGTTATATACAATCGACAACAGTTACTTAGCTAACCAATGTTGGTTATCTAATCGACATCAGTTATACCAATATGACCATCTTGACAAGTATATAACTGATGTTAATTTTGATAACAAACATTAGTTAAGCTATGTAATTGATGTCGATCTTACTTGTTGATGTCAATTACTATATAAAACTGTGGCAAATAAAAATGGCAAAATAAAGTTATAAAATCAATTTTCAAGAGTTTTAAAGGTCCAAAAAAATATGTTAGAGTTGTAAAATTATCTTCTTTAGGTGTGAGATACATCTAGTCCCACTAGGCATGCTAAGATGTAGAGAATATTACAAAGTAAGTTATTCAAGCATTAATCCATAAATAGTGAAACATGGATAAGGAACTAACTAACCAAGCCTATCTATTCCTATGGGAATTACAAAGGATAGCAAGAAACAAATGAAAGACATCAATATCATATTACCTTCCCAAATGGATTCACCATACCCATGTGGCTCAAAAACATGTTCTCCCTTGATCAAGCATCTTTTTATTTGTCAACAATGGTGTTAAGCTCCTCCAATGCCTCAAAAAACACTCCATAAAAAATAGGCTCATAATTTCAAATCACTAAACTAGCTTATCAATGAAGCTTACAAACAAAATCAATGACCAAATTCAAATCCTTGTGGAAATAATTTTACATTATAACTTTGTAATATTTAAGCTCTTTTATCATGTCCATGGTCTCCCTATTTATAGATTTTTTAGATTGGTCAGGATCAACCATGACCGCCCATCTCAAGATTGAGATGTCTAGCCATGGATAATCCTAATATTTGGAATTAAATCTATAATTATCTTCATCATGACCTTGGAATAAGGGGCATTGAAGAGGCATGGGAGGCATTAACTAGGCATGGGTGACCCATAATCTTGATATTTGTGGCATTTATGGCCTTGGGATGTCTTCCCAAGAAATGATGTCACCTGATGATGCAATTAATAAGAATCAATTTTCAAAAAGAAATATTCAACAACTCTCATGGAAAATCCACTTAAGCTCTTGATTTGTATTAATTAGCTTTAAACAAGGTTAATCAACATTTGTGTAATTATTTGAAAATTAGCCCTCAATTAATCAAAATGGTCAAAAAGTCAAATTACTGAGTTGTAATTTGACTCAAGAAGAATTAGAAGGTGACATTAGATGCATTGGAACCATATTTCCATTTAGGATGTTTCCAACATAAAATAACAAAGGTACATGGTATGTACCATAGAATAAAATAGTGATCCAGAGCACAAAAGACAAAATCATCATTTTGACTCGAAATGAATTGATCAAAGTTAGCTAGCCCATAAATTACATTACCCCATTTAAGGATACTTTGACCTAAATTGGCACTTGTAATTGACAATTTTGAATCATTTAGCATGTTTTATGGATTTTGACCTAAATGTGAATTTGAGTGTAATTCAAGTAAGATTGACATTTCAAACACAAATGGTGTTTGGAATTGGATGTCTATAGATAGGACCCAATTTTGTTTTATATAAATTATATAAATGGAAGATACAAGGATGGAAACCTTTTGTAATTTAAGCAAAAACCAAGATATTTCCAAGAGATGTTTAAAAAAAAACACCAAGATAAGTCATGAATACTTAAAACAATATGACTATGTGAGATTGTGCCATGTATCTTCATATTGCATCACCATAACTTGATAATAAAAGTACTAGGCAATGAATCTTACAAAAATGTGATAGAGTGACCACTTTTCTTCATCTCATAGTTTTTTACACTCATAGATCAAGAGACATACTAAAAATCAAAGGTAAAAGTTTCCATTTGTCCTTAGCATGGACAAATGCCACATTTCCTTTCTAGCACAATTAAATACCATGTGTCATTCATAACATAGTAAATCGCAAATATAAATATAATTACATGAAATTTGATGGAAACCAAGTGATTTAATGCTAACTATAATGGAATATGGACATAATAAAGCCAATGAAGTGAGTAAGCTCCTAAATGTTGTGATAAATTCACACTTATAAAATAAATCCCCATGAAATCATGATTCATAAAATAAAAATTCAAAATGGAAATATAGTTGATATATACCATTAAACAATAATTAATTCTCATGGATGCTATTACAACAATGGATTTATTTTATATGCTAGGTTATATATTTACCCCACACTAATTTTGATATCACTTAAAAATATTTAGCTTGAAAATTAAAATCCAAATCCCTTGGTTTTATTAAGTCTTATTGTGAAATTAAGCACTAAGCTCGACCAATTATCAAAATGGTAGCTAATGACCAAGTTTATGTTCCATCTTTGTTATGTTTTGGAAACAAGGAAGAGTTCAAAGACATAATTTTTGACTTGAAAGCTCTGGGAGGAATTTTCTCACACTATTAAACCATATATGAGGAATTTTGAGAAACACGAGAGTAAAATGACAAAGAAAACTTTTCTCTCCAATAAAGGGAGTACACAAATGGCCTAATTTCCATTCAAGTAGTCAGACTACATAAGGTAGTGGCTAAGCCTATGATATTTCCTTGTATTGACACCCTTTTTAATTTTTTCACTATTGGAATTTACACCAATGACATATTTTATAGTTGAAGTGGTAAAATTTTAGTATCTCATATGGATTTATTTGACTTTGATAGGTATTATAGTCTTTATAAACTAGATACTTTACAACCAAGAGGTAGTCCATGAATGGTTTTAGAACCATGAGGTTAAAGATTATTTGAAGGGTTAGTGATGTAGGTGTATGAATAATATACATAAATTATGCATGCTTATACATTTATAAAGGAATTTTAGGTTTTTATTTTTTAATAATAATCCATTATCAATCTTCATTTATTGTTCCTAGGTCCATTAGTGGTGTCTTTTCATTTTCCTGCCAAAATGGGAAAATTTGAATTTGTTTTGAAGATTTGGATCCTTTAAGCTTAATGTAAAAGGTTGAATTAATTTTTGTGTGTCCTTTATGGTATTATTATGAGTATTATATGTCATGTAACAATAAAATCTATAAATATTCCCTCCAAAGTTGGCCAAGAGATTGTAACATTAGAAAATGCTAAGTTTAGCGATTTTGGCTAAGCGATGCTTGTTGAGAGAATCATGTAGTCAAGAACCACATAATTATAATATTTAACCTGATATTGGTCTAAAAATATATTTATTACCTTTATAATGTATAAAATCAAGTATACAATCTAAATTAAAGGTTGTTGGAGGTGCAATTATGTGGAAGAACATGGGTTTATATGTGTAACAATGGTAGAAACACAAGAAATAAAGATTTTGTGATAGTTTGTGTGTGAATTTTTATTATTTTTTGTAAATATAAGTGATAAAAAATTTATTAATTCATTTTAAAGTGTTTCATTATTGTTTCTTGAGTCTTATAACAAAAAAATAGAGTTTGCAGTCTAGACACATAGTCTGTAATCAAGAAAAACCATTGTAAGATCATTATTTTGATTGATAAGGAGAAAATTTTAGTTTTAAAGGTAATAATTAGTAATATATAAATTTTCCATGTATTTTAAACATTTTAAAAAAATTATGGTCCTCAAAACCTCAAACTTTTAGCTCTTGGCCCTACAGCCCCTAACTTGGGGTTTAGAAGATAAAAATGTGATTCTAAGATAACTAACTATGAAAACCTTCCAAATTTGGTGGATAGATTACTTTAGTATTATGATAAATTTTAAAAGTGTTTTTTTAAGTTTTATATCTCTACATCTTGAATAATAAGTGAGTGTGTCAAACAGACCTGTAGGTTGTCTAGGAAAATAGGGTTACAACCAAGGAAACTCAATTTTATCTTAAACCATAGCTCTAATTCCTTAAAAATTTGGTATGTAGGTTATTTAAGGTGTCAATAAGAGGGTATAAAAAAATTTATGCATTAAATATCCTTAAAATAAAAAAATTATGTGATTGTATATCTTGAACCTATAAAACACAAGAAAAATAGAGTTTTAGCAGTGGAAACTCGCATAACTTATAAAGTAATAATTAAATTCATTTGAAATTTGGTTAACATGTGTAATAGTTTTATATAAATATTATAAAATTATTTTTATTAAGATAAATACTATTTAAGATAAGCTATAAGGGAATGTGTCTAATTAGACCCTGTGTTAAGAGTAAAGATAAGGCTAGAAGATAAGAGTGCGATCTCTCCATATAAAATCAAGTATTGAATGGTTATATGGGTAATTAATATTCCTAATATATAATTTTTTGAATTATCCTTAGGATCATCTCCATAAAAACATTAATCTAGTGTTATCTTGTTCACAAATGAGGTCTAGAGGAGAGGTTACAAGCCTATTCAAGATGAAGAAACTAGTCAAGTGTAAAAGTTGTAGACCTTAAAGACTCAATTTCACCATTTGTGGTATCAAATCCATGTTATATATCTAATAAACATGAAATAATATATATCAATGTTTATATTACCTTATAAAGGTGTGTAAATTTCATTGAGAGTCAGAGAAGAAGCTAGAGAAAAGGTTCTTGGAAAATTGAGAAAGAAAAGGAGATAAGTGGTAAAGAGGAAGCCATAAATCCCATTGAGGCTTGAAAATTGAAGATAAAATATCAATAATTATCTCAAAAATAAAAATTACAAGGTGAATAAAAACTAGAGGTACCAAAATATCAAGTTTATAAGAAGGTAACCTAGGTGAGGTATCAAGAAGTATGCAAAGTGAGAAAGCCTTTTTGAGGAAGAATATGAACATTGAGGCCTAAAGAGAGAAAAAAAGGATAAGGAGAACACATTGAGGCTTATAATAAGAAAATAAAAGGATGATAAAATCAATATGAAGGGTTTAGTTGATGGAAAATGCCACAAAATGATGAATGAAGATACCAATAAGAAAGACTCAAATATGGAGGAAGAGATAGTTAAAATAAAAGAAAAGTTGGGTCTTATGATGGAGCTAATATAAGGGGAATAAATCCAATTTTATGGTTGGAATTTTAGAATAAAATTAAAATGGCCTATAGAGATACTAATTGTCAAGAAAAGAAGGGATAAATTAATTACCTTAATAAAATAGGAAAGAAGGAAGGTAAGAGTCTGTAGAGGCATGAAGAAAGGTGTTGAAAGTAGGAATAGGCATGAAAAATAGTCTTTGGAAGAACACATATTATTCATTTGTGAACCATAAGAAGGACCTACATTGGGTGAAGAAGAGATTTATGAAAGACAAGAAAAGAGTCTCCTAGGAGACCTAAAAGCTCAAACCAGTATGAAGGAGAGATGTTAATATTAGAGGTATTAAGAAGGGTAAATGTTCCTCTTGTTTTTTAATATAATTTATTATATTAATGTGTGATTTCATATGAAAATAATGTGCATAAGCAAGCATAAGAAGTTACCATAAAATAAAAAGATGTAAAATTATCTCTTGAATGTAGGAGAAAAACAATTAAGATTCATGAATGTCAAATAGAGGTACAAAGAAAGACAAAAGAGAATTTAAATATTATCCAAGATGGAGCTAATAGTAATTAGGAAGTTTCATATCAAGTCCAAAAGAGACTAAGAGAAAATTACAAGCTGGAGAAGGTAAGGATTCAAAGGAAAGGAGTATATTACCCATAGAAACACATCAAGAAAGTAGATTTAAAAGTTTATAAGGAGAATGAAATTAGGGATAAATAATGAATTCCAAGCAAGATCATAAGCATCCTAATGGTGATAGCAAAAATGGTCTAAGCAATCAATATTTTGTACTTATAAGGGATCAAAAGGAGAAGGAAATGGAAATAAGTTAGTAAAGATCATAAAATTAGATAATCATGAAGAATCCATTCAAGGATGAATTAGATGGAGAATCCAAATAATTAGAAGAGACCTTACACAAGCTTCCATGGTTACTAGCCATACAAGGAAGAAAGGTTAAGAAGAAAGACAAGGATAAGTTGGATTTTCTAGAACAAGAGAAGGATATGACTAGTCTTGAACAAGGTAGAGAAATAATGGCCATTCCAAAATAAATATATCAATTAAAAATATATTTTAAGAGATATGAGAGAGGATAAAATCATCTCAACAATAAGGGGGAGGATTAAGGAGACTTTGGATAGAAAAACAAAGTCCTGGAAGATGTTATGAAGCCTCAAATGTTCATTCTAGTGTGTTATATCAATGATGATTATGTAGGTACATACATTGAAGATCAAGAAGACCCTTATGATAATGAGATAATAATAATAAGGGATTCATATAAGTCCAAGATATAAAAAAGAGGATGATGTAAAAATTAAGAGTTCTAAAAATACATGAAGTTTGACATCAATGCTAGAACAACGATGACAAAAAGGCATAGGTTAATTAGTATTCATTCCATGGCATCAATTTTGAAGCATAGACCACAAAAATATGAGTCAAATGATTAGATGAAAAGTAAGGAATGTATCTCATACATTTAATTATTCAATTTCAATGAGAATTCAGTAGCCTATGAGATAAAAAGAGTCCTATAAAAGGTATTATGTCAATATAAATTCAAATTAGATGGTAAGTCAATAAATTTAAGGAAACAAGAATCCCTTATGGTTTTTTTCAATATTAGGGAAAGAAAATTTCATGTGGAAGTCTTAAAAGGTCATAAAGAACAACATAGTGGAAAAAGGTCTTTAACACCATCTCACTATAATCAAAACATTATGATAATGTCAAATGCATGCAATCTCAGTGTAGAGAAAGTATTTGATGATTCTTTAAGACATGTAAAAAAGTAAATTAAGGAAGCATCCATGATATGTGATAGTAACTTCAGTTTATAGTGTATCAAGGCAAGAAATGAATATAAGAGAAGACAAATAGATGGAAAACTTGACCTGAAAGAGTGTATGAAAAATATAGGAAGGAATCATTCACCTAGAGAACTAATGAAATATCAAAAAATTCAAGGAAATCACCAATGATCAAGGATACGTAGTGATAGACAATTAAGAAGTGACAAGGAGATGAAGTTCAAAACAAAGGACATAGAATAATTTTAGTCAAATATGAAGAAATTATAGTTGAGAAACAAGTTCCTAAAGCCATAGATGAGTAGGGTTTAGAGATTAGTATATGGAATCTTTTTTGTTGCATTTAAGTAGAGTTGTGAAGTGTGAAAGAAGCTTAAATATGGGCCAAAGACAACAAGAGAAACTCATATTTAAGAAATAATATTGAATAAGACCAAGAGCAACTCAAAGTGGATAGGAAGATTAGTGAGATCCCAAGAAGCATTCTTGAAAAAATGCCTTTAGAAGTTACAGGTTAGAATGAGGCCAAGAGACCTATTGTTAAGACCAATAAAGGATCAATAAATAGAATGGAAAAATAAGGGTAGAGTAAGTTGACTAAAATAAAGAAGAGTGCAAAATTAATGGGTCATGTTATTAAGGACACAGTACTTGTGAAAGATGAGAATTCAAAAGAGGGTCCTAATACAAACCTTGAATAAGGTAATGAGGCTTTAAGATCAAGGTAAAATGAATAAAGAATTAACACAAGAATGGACATTTTGGAATCCATTATAGAATTTGTGAATACACAACTAACAATGCAAAGCAGTGGAGTAACATGACTCAAGGGCAATGTATAGGTTTTTTATTTACTAATGTGTGTTCATTATGTAGATACATCATAAGAAAGTCTGGAGATAAGTAAAAATAAGATTGGCATCAAAGAGGAAATATGCTTACTTAAAGATAATGCAAGATTATACCAGTCCTTATCACTTCTATAAATACCATGGGATTCAAGAGCACATAGGATAAGATAAGAAAGAAGGGATTATTAAGAGTATAAGAATAATATTTATAAAGAGCATCTATAGTTAACAATGTCAAATTTAAGAAAAACAATGAAGACTCATGAGTAAGAGCTCATGAACATTTTCAATCTTGGAAGTCCATTGCAAGTGCATGAAGAATATAGATAAATTATGCATGTGTAGACCTTAAAAAAGGTATTTTAGGTTGTTATTTATCAATAATAAACCATTATCAATATTAATTTTGTGTTTTTAGGACCATTGGTGGTGTGTTTTCATTTTCCCACCAAAATGGGAGAATTTGTATTGAAGGTTTGAAGCCTTTAGGATTAATGTAAAAGGTTGAATTCATTTATGTGGGGCCTTTAGGATATGATTAGGAGTATTATATGTCATTTAACAACAAACTTCACAAATATTCCCTCCAAATTTATCCAAGAGGATTACAATGTTGGAAAATGCTAAGTTTAATAACTTTGGCTAAGTCATGCTTGTTGAGAGAATAATGCAGTCAAAAACCACCTAATTCTAATCTTGGGAACTCTCAACAACCTGATATGGGTTGAACCATATTTTCAAGAGCTTGATAATGTATAAAATAAAGTAGAAAAGCTAAATTGAAGGCTGTTGGAGGTGCAATTCTATTTAAAAATAGGGGTTTGTGTGTGTAACAATGGTAGAAACACAAGAAATAAAGCTTTTGTGATATTTTATGTGTGAATTTAAATTATTTTTTTGTAAATATGCATGATGCACTTTAATATACCTAGTGAGGGTAATATAATTCATATTGAGGGGTGTAATAGAGGAAAGTAATAGTAGAATGAAGAGTAGTGAATATTATATCAGAGGAATAATCCCACTCATCCAAATGTAATATACCTAGAGAGGGTAATATAATGCATATTGGGGGGTATAATAAAGGAAATTAATATTATAATGAATATTAGTGAATATTATATTATAGGAATAATCCCACATGCATAGAAAGGATGAGTGGGATAGATTATAAGTAGAATAAATAGAGGGGCATAAGTCATTGTAAGACATCAAAGCAAAATATATCAATCCAAATCCAAATACTTTGATAATAAGGTAGCTCCCTCAAAGTGGAAAGTTATTGTTGAGTTATTCCTTCCTACCAAAAAGGAATATTATATTAATATAATCATTATTTTGTGTATTAGTTATAAGAGGTTCTTAACATTTGGTATCAAAGCTCTTTCTAGGGCCATTTTTATATTATTATTGTAGACATATTTGGCTCTTCATAGATTAATTATAAGTTCTCCATTACATCTTCGATATTTTAAATAGTCATATATACATTTTATTCTCTTGTCCCAATTAGAATTGAATCCAAATCTATCATTTATAAGTACATATTTACATATTTTTCATCAATAAACATGACTATTCTTCTACATACAAATTTACAACCATAATCAATCATGCCAAAAAAAATTTAGTTTTATTTTCCTCATTTCTATCTTTCTATAACATTTTAAATTTTTGCATTTCATTTAGTATTGTAAAATTCATTACAGTTTTAGTAACTACTACTTTTGTAAAAAAAAAAAAAAAACGTGATTGTTATTCTACATGCTTCTCTCAAACAATAAATAATTGCACTAAAAATTTTCTAGGTTTTGTGCGCCTCTATTTCAAGTTTCTATAATAGTTTTTAGTTTTCAATTTTATTGAATAAATCAAAATTTATAATAGTTTTACCAACTATTATTGTTGTAAAAAAGAAAAAATTATGGCAGATTTCCTCTCTACTACCCAAAAATAAGTTTTTTACTTTATAAAATGGATGTTATTTTTCATCAAGTGATAAATATTATAAATCATTTAAGTATAAATATAAATATTCACTTATATTAAATAACACATAACTATAATGAATGGCATGAGAATTTATTTCCCATAGTTCAAGAATATGAATCAGAAATCACTACATTGATGGATTTGGAAGCTACTTGTAGAGAATAGAATGAATATATATTTCACATGAATTAAGGTGATTTATTTGGTCTTCTATTCACTAATTCTTCCATACATATGATATAAACTTCTTTTCTTCTTCCCTCAAATGATTATGATAATTTGATGCATTCTTTGGTGGGGTTAGCCACTCCAACAAAAATATATGTCAAGACCAATGATAAGGGGGTTGGCATGTATCCTCAGTTGGTTTCTCAAGCAAATTATTTAATGCCCCTTTGTTCTAACTTTGAGTTGATTCTCACCAATCTTCAATTACTTGATTTTAACCTTCAAACTGACATGTTTCTAGTTTAGGTTATTCCATACATATATCTCTATGAACATCCATATCATGTTCCAGTGTTTTAATTCCTAATACTATTGCATATGTTCCTATAAAAGCATAGGAAGAAGAAGTGGAAGTAGAAAAGAATGCATGGAAAAGCTTCCATCTAGTCTTCAACCTATTTTAATATGTATGGTTGGGCCTTCATTTGGTTCTCCTCCTATTTCTTGTAATGTTTTGAGGGAAAAATATTTTAATGGTGATGAAATTTAATATACTTAGGGAGGGTAATATAATGCATGTTGGGGGGTAGAATATAGCAAAGTAATATTAGAATGAAGAGTAATGAATAGTATATTAGAGGAATAATCTCACATGCATATAAAGGATGAGTGGCATATATTAGAAGTAGTATAAATAGAGTGTCATAGGTCATTGTAATACATCCAAGCAAATATATCAATTAAGAGCGAAATAATCTGATAAAGAGGTATCCCCCTCAAAGTGGCAAGTGATTGTGGAGCTATTATTTCTTGCTAAAAAGGAATATTATATTAATATAATATTTATTTTGTGTATTACTTGTAATATTTTTTTAATAAACAACTTATGGCTAAATTATTTCCAATAAGTTTAAAGGACTATTCTTTGATATGGTTCTATTATTTACCAATACAATTAGTAAGATAATTCAAACCCCTCGTCGATCAATTTTTAGCTCATTTCTCAATCAACATTACTAAAAATATTTCATATGCATAAAATAAAAATATCAAACAAGGAATGAATAAAATTATTAATGAATATGTCTTAATATATAAAACATAGTTTGCCAAAATGATAAATTCAATGGTGGATAAAAAACTTCAAGACATTCAAGAAAAGTTTACTTGTTCCCTTACATAAGTCTATTGTTTTAAATAAATTAAAATATTTTGATGAAGTATTCCATATTATTTAAGATATAGAAATGAAATTTATTTCATCAAATAAGTTCAAGTATGTAGCTAACACACCAACTACATCCACTAACAAATTTCATATCAAACTAAGTTATAAGGTAAGACCTACTGAGGCTAAAAATTACACAACTATCATGGTTAATATAGTGTTGCATTAAACTAATATGTTTATCTTATCCAATGCACCTAAGAGACAATATAAATGATTGCCTGAGTCTCCATCTTTGTTACATATAAATTTGGTAGGGTGTCATCTCATATCTCTCCCTCCTCCCATGATGGTTGATACAAGTTGATATTTATAAAAAGGTGTCAATGCCTATTATGAATATCACCAATGTATAGGACATTATAACAAATCAAATGATTCAAGTTAAAGTAGATAGATTTCTTATATCAAGCAACTAGAAGGATTATCATATTATGCAAGCACAGGCTTTCCCTAAAACCATGTCTGACCACTGCTTGATCTTCCTCAGTTGGAGAGAATAGGGACATTCCAGACCTTCCCCATTATGTTTTGAAGCTATGTGGATCAAACACAAATACTTTAGACAAATGGTGGCCCAATGGTGGAAAATTCCTATTCAAGGTAATCCTATGTTTAGAATAGTCAAGAAACTCCAACACATTAAACAAGAAGTTCATGGATGGAATAGATACAGCTTTGGGCAGGTCTTCCAGCAGAAGAAAACTATAGTGTGAAAACTCAAGGATATATAGTAACTAATAGATCAAGGGGATGACTCTAAGGACACTTTATAAAAAGAGAATATCCTATCTTCAGAATGGAAGAGTATTATGGAAAGAGAAGAGGTTTTCTAGAAATAGAAATCCCGTGTTCAGTAGCTTAAAGAGGGGGATCGGAACACTGCCTTTTTTCATCTCTCAGCTATGAAACATAGGAAAGCCAACTCAGTAACTAAGCTTGTCCTAGATAATGGTGACATTATTATCGAGGATAATGAAATAAGGGAACAAGCTAGGGCTTTCTTTCAAAATATGCTTATGAAAGAAAATAATAATGATAGAATCGATAGACCTATGAATCAATTTATTGATAAAATCCCCTATTTGATAATGGAAGAAGATAATCTAGAGATGTTAAAGCCTATATCCAAGGAAGAAGTCCATGTTATTTTATTCTCCATGGGTGTTTTTAAAGCCATGAGTCTTGATGGCTTTACTCCTATATTCTTTCAAGAATATTGGGAGATAGTAGGAGCAGACCTCACAGCTGTTGTGCATGATTTTTTTAGATCAGGTAAACTTTTGAAACAAGCTACTAATACCTTCATAGTACTTGTTCCTAAAAAATCACAACCTTCACACCTCACTGATTTTAGGCTCATTAGTCTATGCAACACTATGTATAAGTTATGTATTAAAATGTTGGTCATGAGGATTCAACCTTTGCTAGACAAAATTATTTCTCCTATTCAAAAAGGTTTCATCTCAGGCAGGTAGATTCTTGATGCTGTGATCACCACACATGAGACTATTCACTCCATGGATAAGAGCAGAATCTCTAGGATGGCTCTCAAGCTTGATATTTGTAAATCTTATGATAGCGTCTCATAGACTTCTTTGTTCCAAGTGATCAAAAAATTATCAGAGTTGTTACTAGAATCTAGATAATACGAGTGCAATGGAGACGTGATCACACAAGTTGAAGCAAGTGCACACCACATAGATGCTAAAGCAATTTGAAAATAACACAATAAGAGAAATTGCACAAGACAAAATGGATAAAACCAAAATCTAATTAACATGAGATGGCCAAATTAAGGAATACATATAGGAGAGTACGTAAGTAACTCCTTCACAAAAGGTGGATAAGGCACCCCAAGAATAGATAGTAACTCCTCCATGAAAGGTGGTGACAAGGTGCTAAGAATAGAGAAGTAACTCCCATCAAGGGAGTTACTTATGACATTCGTATGACACCTATGACACATCTATGACACACACCTCCACATAAGCTAGCATATCCCACAAATGTACGAAAACTCTAAGTATGCACAAGAAATACAATTTCTCTAATTAATAAATAGGGAAAAATAAAAACCTACACTAATATCCCCCCATAAGTGCCGCTTAGGTGGGCAGTGTGGAAATATAAAATGGGTCTCGACAACTAGGCCTAATGAGGTACCCATGTACAAATGCAATCTCCCATAAGATAGAGAAAAGGAGAAAACCCATAGAAAAAACTCCCCTCCAAAAGAGAGACATAAAAGAAAAGAAGAGGCTAGAAGGCCTCCCCTAAAGATGATGTTGTTGCAGATGTGGACCACACCCCAAGAAGAGCTCGTAGATGAATGAATTTACTCTCAGTGAAAGGTTTGCTAAAGATGTCTACAACCTAATCTGAAGACTAGCAAAATATCAAGTCAATGACCTGACTATGAATAAGCTCCCAAATGAAATGCATGTGAATCTCTATGTACTTGGTCCGCTAGTGCTAAACTAGATTCTTACAAATTTGAATGGTAATCTGGTTGTCACAATAAATGATGGTGTGCTACTTGATAGGAATGCCAAACTCAGAAAGTATCCCATAAAGCCAAATAGCCTCAATAACTACATTAACAACTCCCTTATACTCTACCTTTGTGGATGATATAGCAATAGCATTTTACTTCTTGCTAGACCAATTGATAGGACCAAAACCTAGAGAGAAAATATAACTAGAAGTGGACTTGGGAGTTTGTGAATCACTAGCCCAGTCTAAATCTATATATCTAACCATGTCAACCTCTATGCCAAATCTATAGTGAATCTCGTATCTATGTGAACCCTGTATGTAATGCAAGATCCTCTTAGCTACTTTCCAATGTAGCTCATGAGGTTCTTGCATGAATTCAGAGACAAGTCCCACTGTATATGATATGTCAGGCTTGGTGTGAGTCAAGTAGATGAGACTACCAACAAGTTGTCGATATTAAGTGGCATCAACCAATGGTGAAGAACAATTAACCTCAAGCTTGACTCCTGATAGAAAGGGAGTCAGAGATGGCTTGCAATTAGCCATGTGAAACTAAGCCAATAAGTCAAGAGCATACTTAGGCTGTGTAAGAGAAATCCCTAAATCTAACCGTGAGATCTCGATGCCAAGAAAGTAGTGTAACAAACCCAAGTTTGTCATGTCAAATCTATCCTGAAGAGATGCCTTCATTGATGCAATAGCCGATGAAGAACTCCTGGTGATCAAAAGATCATCAACATATAGAACCAAAATCAAGAGCAAATCATCTTTCTATAAGAAGTAGACATTGGGATCAGAATGGCACCTAGTGAAACCCACTATGAGAAGGAAGGAATCCATCTTGGCATACCAAGCTTAAGGGGTCTATTTGAGGCCATAGATATATTACCTAAGTCTACATACTAAAGAAGAATCTTAAACAAATCTTGGTGGTTGCTCCATGTAGATCTCCTCCTCTAGGTCTCTATGAAGAAAGGCACTCTTCACATCCATCCGATGCACATCCCAACCATGTGCTACGGCAATAGCCAAGGTGAGTCAGATAGAATTCATCTTTGTAACAGGTGTAAAGGTCTCTGAGTAGTCAATGCTTGCCACCTATGAGAAACCCTCGGTGACCAATCACACCTTGTACTTATCAACTGACCCATCTGCTACAAACTTGGTCTGATATATCCACCTACATCGAACCATCTTTCTTCTCTTAGGAAGTGAAGTCAAATCCCAAGTGTGATTTTTGATTAAGGAAGAATATTCTTCTTTCATAGCATTATCCCACTCAAGTACCCCTGATGTCTCTTGAAAAGTCTGTGGATCTGAAACTGAAGCAAAGAAGGCATGTGGATCTCTCTGAAAATCCCCCTAGTATATCTATCATCTGTGGGATCTCTTGCCCAAGTGCCAGCACTCTCAAGTGTCTATCTAGCCCAAAGTGGCCCAGAAGTGGGCAAGTCAGGTGCTAACTCCTCATCCTCTGACTGACTAGAGGTGGATGATATTGCATCACTAACCTTATTATCTGAACTCAAAGAACAAGAAGATGTCTCTGGCTCAAGAACCTGTTTGGCTGATCTGAATCTGATGAGGAATCATCATGAAGAAGTAGATCTGATGAGGGAGAAGAAGTGTCAAGTGTTGAGTCTCTAGGACTCTCCCAAAATGGACACTTCTCTCGATGAACAACTCATGAGTGATTAGATCTAGAAGGTGATATCCCTTAATACCATCTAGATATCCTACAAAGACGTAAGGCTTAGACTGACATTCCATAGCTTTGCATTTGTTCTTCAAAATGTGGGCCAGAGTTGGGGATTTAAAAACTCTAAGGTGCTCAACATCAAGTTTCCTTTTATGCCAAGCTTCAAAGGGTGTTATCCCTTTTAAAGCTTTGTGAGGAACCCTATTTTGAATGTAGCAAGCATAATTGATGGCTTCAGCCCAATACTATGCTGCTAAGGATTTAGAGTGAATCATACAACAAGCCATCTCTTTCAAGAACTTATTCTTGCATTCTGTAACCCCATTTTGTGAAGGACTGTAAGTGACTGTGCACTACAAAATCAATCCCCTATGTGGTGCAAAATTGCTTAAACCTAATGCTGACATACTCCCTTCCATTATCAGTTTGAAGAACCTTGATGGATTTCTCACTCTATTTCTCAACAAGAGCCTTGAAGTCTAGAAATTTTTCAAACACTTTAGACTTTTGTTTGAGAAAATATATCCAAGTGTAACTAGAGAAATCATCAATAAAAGTGAGGATGTACTTGGCCCTTGTGAAAGATGGTTTGGAAAAGGGTCCTGATACATCACTGTGGACTAACTCCAAAGGTCGTGAAGCCCTCCAAGCTTTTCCCTTGTCAAATTTTGCTTAAAGATGCTTCCCAAGGGAGCACCCCTCACAAATTCCTTTCGAGAATTAGACACGAGGCAAGCCAATGACCATGTCATGTTTGCAAAGTTACTCAAGATAGCGGTAGTTAAGGTGGCCAAAATGCTCATGCCACAATTTACTAACTCCATCTGAATGACTCAGCAATGTTGTCAGGGAAGAATCTGATGCAAAATGTGAGAAGGTATATAACCTAGCTTGGTGATCTGCCCTACCCACTGCCACTGTAGTATCACTATGCAACTCTCTGATAACCACTAAATCTGGTGAAAACTCAACTCTCATGCCCTGACTAATGTGAGTGATTTGGTACACTGACAGGAGATTGGTTGAAAGAGAAGGAACACTTAGAACATTGTTGAATGTTCCTCCTTCCATTTCAACTGACCCTCTCCCTACAGTGAAAACTGATGTGTCATCACCCAAACTAATTGAAGTCATGCTATAAGGCTATAAAGATGAAAAATCAACTAGTGAAGAGTCCATGTGGTGAGAAGCACTCGAGCCAATGACCCATGAAAATGTAGAAGCTATTGTAGCTACAAGGGCCTTGCCCTTTTCTTTTTCCTTACCCTTGCCTTTTTCCTTAGTAGAATCTTTAGTAGATGAATTCTACTTGATGGACTCTAGAACACCTATTTTGTTCTTCTCTAGAAGATGAGTTAGGTGATCTATTTTTTTTTCATGCATTTGTATTCATCATGCCCTATCTTTTTACAATAGGCACACTTAACCTTCCCCTTCTTTGGTTTAGCATTGAAAGAGGATGTCTCAGTGTTGTTTTTAGTAGGATTGGTGTTTTCTTTCTTCTTCTCCTAGTCCTTGTTCTTTTTCTTCTTCTCCTTTGTTGAAGTCTTATCCTTACCATTTCCAGCTATTAAAGCTTTGGGTTGAGTAGACTTCATTGTGCCCATTTGAATTAGCTTATCTTTCTCCCTAGTTAAGTCGGTAATGAATGAATCCAAAGAAGGCATTTTTCATGTAGTGCCAAGGGCACTTTTTGAGGCATGGAAAGTGGAGACAAAGACTAAATAGCTTGGACCTAGCTTTTTGAGAATAGAAAGTATGAGTTGATCATCTTTCTTCTATATCCCACATTCTTTCAATTGCAATCTAAAGGCCTTAAACTTAGTGAAGAAGTCATGTAGGGTTTCAAAGTTGCTAGGACTTAGACTTATGAGTTCATTTTTGAGCTCATGACCTCTAATCTCATCAAGCTTCCCAAATAAATTTTTTAAGGTGTCCCATATGTCATTAGGAGTCTGAGAGAATTCTAGATGGAAGAGAAGTTTTGGAGACACAGACAAGCTTAGTAATCCAAAGGCTTCATCACTACGGTTGTACCACTTGACCTTTTCAACATCAGTGTTGGGTTTTATTTTTGTACCCATGGTGATCCTATACAACCCTTTGCTTCTAAGAATGATCGACATTTTATCCTTCCATTCATGATAGTTGAAAGGTGTTAGAGGTTTAAGTTGAAAATAATCCATTTTTAGCTAAATTTAGGTGAAGTTGTGTTAATTGCAAGTTGTGAATTTATGCAGAAAGGAGAATGAAAGCAAGTTGTGAAAACCAATCACAACCCCCTTGAAATATTGAGCCCCCTCAAATATGCAAGTGTATGCTCAAAAGATGTCAGACTCAATCGAGAATGCGTTTTTGAGCAATCAGTGCAAGACTAAAGCAAACAGGACGTCAGACTCAGCCCAAAATGCATCCCAAGAGACCCAAATTTTTGGCACTTTATAAACTTAGTGCATTTTTGACAAATAAAAAGTCTACACTATGGATAATTGAATTACAAGCACTTTTGCAAAAAATGGCACCCAAATCTAAGCTATCATTTGCAAGATATTAAAGGTACAATTTTCCTGTAAACTAGTGTTTTTGCAAAAAAAGCACTAAAACATTTTAAAAATGTTGTTAAGGGAGAGAAAGTGACCTTCCAACCACTCATTAAATTCAGCATAGAATGAGAAATCCAAAGGAGGTTTGTGTGAGGGGTAATTCGCCTCTTTTCAACCTGGGCCTCACCCTTCGTCTTCATAGGTCGAAGATACAAGTTAAAATTCAAACCTCCAAAATTACCAAACTGTCTAAAAACCTTAATACTCAGTCAAATTGACTGATTTTTGTTTTTTACAAGTCAATTTTCACTAAAAATTTTTAGTTAAGGACAGAATGGACATAATGGTAGAGTGTTTAAAGGGTCCACATGGGACGCCAAGCATGAAAGAGGGTGTCTTTTTCAAGAAATTACAGTCTAGAATTTACAGCAAAAAAGATGAACAATTTTAGACCTGTGCTGGACTGTATGACCTGTCTAAGGCATGGCAGAAGATTGTGGCTAAATATTTCACCAAAAAACAAGGGTGCTCTGCTATGACACCAAGAAAAATAAGAAGTGACGTCCAAAAAGGGCGCAGTTCTAAATTTTTAGCAAAAAACAAAACCAAGCTGCAGACCTGGGCCGTACGGCTAGCTTGGCTGGTGGAGTGGCAGTAGAAGTGGCATTGTAGGAAGAATTGTTGTGTGAAGGCATGGCAACCAAAAAAGGTCAGCTGAGGATCTACAGAAGCATGGTGTAGAATAGAAGTTTGGCACCTACCTCCTTGCTCTCTGCTTAATAATGGCACCTGATTGCATCAACCTATAAATTTATTTGCAAACAACTTGTCTGCTAGTGGTATTCTGCCAAGACACCCAAATGTAAAGATCCTAAGGAAACTAACCAAAAATGATATAGACAAAAAAAAATTATTATTTTAGACCAAATCTAGAATAAAAAAATAAAAAGAACTCCTCTTGATTTCAAAATAAGCTAAAAGCATAATCACACACAAGATTACTGGGTTAGCTCTAATACCATATCAAAGTTGTTGCCAAAATCCAAATAATACGAGTGCAATGGAGATGTGATCACACAAATTGAAGCAAGTGCACACTACATAGATGCTAAAGTAATTTGAAAATAACACAATAAGAGAAATTGCACAAGACAAAATAGAGAAAACCAAAATCTGATTAGCATGAGATGGCCAAAGTGAGGAATACATATAAGAGAGTACGTAACTCCTCCACAAAAGGTGGACAAGGCACCCCAAGAATAGACAATAACTCCTCCGTGAAAGATGGTGACAAGGTGCTAAGAATAGAGAAGTAACTCCCATCAAGGGAGTTACTTATGACATTCTTATGACACCTATGACACATCTATGACACACACCTCCACATAAGCTAGCCTATCTCACAAATGTAGGAAAACTCCAAGTATGCACAAGAAATATAATTTCCCTAATTAATAAATAGGGAAAAATAAAAACCTATACTAATACTAGTATCAGAGCACTTATATTATCAGAGTTGTTGCCAGAATTTAGATAATATGAGTGCAATGGAGATGTGATCACACAAGTTGAAGCAAGTGCACACCTCATAGATGCTAAAGTAATTTGAAAATAACACAATAAGAGAAATTGCACAAGACAAAATGGAGAAAACCAAAATTTGATTAACATGAGATGGCCAAAGTGAGGAATACATATAGGAGAGTACGTAAGTAACTCCTCCACAAAATATGGACAAGGCACCCCAAGAATAGATAGTAACTCCTCCATGAAAGGTGGTGACAAGGTGCTAAGAATAGAGAATTAAACTCCATCAAGGGAGTTACTTATGACATTCGTATGACACCTATGACACATCTATGATACACACCTCCACATAAGCTAACCTATCCCACAAATGTAGAAAAATTCTAAGTATGCACAAGAAATACAATTTCCCTAATTAATAAATAGGGAAAAATAAAAACCTACACTAATAAAAATTTGAGTTTAATGATAAAATGTCTCACTTTTTATGGAATGCAATCTCTTCTACAAAATTCTCAGTGCTGGTTAATGGTGTTCCTAGAGGTTTTTTCTCATCCTCGAGAGGAATTCATTAGGAAGACCCTCTCTCCCCATACTTATTCATCATTATGGTTGAGGCACTGGGAAGATACATACAAGCAGATATATCCTCAAAAAAGCTAGTGGGCATCAAACCTGCCTCCTCCCTTCATCTTATGGTGGTACATTAGTTTGTGGATGATACCATCTTCTTTGGCATCTCATCAATGATTGAAGCTAGAAGATGGAATAATATCTTAAATAATTATGCTAGAGAGTTGGGACAAGGATAAATTTACAGAAAAGCAATGTGTATTTCTTCAACACTCCTAATGAACTTAGACATAAAATCATTGATATATTAGAATGTGCTTAAGCTGGCCTACCAGCTACCTACCTGGGTCTCCCACTCTTGGTTAAAGAGGTATCTCTTAGATTTTGGAATAGAATTGTGGAAAGAACACAGAGGAAACTTCTTGGTTGGAAGGGGAAACTACTCAGTAGTGCTAGTAAACTGCAACTTCTTTGGGCTTTGCTACAAGGTATTCCTACATACTTCCTGTCTCTTTTTAAAATTCTTACGTATTTTGCTGAGAAACTAGAATAGATCCAAAGGAAATTTTTATGGATGGGAGTGGAAGACAAATAGAGAATGTCTTTAGTCAGATGGGAAAAAGTGTGTCTTCCAAAATCTCATGGTGGACTTAATATTAGGTCCATCAGGAACATGAACAAAGCCCTTCTCTCAAAAGTTAGTTGGACTATGATCCATAAAAATAATGATTGGGGGAAATAATGTATGCCAAATACATGCATAGCATTGATGATTCCAACTTTCTTTAATATATGAGATTACCCCAGGGATTTGTGATATGGAATAAAATGCTAAAAAGTAGAAGCCTTCTCAAATAGGGAATTAGATGGAAACTTGGAAATGGCCAGCATATTAAATTCTGGGATGATATCTGGTTAAAGGACAAGGCTCTCATCACACAAGGAAATTATGGAGAGATTGCTGACTTGACTACCCAATTTTTTGGAAATAGGGTTAGTTATTATATGGAAAATAACAATGGGATGAGGAGCTTGAAAAATCTTTTGGATTGTTGTGTGCACTGGCCTAAGCTTTTTTCAAGAGTTTGGGAGATCTAGTAGTGCATTCAGGAGATCAAACTCTCTCTCTTTCCCTAAGAGGATGAACAATACTAGTGGCCAAATAAGAATGGATCATTCTCTATCAAATTTGCTTACCATCTGGTCATTCCTGAAGCTCAGAATAAAGATTTATGGAAAAAGGTTTGGAATCATAAACTTATTCCAAAAATTAACATGTTTTGGTGGGCTACTATTCATAACAAAATCCTTACTCAGGATAACCTTCAAAAGAGAGGTTTTACTTTGGTTAATAGATGTTTCCTATGTGGTTCAAAAGAGGAATTAGTTTCACACCTCTTTATCCACTATGAGCTTACCTGGGAATTATGGGGCACAATACTTAACAACTTTAGTATTGAATGGGTCTACAATTTTGACCTTAAAGAAGTAATTCTCAGCTAGAACCCAACCTTCACACATCCCTGGCTTATGGAATTATGGAAGCAAGCTCTACCATGTTTGAGTTGGACTTTATGGAAAGAGCACAATCACAAAAATTTTAGGGACACTGCTAGAAATGCTTCTCAGGTGTTTAACTCCTTTGCTAAGACCATTATGGAAAGTGTTACAAAAGCTCATATTCATGTTGCAGAGAAACCCCTATCTCAAATTGAAAGCCAAATTGTAGCCAAATGGAAGGTTTTAAACCAGATCCCTGGGTATAATAACTCTAAAATACTACAAAGACTTAATACTAAATGGATCCCCCCTAAACCTAACTAGATGAAACTCAACTTTGATGGGGCATCCTAGTTGGATGATAAAGCTAGTGGAGGAGGAATTATAAGGAATGATAAAGGATGGATTTTTGTTGTCTATGCCAGTGGAATTGGATGCCAGAGCAACAACTATGCTAAAGCAATGGCTTTATTATGGGGATTAAAGTTAGTTATATCTCTAGGAATAAGTAACTTGAATATACAAGGAGACTCTACGATGGTCATAGATGCCGTTAATAAAGCTTCAAATGTGGGAATCAAGCTAAAGGACATCATTACTAATATCCAATTTCTTTTACAAAAATTTTCCAAAGTTGAGATTTCCCATACCTATAGAGAAGGCAACAGGGTTGCTAATACTTGTGCCAACCTTAGGCAACAATTTTTAGGTTGGAGGGTGTGGTGACAAGGTGTTCATATTCCCTTAAACATTAGGGAGATCATTCAAAAAGAGATGACTTGTCAGGAATGAGGTGTATTGATGACCCTAAAAAGACCCTAGTTGATACCCCCAGCTCCTTTGCGAGCAAGAAGGGCAAGAAGAGAAAGGTTGATGAAGAGGAAGAGAATATTAAAGAGACTACGAAAGGGACCCACAGGAATCTGGGCAGGGCTATGGGGGGCCAAGGTGGCAAATCTCACAAGCCTTCCAAAATTAATAAGGATTCCCCTCTAGAGTGTGAAGGTCAGTGTAGATTGCTAGTAAACCAACCCCAATGGCCAACTGATTGATTATTCAAAAAGTGCTTCAGAAGAAACAACCCAGGAGGAAGAGTCTGAGGAGCTAGAAATCTAGGAAATTTTGGAGGACACTGGAGGGAAGTAGGCTACTAGAGATTTTTATGTTATTGAGGAGCAGGGTGTTGATACTATGGGAACTACTGATAATAAGGGGAAAATGTATGTCAAGGAAGCTGGTGAGGGCACTGAGAATGAGACTGATTGGAAAATTGAAATTGGGGCCCTGAAGGACTGCATTTAGAAGTTGGAGAAGGTCTTCACAAAAGGGCTTCATAATATAATTCTGTTGAACATGTCTATGCTGAAAGTGGTGGTAATACTGGGTATGCTAACAATGCAGAGAATGAGAAACTCAATGATCTTATCAAATCAATAGTTATGTAAGGGGAGACCTCTCTGACTTTGGTCTTCTCATGGCCTGTGTTTTGTTTCTATCCATTGTTCTTGGCTATGCCATCATCTCTCTAAAGGCATTTTTTATTTGTTTGCCTTCTTGTCTTTTTTGACTATATAGGGTTCGGCCCCTAGTTTGTTTCCTTAGTAAAAAACAATATATGTTATAAACTAAAGTATAGAATACAAGTCCTTATTGATATTTAACAACTTACCTTTGAGGATCCTCCCACAGATTCAAGATCATGACCAAATTATCATCAAAACCAAAAAATATTTGATAATCTATTATAATATAATATTAAGACAACTCTGAAAGTGTAAATGGCATATCATGCACATCCTCCTCAATCACATTATTTACACCTATTAGATGGGATTATTGGTACATTTATACATGAGACACCTCCTATGGTTTCAAGACATTCTATTTAATTTTATGATAATGAGACTCTGTATGATGAATTTGATCTTCATTCCTTATTTATCAAGGCATATATTGATCATCAGCCTATATGTTTATCATTCCAACTGACCCTCTTAATAAATGAACATTTTAAGAGGTCCAAGGGGAGGTAACATGTACATTAGATAAAATGCCCCCATCAATTTTAGGATTGTGTTGTTTAGTCCAAGGGATGAATGAATCTCATATTTAATCTAAGAGCATAATTTCTACCACCAAATGTTCAATTGATATGAGAATTCTATACTTTTTTACTTTTTAGTTACTTATATAAATCGTGTTACCTATTTGATTCAACTAATAAAGCACTTAAACACTTCTTCACTATAATTCACTTCTAGACTAAGACAAAACATCATCAAAAAGCAAAAAATATAGAGAGATCAGGGTAAGGTAGAAAATAAGGGTGTTGTCTTTGATCTAAACAAGCCTCTTGATGTCAAGGAACTAAAAGCATGCTTGACCATAGTTACACCACTGTGTGCCTAGTCTAGTTACTGTATAAATGTGAGCCACATAGTGGGAAAGCTTCTAAGGACATTGATATAAAATCCATTAAACCCACTCTAAATATAGTCTAAATGACATTCTATAGATGATGTGCATAATGACTGAGAGAAGACTAAATTAAAGCATGAACAAATCTAACAAAGTAGCTATGATAGTTGTTACTCAACACAACTAAGACAATCATCTAGAAACATGAATTATCAACTTACAAATCCTTCACCAAATGTAAACACCCAAATATTTTTAGTAAAAACATAAATATTTTGAAACACTTTAGATTTGAAAGCACATAAAGCATAGGATGTTCATAATAAAACTAAAAAGAAATTGCAAGGAACTAGACTAGCATAAGCACAATCTAATTTCCACATTCATCTCTATGATCAAAGCATAATATTAATCCTAGCATCAATTAACCAGTTAAATCAAAAGACTAGAGATATCATATGAATAAAACATAATCAAATTTGTATTCAATATTTTCAAAGTGACTTGTTATAATCCATATCTCTAAGCAGGAAAATAAGGTAATAAAGCAAAGAGGAAAAGGCAAGTGTAATCCTATCATGATTCGATCACATAAAGGATAACATGTTCATAATAAAAATAAAAATAACTTGAAAGGAACTAGACTATCATAAGCACAATCTAATTTCCACTTTCATCTCTATGATCAAAGCATAATATCAATCCTAGCATCAATTAACCAGTTAAATTAGAAGACTAGAGACATCATATGAACAAAACATAATCAAATTTGTATTTAATATTTTCAAAGTGACTTGTTGGAATCCATATCTCTAGGCAGGAAAATAATGTAATAAATCAAATAGGAAAAGGCAAGTGTAATCCTATCATGATTCCAGTAGAGCTTTGGCACAATAAAATGTCGACCTCTTCTATAACAATTCATAGGAGTCTTATAGTAACTTTGGTTAAATATTAGGTCAAATTATCCTTTAAAAGTGGTTTCAAACATTTAATTTGATCCACCCATAAAGGCTTAGCCTCAATGAACAAAATCACTTTCCAAAAGCAGTAAATAACAAAACAAATTTGCCATAAGCGTTAAATAACAAAACACCAATGATCAGCCCACTTTAGCGTATGAGTGGCTCTTGATAACTCCTATTTCCTTGAAAAATTCACTCCTATTATCTAAATCCTACCAAAACATTAAATAATACATATTACTTCCTTATCAAACATGAAAGAGATCAAATAAAATTACAAACATAAAGATTTTAGAAGTAACACAGTCCCAAGATTAAAACATTGATAGGTTTTCAATCTTGAATTTCTCTAATTTTAAATTAAAATCATTGTAAATATGGAGAAAATATATTCAAACACAATGAACAACATCAAAAATATAGTTACAAATCAAAATTTATGGCTTAAAATTCAACACACAATTGTGCACAACCACATCAACACCTTTAAAAAATGCTCAAAGAGAAATTCATAGGATAAAACATGAACAATACCCATTGCATATTATATTTATAGAAATATATTTAAAATATGATTAAAAAAAAAAAAATCAAATTAATCTTTGCACACTACCCTTTGAGTGATTCCTAATTAAACATTGGCTAAGTGACGAATCTTCCTAGAAGGGTCACTTTGCACTATCATATCTTTTCATTGGAAAGCACAATAGCTATGAAACTAATTGGATTATATTATCATTTTATTAGGGTATTACCATACAAATTTTCAAGTAATTTGTACTTCATTTTTTCTTGTGAACATGGTTTGTAAAAGTGTGCATAAAATAGATTTAAAAACTAGAAACATGGAAAATGACCAAGTAAAAATTAGTACAGAAGTCAATTTTTAATCATGTGCATTTCACACGTGGGAATGAATTTTATATGAATTTCATTGATAATACATTCTTCCTAATTTGACTATCTTCATGTGATTTTTTTATAATGATTGGATCTTATTAATCATGCAAAACTAAATTTTAAATAGTGCACACTGGTTATATTTAGTCACTAGGAAGATAGAAAAATATGTGCATAGGCCAATTTTCATAGTTACACACCTTGCACATAAGAATCAAATTCATGCAAATTCCTTCGCATTATGTTATCCTTACATTTTGCATATTATCGTATAATTTTTCAAGATAAATAGATGTGATTTAACCTTATAAAATTACATGTGAAGAGTGTGCACTAGATAGTTTTGACTCAAAATGTAGAAAATGACCAAAGGCTATTTTGATTATTGTGCACTTAACCCCTGGAAGAAAATTTAGTGCAAATTATTTTATCAATAAATTACCATCAGATATGGATATGTTCATGGAATATTTAAGCATTATTTAATAGTTTTTGGCCCCATAAAAAATAGTTTCAAATGTGCACACTAGCTAGTTTTAGTAACTGGGAAGACGTAGAAAATGTCCAAGTAAAATCAGTGTAAATGCTATATTTTAACTCTATGTGTTTCACATGTGGGATTGAATTTATGCATACTATATTTTCCATTTCACTCTGATGACATTTGGATATCACCATGTAAACATTATTCATAATTTTACATCATTTAAATGTGTGAACACATGTGCAAAATGTGTGCACTAATTAGCTTTTAAAATTAGGAAGATAGAAAATGGATAAGTAAAAGTCACTGCAAAATCTAGTTTTGATGGATACGTATTTCACACTTAGGAAAGAAAATTTATGTGAATTTTTTCACATTTTCACTCTTCCCACATATGGATATGTTTATACAATGTTTCAAGGAAATTGGATACAATTTATCCCTACAAAATGAGGTTTGAAGAACATGCACTAGGCAAATTTGGTAACTAAGAAGGCACATAAAATCCAGTGTAAAATTCAATTTTCATGGCTACACATTTTTCAAATGAAAACAAAATTGGTGTAAATTTATAAACCATTTAATTATACCCATATATGACTAACTTCAAGAAATATTTTGGAATAATTTGAATTCATTAGAAATTGTGAAATGCTTTCTAAAAAGCACTTCATAGGCTAAATTTAAAAATCAAAAAGATGCATAAATCACCACAAATGGTCATTTTGATTGTTTTGAATTTGGCATATGGGAAGTAATTTTGTGAAAATTTAATCACCCTTATATGATTACCACATTTGGCCACCATCATGAAAAATTTCATGATAAATGGACATCATTTGACCCTATGAAAATTTCCTTGAAAAGTCTCTTCTGGTAAAATAATGGAAATTACATTGTGCACCCAAAACACTTAAAAAATACCCTGCGAAGTAGAGCTGGACTAGTAAGGCAAAAACCCTAAAAAAAAATATGAAAACTAGTTAGACAACATACAAAATTATAAGTTAGAATTACTTCAAAAGGGAAATTTAAATCATTTTAAAAGGTAATTTAGAGTTACTAAGACTCTTTAAGACTTGAGCAAATTCCAAAATTCATATCAAGGACCAAGAAACTAATCAAGAGTATATAAAGGAAGCAATCATTCCCAAGTGGTTCCCCATGTGAAATTTTGAATATGGGGTATGTTGGACCCAAAAAATGATGACTTCTATAGGGATAATGTTGTTATCCATTCAAAACCTAGAATATAAATCTCTAGTCAAAATACTTTAAAAGTTATACTACAAATCTTCACACCTAAACACAAGCATTAACTATAAATAATCCCTTCAGAAAAAATCAAAAGGATGAAAGTATTGAAGTCTACCTCAACCTATGGCATACTAAGTTCCATTTTGTTTTTAGACCATCATTATGTTTAAGTGATTAATTATTTATAGCTCTTAAATTCACATGAATAATTTAGACTTGCCTCAACAATTAGAACTTTTGAGGAGGAAATTATTTAGGCTATTTGGTTTGGGAAGGAATAAAATGTACATTGATCAACTACTATCAAGGTGATTATTGCCCCAAAAAAGATACCTCTTGTTTTACTCAAGCTTTTCTCTACTGTCAACTAAACCAAAAAGTTGGTGATGGAGATTGACTAAATCACTCTTTCAAAAAACATGGGTTTTGTATTCTAAATTCAGTTTCCTTTGATATTTTCTTTCTATTTTTTTTTTTTTAAATTTAATTTGTTAAGGGTTAAGAACCAATCCATGGGTATAATTATAAACTCAATAAGTCCATAACTACCAAAATAAATTCAAACTAAATCAGTGTTTCTATTTTGCTTCAAATATTAAATTAAGTGCATTTAATGGCTTGAACAAGAAAATGAAACTATTCTAAAATCCACAGGTTATGTTTCAAATTATTGACCTTCATAATTCAAAAAATGCACAAAATAAAACTAAAATAGACTATGCAATTGTTTAAGTATGACTCTTTATTTGCTAACTTCTAAGGCTTAGACAGCTTTCAGGTTTTCATTAGCCACTTTAGCTTCTTTATCCCCCAAATGCAAGGAAAAAAGGGATTACATGGGATTATAATATTTTACTCAATGCTTGTTATTTTTAAAATAGGGGTACATATTATAATGGGATGCCTAAGACAAAGGACAAGCCATAATTTTGAATCAAAACAAAACCAAAAAAATAAAAAAGTATAAAATCAAACTACTTCAAAAAATAGGGAAACTAAATTAAGAAAACAAAACACAAAAATTAGGAAACTATGTACACCTAATCTTTAAAAATATAAAACAACAAACTGGTAGGGTGGGTCTAAAAACTTGATGTAGCATGTATTTCTCTTGTTAGTAACAATGATGCCTTTTTACTCAATGTCCTTAGAAAGGCAAAGACATCCTTGTATTCACTAAAACTCTCCTTGAGCTTCCTTCCTAAAAATCTAAGACCATTAGCAAGCATGAATTCAAATTTTCTTGGTCCCAAAATTAGAATAAGTATGGGAATCAAAAATATTTACCTCAAAGTCTTGATAACAAAAATAAGAGACTTAATTACCTGAATCATAGTGACTGTGAGCATTTGAGTAAGATGTTCAAGGCATGCCAATTCTTTGGGACTTAGTTCATTTATTGGCTAAACATATTCCTTCTCCTTTTCTTGTATGGGT
This sequence comes from Torreya grandis, assembly GCA_037957365.1. Classification (NCBI taxonomy): domain Eukaryota; kingdom Viridiplantae; phylum Streptophyta; class Pinopsida; order Cupressales; family Taxaceae; genus Torreya; species Torreya grandis. Next base: position 5,024,651 of record JARHVA010000506.1, read on the forward strand.
TAATTATGCTTTTCTAGATTATAAATTTAAATGATATCATCCTCATCAGATTTATCATCTTCTTCTACAAGCAAAGGTTGTCTATGTTTTTTTGAATTCATAATTAGATAAGGTGTCCTCCCCTTGAAGCATATCATAATTGATAAAAAACAAGTATTATAGGATTATCTTACTTATAAAAAAAAGAGTCTATTACAATAATGGAAGGATCTCAAACATTTGGATGATTAAGCACAACACTCTAAAAATAGAACATAACTCTCACTTAACTTTTATTTGGGCATAGCAACTGATTGGTAACTTGAACAGCTCTATGAAATCCATGTCCAAGCTATCTGCTACAAACATCCTTATAAATGTGGTAGTTAGGGGGTCTAAAGCATGGAAATATATATCTAAAATAGATACTTCAAGAGGTCTAAGACTAATAAGGACTTTAGTGTGACTCTTCTGGAACCTAAAAATGAAATCTCTAATCAACTCAAGAGGTTCTTTCTTTATTATAATATCTTCATTCAATAAAACATGAGGATCAATCTCTAGACCAAATTGAAGTGAAAATATTTTTTTAAAGTTAACCCAACTAGTAATAGAATTGGGTTTCAAACAAAAAAACTAATCAGATGCCTCTTCTTCCAAAGTGGAAGGAAATAATCTATAGGAAACATCCTCAAATTTTACATTTAAAACATGCATGGTAGATTTGTAAGCAGCAAGGTGTTCCTCAGTAGTTCTTTCATGATTATTTTTAAACTTAGGAAGAAAATCAAAGGGACCCTCAGGAAATTCATGTTGACTACCCAGGATGTTTATGGCTAATTCACCAATCTAAGACATGGGTGTTGCTGGGAATTAGGGATAACCTAAAAATGATATTAATAAGTGTATAAGCCTATCTCTAATGGTTCTTCTTCTATTATGCTTCAACAAAGTGAATCAAGAGCATGAACCTAGATCTAGACCTTTTTATCCATGTAGTGGGATCCATGTTGCTCTCAAACAAATAATAATTAAAAGATAAAATTAACAAGAAAAATGGTTGGCCCTCCTTCTAGTGTCATAAATTTTGATTTCTCGAATTAACCCTCTCAAGAAACAAGCATTTTGAGAGGTCTAAGGGGAGGCAACATGAACATAGGTTAAAATGTCCCTATTTTACTATTTTTTCATGTTTCTTTTTCTTTTTCTTATAAAACAAGAAGAAATGTAAAAGAGGGGTGTGGTTTAGAAGAACATGGTTTTCATTATACACTCATGATCCAGTTGATTGTGGATACTCCTTTTTGGCTTGGGAGGATGACCTTCAAATAAGAGAAGAACTAGAAAATGGGTGGATTAGTAAGATATATGGGTGGGTTTCCTAGAAAAATCTAGATCCAAGAAGCACTAGGCTTCCTTGGAGGCTATCAATCCACTCTTTTAGATAATTTCTAAAAAATAGAAATAGATGCTTGCATGAAACAATAAAAAATACTATAATCAATGCAAGAAATGCTTTTAAGGGAAACAAGTGATTTTAATCAAAATATAAATAACTTATTGAAAACTAATGTTAAAATGTTCAAACCTATTTCATGAAATAACTTAGGCCTCTATGATGTGTTAGAAACTTAGAAACTAGAATTTGGGTGAGGGTTCTAAGTGGAAATTACTTGATATTTTTTGGAAAGTAAAATACACAATGACCCATTCTAGTCATTATGTAACTGGTGTCAATTAATGCAACCACTACTGGTCAAGGGATGATTGATACTAGTCAAAGATGATCAATGCTAATATTTGTTGGTTCTAGTTTGGGTAAAAATTGGTATTGCCTTATATATGGGTTAGGGAATGGTTGTGAAGGAATAATAAGTTATCAGAAGTACCAAAATTGGAAGTTTGGATATTCAAGTGATTAATATGGCATGTGGGTGTTTTGGTGGGAGGTGGGGTGTTTGGAGTTTTAGAACTTGAACATAAAAAGGAATATGGGAGAAATGGGGAAATGGGTGAAAGTAAATGAAACAACTAAAAATAATTATTAAACTTATGGTAAGTTGAAAATACTTGGCTCTAGAATTTATTATCCTAATAAATTTTTAAGTTTAGATACAAGCTTCTTGGAATCCTAGAGCAATAGAGGTAGAGTAACAATGCTTGAGATCTTTGTGGTGAGTTGTTGGGGCACTTTTATGTCTCCAGTTTGGTTTACTCTTTCACCTATAATCTTTAACTCATTTTATATATAATATTCTTATGTAAAAGATGATTTCAACCTCATAAGGTAGGGTCTTTGGGTGGAATTAAGTAATTGACACTGATCCTAGTCAACCAATCCTAATCGAGGGGTGACCAGCATTGGTCAATGAGAATAATTCCAAACTTGCAAAAATTAAATATTTTCACTTAATATTGGTTGTTAAGATTGATGAAAATTGTCTAAGGTTAATAAAGGGAGCATTGGGATGCATGAGGAATAATACTAGGGGGTTAGGGCATTAAGTGCCTAGGTGGGAAATAGTCCTACAACTAGGTGTTAATCAATTAGCCATGGGTTTGGGTGAAGAGGTGTAAATAGTCCTATTTAAAATAATTAACTTAATTAAATTAGCCAAATGGTTTAAGTGCATGTGTATAGGGGGTTTTAATAATTAATCCTAACCCAAGTGGGGCAAGGGGCCAAGTGGTGTTTTATTATGACTAGAACCCTACAGTTTTATAGTGTCTATATTTTGCCCCTTTTGTTTTGTAGGTTGCATCCTCAAGATTCAAAAAAATAATAATAAGTGCAATGGAAATTTGGTTTCCACAAGTATGGGAAGAGGTGTTCCCCCTCAATCTGATATGTGATGAGGTTAAAATTAAGTTAGGTGTGGGTTTGACAAGTGTATATGTATGTAAAATGGGTAGGCTGGTATGAAGTGTTAAATAAGGTTGCCTTAAGGAGGACAAGTGACAAGTGAACTAGGCCACTGCATTATGCATAGCAGATATGGGTGCACTTATAAATTTAAGTCTCCAATAAAATGTGTTTATGGTATCAAGGGGCCAAAAAGAGGGAGATACTGAGAAGGTAGAATTGGTTGTAGTAGATATAATCACAAGTTAAGCATATTTCAAAGATGTTAAAAGGTTTGTGTACTGAAGATCATGGGTGACCAGAATATTGTGTGGTAAGTTTGGCAAAAGGGTGAATATGGGTAGTCATAAAACTATGTGATTAGGTGGTCTTAAGTGACCAAAGGGAAACTTTAAGGTTTGGGTTGGTAAAGGGGGCTCTTGGGTTGAAAATGTATGGGAGGGGGTTCAAAACCCTAGTTGGGGTTGACTAATACCAGTCAAGATTGATCAGTGTAGGTAGGGATAACCCTAATGGTAACTAAAAATGGTCACTATCCAAACCCTATAAAAAGGAGATGATGTCCTAAAAGGTCAAATCATTCTATTTTTAGCATATTGCATTGGTTATTTTGTCTACTAGTTGTCTTGTGCTCTATGTAAAAATGACGCTTGTTAGAAAGTCCTCATGAATTGTGAGTGGTTGAGTAGGGATAACTTGGAGTGTGAGTGGAGTGTTATTATGGGGTATAAGATGCTAGGTGGGCTAGTTAATAGAGGTTTTTAATATTTGGCAAGTGGGTAGATGAATCAAGGTTTAAGGGTGAGCAATAATGGTTCAATGGGCTCTACCATGGAGGTGGACATGGAATAAGGTAGGTTATTTGCTTCACTTACTCTGGTTTATTTAAGTAAGTTAGGCCATTTTAAAATGGTTATGGGTAGTTTGAGGGAGGGAAATTGTGAGGGTGAGGTGAAAAATAGTATTTTCATGTATTTTATGCTATAAATTGGGAAAGAGGAGGGAGTAGATTAGGTTCTTATAGATGGTTTAGTATAGTTAGGAGAAAAGTATGGTTTTGATGGTAGTCATCCCTGGACACATAGTGATCAACATCATTTGCTATTGACTGATGTCGGTAAATAGGGGGCAAGTGTCGATCAAGATAAGGACTGACACCAATTTGTAACTCTTGATCGATGTTGATCAAGGGTTGACCAACAATGGTCATATTGAGGTAATGAATTGTACCCTTGTGGGAGATTTCTTAGTCTCTCTCACTTTTGGCCATAATATGGGAACAACCTCAAGTTATGGGTATCTTGTAGTGAGATTAAACCTCTAGAGTAGGTCAAATTCCTCTTTGATGATCACCTCAACTAAAACTAAGCCTAGTGCTTCATGGGATAAGGGTTAGAAAAGGATGAGGGTTCTTAAGAGAGTTAAAATAGTGATGTACCAAATTAAAATGAGGATCTCATATGCATGGAGCAAACACTGAAGAAGCCTAAGACGATACTAATTCACACAATCTCACAAAACCAACCAATTGCATTAGCATTTCATAAATTAGGTTCAAAAATTATAACTAAAGGTAAAGAGGATTTCTAAGACTCACTGAGAGATTGAATTAATGATAGGAAGAACACTAACTTAGACCTATAACTAGATTCAAGACACTTAGAAATGACCAATAAAGAAAGATCGAAGGCATGAAAGATTTTCCCTCACAATGTGATAATACACATACTTTACTAAACACAATTCAAAGAGGTAAGATAGGTAAGGAAAGTCTTTATTGCTTCAAGAGGTTTTTCATATAATTTTTGATAGAGGCTTGCCTTATTAAAAGAGATTCCCTACTCTTTTAGACTTGAGATAGAGTCATAATCAAAAAATGAAAGAGTCTGATTCTGTAGTCCACAAGAGAGCAGTTTCTCAAAAGTTTTCAAATTTGAGAACCCCTTCTAGAGGAAAAGAAAGGGATTATATAGAGGAAGGGAAAGAGAAAAATTTTCATCTATTCATGAGATGTCTAAGATCATTGGTCAAAATACCACCTTTTCCCAATAAATTTTCCACCTAATTTGCTTCGATTGATACTAATCCATCATAGATAAGTTGCCTCATACTAGCCCCAATGATCTTGAATATTTTAATTGGCATGCAGGTGTCACTAGGAGATAATAGACTATTTTTGCATGATGATGCACCATGATTTATGTTGATGAAGAAAATCCTTTGAGAAATGAATGTTCCAACTTCTTTGATTCCATCCATCCTCCATGTCTTCCCCCACTCTGTTTCACTATAAGGACAAAATCCTCAAATTTTTAAATTATCAGGGACATGCCACATCTATTTTGAGTGGTATTTTATCAAAGGCATGGCTTGAGATAATTTTTATTAATCACATATCTACTCTGCATTGGATCTTGAATCATATTAACTATAGATGAAAATAAATCCAAGAATATTAGTTTTCCTATATATATATATGGCACCCCTTTTGATGCCTAGTTCCATCTAATTAGTAAATTAATTCCACTAAGTCTTCATTCAATCTTAGTTCCACATTTTCATTTGCTCAGGTTGAGAACTAACTTACTGACCTTCATCAAGAATGCCTTAGGCTCGCGTTTACTTATTGGTCATTAGCAATCTGACTTGGCTCTATCTACTTGCTAACTCATTTCACTCCATCAGATCTAAAACCTAATTGCACATGGACCATATATCCTTGGGACCTTCTCCTTCAAGCTTGTCTTCCTTATTGATCCCCTAGATCTATTGACCATTTGACCTTGGGTCACACCATATATCTACTTTATACGAATAGAACATGTGCCATCTAATTTACCTGGGCCCACCTTTTGAATTTTAATATTTACTTTTTAGAGCTTGAAATTAATGTTTGTATAAAAATTTCCCTTTTTATGATCATATACTCAAAGCCATAACTTGGAGCATAGGAATTATTATGGCACCAAACTTTTATAAAATGCTCTTTACACTACAAGGAGAAAACCCTTTTATCCTGCCATTCCTAGGGGCTTTCTAAATGCATCTACAAAATTTTAAAATGAGCTCCTCTGCATGACTTTGCATGATGTTCCTATGTTTATTATAGACAAAGGACTTAAATTGGTTGGGAAGCTGACTTTGATCAAGCATATCTTCCTTTATGCATTGTCGTATGATCTAAAATTTAATGTGTGGTAACTAGGGACTAAGCTAAATGAACCCATGTGATTACTTCCTCTTGAGAGTCTCACATGTACAAGGTATGGCTTCATAAAAATTCCCACTCAGCTCTACCTATAATTTTTTGAAAAATGGCCATTTGCGAAAAAATAATGGAAATTGGCTGAGGATCCAACTTTGGTTCCCCATAACTTTTGATGTGCTTTATCGGTGGACTTGAAAACTGACACATACAAACTTGGCACAAATATGATCAAACCTACATGAGCAATTTTCCTTAACTCATCCATATGTATCAATTGTGATGTTATCAAAGTGACTACTTTAGATTTTCTACCATAAAACTAGAATGTCTTAATGAATCACAATGAATAACTTGATGGATCTCCTAATTCTCAACACTTGCTCCAAGCATTCTCAATCTTCCATGGGGTCTTTGCAATTCTAGACCTATCCTTGAAAGTGATGAATTACACTCTAAGTGTACCTAAAGTTTTTTAAAAGCTTCACCAACTCCATGGTCTTAGTTTGATTCATGATTGATCTTTTAAGGCAAGGTTATGTATGTAGGCCAAAAATGACCAACATTTCTAGTGACATCCTGGGGTTGCATGCCTATTATGCAAGAGACTGGTTGCCTTGAATTGATCCTTTGAGCATATGGAGTTATAGTCTTTATTTAAACTAGATTGAACTACTACAAGGGTTCCCCTTTTTTAGACCCTCTCATAAAACAATAAGAACAAAAGAGAACAAAAAAATGAAGTGCCCAAGGCACTCAAAGGGAAACACAAGATAGAAATATATATGCACAAGGCACTTAGAGGAAATCACAAAAGCTACTCTATTATGTGCAATATGTTACATTAGATGTGATTCTCTTAATAAAAAAGTTTTAAATTAATGCCATTGACTAGGATGGGTAATACCTCTCCATCCAATTAGGAAAGTTGAAAGGCATTATGTTCTTTGCATCCATGGATTAAATAAGGACCACTACACAAGTTGTCAAACCTGGCATGGTTACCTAGTTTGGCCTTATTTGAATCCCATTTGAGGACTAGGTCCCTTTCTTTGAAACATTTTACTATAGCTCTTTTGTCAAAGGATTTCTTGACCTAAGCTTGGTGGGACTCTAGAGTCTTCATAGCAAGATCTCTAGTTTCCTCGAGCTCCATGAGCTTTGTCATTCTTACGTTCATGGGTCCATCCTCCATGAACTCAAGTTGATGGGGTAATTCTAGTGTGGGCAGATTAAGGAAGATAGGACATTTGGATTCCCTTGCATAGACAAGGACATATGGATAAATTCTAATGGTAGCTTTACGAGTCACTCTGTCAACCCACAAGGCTATCTTTTGCTTAATGTGCCATGTTCTTTGATTCTCTTCCATCATCCTCCTAATGATTCTTCACAAATTCTTGTTTATGGACTCTGCTAGTCCATTTCTTTGAGGATATTAGTTAGAAGAGGTGTTGAGGTGGATACCCATTTTGAGATCCCACTCACTTGTCTTGAGATGAAGGAATGTCAATGCATTATAATAAATTATGGTGGCTAGAACACCAAACCTAGTCACTATACTACTATATAAATATAAAACTACAGCCTCATTGTCTTATTTCAAAGTAATGGCTTCCACCCACCTATTGAAGTAGTTAGTTGTAGTAAGTACCCATTTGTAACCTAAACTTGATGGTGGATTAATCATCCCTATTAAGTCTAACCCCCATTTCATGAAGAGTTATTCTACCTAAATTGGATTGAGTGGAAGGGATGTCAATCTTTGCTTCCCTACAAAAAGGGCATACTTCTGGCATTTTCTAACCCATGTATGAGAGTCTTTGAAGAGGTTAGGCTAGTGGTAACCCACCCTCATTATCTGTGTTGCTATGGTCTTTCATGAAAAGTGGCATCCTATAGGTCCATCATGAAATTGTTCAAAGATTTTGGTTACTTGGTCATTATCTATGTATCTAAGGGGAACTCCATTGAGGTCCCTTCTAAAAAATACACCTCATACAAATTCATAAGGTATAGAATAAATCCTAAAGTACCTTTTTTTGGCCCTGCATAAACCTTGGTAGCATTCTCTTATTGCTAATAAATGAGTCATATCTTGAAGCCAACTCTTTTGAAATGGAGGTATTCATGTATGTGAATTATCTTGAGTTACCAAAATAGATTCCTTCTCTTCCTGAAGGTCATCTACCATGTTCTTGCATAAGCCATTTTCCCAAACCAACATGGTTACTTTGATCTCTACATCATATTCCATGACTTGGTAATCCAACTTGCTCTCTTCTCACTCAAATCTTTGTTAAGGAGTAAATCCCTTACTCTAGAGTGAGAGACTATAAGGTGAATCTTGCTATTGGAGAGAATTGGTCTAAACTTTTTAAGACTTTTTAGGGTTGTAAGCACCTATTTTTTAATGAAGTTTTATTTCACCTCATATCCCTCCAACCCTTGACTAAAAAAATGTAATTGGATGCTCTATTCCTTCTCCATTCTTCTACATCAGCATAGTTGATATGCTATCAACATTGGTAAAGGTGTACAAGATGAAGTATTTGGATAAATTAGAGTTATGAGAGAGGGAGCTTGGGTAATGGCCTACTTGATGGACTTAAAATTTTCCTTGCCTTCACTTGACCAAGAAAACACTTTTATCTTTTTAAGCATGTCAGTGATAAGTTTGACTAGGTTTTCAAAATCAAGTATGAACCTTCTCACAAAGTTAATCTTCTCAAGGAATCTCTAGATTCCTTTCTTATTCTTGGGTAAGGATAAGGCCAAGATAGCACTTATTATGTTAGGGTTGATGGGCAATCCTTATTTTGACAAAATGTGACCCAATAACTTACCCTCATGTCTAAATAACACACATTTCTTGGTATTTAAAGAGATCTCATACCCTTTGCATCTTTAGAAAATCACTCTCAAATGGCCCATGTGCTCACTAGCATTCTTGGAGGAGACTATGATGTCATCCAAATAGACCAGTACCATTAAATTTATCAATCCTTTAAAGGTCATATCCATGGCTCTTTAGAAGGTTGCCCTAGCATTGGATAGTCCAAAAGGCACTTTTTGGTAAGCAAAAGTGCCCCACTTGGTGGTGAAGGCAATATTATATTGATCCTTTCCCATTACCAATACCTAGTTGTAACCTAAATAGCCATCTAGGAGAGAGAAATGTTTTAAACCTACAACTATCTAAAAAAGTTGTTCCATGGATGGTAGAGGGTAGTGGTCTTTTAAAGAGACCTTATTTATATCCCTAAAATCAATTTATAACCTTATCTCAACGTTTTTTTTTCTCACATGCACTAAATTGGCCACCCATGTTGAATGCTTAATGGTAAATATGATCTTGGATTCAATCATCTTAACAAACTCTTTCCTCATAAGCCCTTCTATTTTGGGTTTGATGGGCCTTTGCTTTTTCTTCACAAGATTGGCATTAGCGTCTAGCTCTATAGTATGTTACACTAGTTTTGTATTGAAACCCCTCAGGTCACTATATTCCTAAGTAAAGGTGTATCCATACTCTTTGAAAAGTTATATGAAATCTTTCTCTCAGCATTACTACTTACTTTCCCAAGCTTGAGAAATCTATTTTTGAAAATGAGAACTCTCTCATAGTTTTCTTCACTAGTTGACATTACTACTTTGTCCTTCCTCATATGGTCCCCTTCATTAAAGAGACATTCTAGAGTTACCAACTCTTTGGGAAGTTTGTTGGATTCTAATTGAACAATCTTCTCCCCATATTGATTATACAATCTTCCTTGGTTGAGGGAGGATAATTATGCTTCTTGCTATAAACAAACATGTAATTTTCTCATCATTTTCAAAAACTTGCTAGTGATCTCCATTATCCAATACTAATGGCCTTACCACTATTTTGACATGCAATTACATCTTGTTCCTTCTTAGTTCATTAGGGATGTCAAATTAGACTCCCATAGCTGCTAGCCTATTATCATGTTGATTTTGTCTTGTTAGCATTGCTCAAATGTCAAAGGCCTTAAAATATTTGATTAGGTCCCACACTCTATGATTGTAAGACTTAATCAAAGGGTTATTTATGATTTTCTAACCTCTAACTTGGTTCAATATGAGCTTTTTGTCTCCACACACTTCCAATTGTTTGATTCTTCTTTTATTGGCCCATTGGAGACCATGAATTAGGCCTTCATATTCCATTGCATTATAGGAATAACTAAACTAAAACCTATAAAAAGATAAATACTTTCTTCTTGAATGGACAACCAACATTTCACCCACACCTACCCCATGTTTTCTCCTTAAACCATCAAATAAAAATTTCCATATGCCATTAGGGTCTTCTTGAGGTCCAATGAGGGATGGCATGGGTTGATCTTCTTCATGTAACAAAAATATGCCCATACCCCATTCTTCATCTCCTTCCAAATGGTTGGGTAATTGATTTTCTCCCCATAACTCATCTAAGAACATGTCTAAAACCTCCTCTAGATGAGTGTTCAAATCTCTCCATATTATGAATTCATCCTCATCAATGATGGTACAATTGATGTTGACATTGTCTAGCTCATAGGGCTCTATCTAGAATTACACAATGGGTTTAACCTTAATTGATAATTTGGTCCCATACCTAGTCTTAAATTCCATGTAAGACCAATCTGCTACAAGATATCCCCTGATCTTTGTTATGAATTTCTTAGATAAACATAGAGAAAAGTGGGGAGACACATCTAATACCAACACATCTTGTTTTATTGACACACTTAGATAAGCATGTAAGGTCAAGTTCAAGCCCTTGATGATGTTGAATGGCTTGGTTAAAGTTCCATCAAGTTATAGAACACCCTTTGTTTGTGGCTAATATTTGAGGCCAAGCTGGCCAGCTATGGCCTTTGACATGACTGAGGTGCTAGCCTCACTATCTACCAAACAATTATACACCAAAGAGTTTCCAATGACCACTAAAATATAAAAGGGGAAGTGTTTAACTATTTTACTGACTATCTTCCAATTGAACTTTTAGTTGTATTGGTGAGAACCTCATTCACCTTTCTTGGTTGTCTATCTACAACTATCAAGGCATTGATTATAGACAAACCTTCTTGAAGGATGTCTATTTGGCCAAGCAGGGATTTTGCATCCCATATCAGCACATTCACACTAAATTTGTTCATCTATTCAATAATGTTGATGGGTAACACACCAAATTTTATTTATGCTTTAGGAGACACCACTATCATTTACTAAATGTGTGAGCCTTGAGGGGCTAAGACATCTTTCTGATTTTGAATCCTTGAAACTATTGGGACCTTTGTAAGGGGAATAAACACAACTAGCTTGAAAACTAAAGGAGTAATGGTAGGAGGCTCCTTTCTTGGTTCTTGGTGACCATCCATATTTCTTATTTTGAATCTTGTGTTTGCAACTACTAGAGCATAAGCCTAGCTAGAACTAGCCTATTGATTGAGTGCATAACACTCTTCTTACTCATAGTTTACCATTGTGTCACACAATTGGCCCAATCCTTGATCAAGGCTCTAGATTTTTTGGGGCTCATCTAGCCTTCTTAACATAGGAACTTCTATATTTTGGGCCATGAGAGCCTAATTATATCCAAAATTAGTAGCTTACTTCCATTGATCATTGAAGGCTAGTTAAAATCAATGGTTGGGACATTGTATTATCTAAAATACTAATTCTAAGGCATGGTACCTTCAACTTCTTAGGCCACACTATTCTTAACTAGGACTAAGGTGTTGTAAGTGTTCACAACATTAGGGTTGTAGTTGTTCTACGTATTGTAGCCACATTATCTTTATCCCTGATTTTATACTTGGATTTAGCCTTCATAATTCCATCTATAAGGTGGTTTATTTTCCTATACATCTTGATGATAAGGTTGGTATGAACCTAGATAATGACTATTGTATTGGGCCTACTACCTCTTCAAGTTGACTAGTTCATTTTCAAAGGATTAGAACATGTTTCTAAGCTCTTAAAGTTTTTTTATTGTCCAAGGGATTACCAGATCCACTAATGGAAGCCTTTTCTTGATATGGTTTGGGTATATCATTAATATTTGGTGATGGAAGAACAACATCTAGTGGGTAAATTGAGATAGGAGGTGGTCTAAATTTTGGGAACAAAGGCATTAGGGGCCTAGGTGTAAGATTGACAACTTAGACTAGACAATCTTTTGCCTTAATGGCCACCTTGTAATCATCTAGTAATACACTTCCTCCCATGGAATGGATCATCACCGCTATATCACTATTTAAATCCCTTAAATAGTACAACAAGGTGAAATTAGGAGTTGGTCTTATAGAAACTAGAATTCTATCCCAAGTCTTTTGGAATCTGGTATTGAAATATTTCATGACTTCATGGGGAACCCTCTTTATTGTATTCAACCACTCTATAAGTGACAAATGGTCAATTTTATTTATGAATCTTTTACATAAGGCTTTTCCTAATTGGTACCATGATTGGATAGAATTTGGATCAAGGCCTCTATATCAATCTAAAGTTTTACCTTTAAAAGGGACAACTAGAAATTTGATGGCTATATTTTCCATCATGACATTATGGATATAACAAAAATTAGCTATGTCCATGAGTTGTTCATTAAGAGTTTTAGCTTGGTCTCTTGTGAAATAGGGAACACTTTTGAGGGTTGTAATTGTCATAAGATTATATTATGGTAGCTTCAATGGAATTTATCCATTAAAACCCATGAATGGGAAATCCCTTTGGAGAATCATATGAGAAAGAGGGGTTACCAAGGGTATGTTCATAAATGTGGGCCTTGTAATCAGTCTAGGAAAATAATTTCCTATGTATGGTAGAGTATTAGCAAACCTTAAACTTTTAACTAAATTTAAAGGGAACTCAATAAATTTAGGAGTGCCTTTAGAAGCTGACCTTATATTTCACCTTTGGCATGAGATGAAGCTATTATTCTACTACTAGTTTTAGTTCTTGTAATATTTGTAGATCGAAGTCACTAGATAATATCACCACTACGAATTGACCAAACCAACATCAAACTTGATCAATTTTATTCAACATATTTGCAGTGTGAGTCCCACTGAGCATGATAAAAACTATTGAGGCATGAAATTTCACCCTTATGGGAGATTTTTCATGCTCTCTCATTTCCATCCATAATATGGGAATGAACTCAAGCTATGGGTATCTTATAGTGAGATTGAACCTCTAGAGTAGGTCAGCTTCCTCTTTGATGATCACCTAAACTAAAACTAAGCCTAGAGCTTCACAAGAAAAGGGTTAGAAAGGGATGAGGGTTCCCAAGAGTGTTAAAATGGTGATGCACCAAATTTAAACAAGGATCTCGTATGCATGGATCAAACACTGAAGAAGCCTAAGATGATACTAATTCACACAATCTCACAAAACTAGCCAATTACATTAGTGTTTCATGCATTAGTGTTTCATAACTTACATTAATGATATAAATAACACTTAGACCTATAACTAGATTCAAGACACTAATAAAGATCAAGAAATAAGGACCGAAGCCATGAAATATTCTCTTTCTTAATGTGATAGTGTGTATACTTTACTAAACATAATTTAAAGAGGTAAGAAAGGTAAGGAAAGTTTGTCTTGCTTCAAGAGGTTTTTCATACAAGTTTTGATAGGGGATTACCTTATCAAAATAGAGTCCCTACTCTTTAAAACTTGAGAGAGAGTCACAATCAAAAAATGAAAGAGTCTACTTTTGGAGTTTGAGGGAGAGCAGTTTCTCAAAAAAATTCAAATCTGAGAACTCCTCCTAAAGGAAAAGAAAGGGATTATATATAAGAAGGGGAAGAGAAAACTCTACATCTATTCATGAGCTATCTAAGATCATTGGTTGAACTACCACCTTTTCCCAATGAATTTTCCACATAATTTTATCTTATCGATACTAATCCATCATGGACAAGTTGCCTCACACTAACCCCAGTGATCTTGAACATTTCCATTGACATGTGGCTGTCACTAGTAGATAATAGTCTATTTTTACATGATGATGCACCATGCTTTATGTTGATGAAGAAAACCCTTTGAAAAATGAATGCTACAACTTTTTTGATCCAATTCATCCTCCATGTCATCCCCCACTCTACTTCACTATGAGGAAAAAATCCTTAGATCTTAAAATTGGCAGGGACATGCTACATTTATTTTGAGTGGTGTCTTGTTGAAGGCATGGCTTGAGATGATTTTTCATTATTTTCATATCTATTCTACCTTGGATCTTGAACCATATTAACTATAGATAGAAACCAATCTAATAATATTAGTTTTCTTATAGTTATATAGATGTCACCCCCTTAGATGCCCAATTCAATTTGATCAATAAATTACTACCTTTAAATCTTCATTCAATCTTGGCTCTATATTTCCATCAGCTCAATTTGAGAACTAGATTACCTACCTTCATCAGGAATGCCTTGGGCTCACTTTTACTTATTATTCATTGGCAATCTAACTTGGATCTATCAACTTGATGAGTTGTTTCCCTCTATCAGATCTAAAACCTGATTGCACATGACTGTAGATCCTTGGGACCTTCTGCTTCAAGCTCATCCTCCTCATTGGTCCCCTAGATCTACTAACCATTTGACCTTAGGCCATACCATAGATCTAATTTATACAAATGAAATGTGTACTATCAAATTTGCTTGGGCCCGCCTTTTGAATTTCAATGACTACTTTATGGAGCCTAAAATTAACGCTCATATAAATGTTTCCCTTTTTATGATCATCTTTGTAAACTCATAACTTGGAAAGTAGGAATCATTATGGCACCAAACTTTCAATAAATGCTCATTATACTACAAAGAGTAAACCCTTTTGACCTACCAATCCCAAGATATTTCTAAATGCATCTATAAAATGTTGAAATGAGCTCTTCTACATGACTTTTCATGATGTTCCTACATTTTTTATAGACAAAGGACTTAAATTGGTTGGGAGGCCAAATTTGATCAAGCATATCTTCCTTTGTGCATCATCACATAATCTAAAATTTAGTACGTAGCAACTAGGGACTAAGATGAATGAACCCATGTGATTACTTCCTCCTGATTGCATCACATGTATAAGATATGGCTTCATGAAAATCCCAACTCAATTTTACCTACACTTTTTTGAAAAATGGCTAGGTATGGGAAAATAATAAAAATTGGCTAAGGAGCCATTTTTAGGTCCCTATAAATTTTGATGTACTTTATCAAAGGACTTGAAAAATGATGCATATAAACTTGGCATAAATGTGATCAAATCTACATGACCAATTTTCCTTAACTCATCCAAACATGGCAATGGTGATGCTAGAAAAGTGCCTACGTATGATTTTATACCATTAGAACAGAATGTCTTGATGAATCATAATGAATAACTTAATGGATCCCTTGAATCTCCACACTTGCTCCAAGCATTCTCAATCTTCCATGGGGTCTCTACAATTTTGGACCTATCCTTGAAAGTGATGAATTACACTCTAAGTGGACCTAAAGTGTTTTGAAATCTTTTAAAACTCCATGGTCTTGGTTTAATGCATGTTTTATCTTTTAAGGCAAGGTTTTGTATGTAGGCCAAAAATGGCCAATAGGTCCCACAAGAAAGCAGTGTCAGTCGAGGCTCAATCGACATTGGTCCTTAGGAAAAAAGGGTTAAGGTTGGGAAAGGGGATAAAAGGGTAGAAATGAATGTGGAAGATATCTTGGGGTAGACTTAGCTTAGGATATGATATCAAAGCTTAGGAATATAATTTAAATGTAAGCTTGGGATGGGTGGGTTGTAAGTGAAGAGGTTGGTAGGGGTAGTTTTGATAGGTAAAAAATTTACATGATTTAGGAAAGTGTAGGGTAAGATAAATAATTTGTCTAACCTTGTAGGTGAGGGTAATGTTTTTAATGAGATATCAAGTGTCATCACTTTTGGAGGATGTACATAGAGATATGACTAGAGTAGATTGGGAGCACATGATAGTAGTGGGTTTATAGG
Source organism: Torreya grandis (assembly GCA_037957365.1). Lineage (NCBI taxonomy): Eukaryota > Viridiplantae > Streptophyta > Pinopsida > Cupressales > Taxaceae > Torreya > Torreya grandis. The sequence goes on from JARHVA010000506.1 coordinate 5,040,706, forward strand.
GCATGGGATATTATTGATGCATGTTATGAGATACAATGATGATGGTAGCCCTCATCAAGAGATGGGATCTAGCTACCAACACATTTATTTATTGACTAGAGATATCACCATCCTATTAAATGACATTCATAGGGTTCTAAGGCTGTCTATACATGGTTAAGTGGTGGAACTGACCTAGAGCAATGAGGAGGATGCTTACATGGGCTAGTTTTTTGGAGAGGATTTTATAGATGCAAGATGACATGTAGGGAGTTTATATTTTAAGGATATTTACCAAATGGATAGGGAGGGTAAATGGCTCTTGACCATGATGATGATAGTCATCACTTAATATGCACTTCCAGACTCAAATGGAGGTAGATTTCCCTGGGTGCTATTAGGTGTTTTGGTTAACATGATCGAGGGCCAAATAGTTTTTGTATGGGCCCCAACACTATTAGTTTAGATCTATCATGAGCTCTTGGAATATTGAGTATATAGATAATATGGTATGACCATATGCTTTGTTTTCCATTGTTGGGAATATAAGCACATAATTGTCTTACGACTAGTTGAATTACTATGGCACACATGAGATTGAGCTAGGTTCAGAGTTGGATTTATGAGATGGAGGGTAGACATGGCACTACCATGAGTAAGAGTAGAGGGGTGAGACATAGATTGGTTTAGATAACATTTATATGCATTGGTGTATAAGGAGGTTATATAACAACCATATTGATTTAACAATTTTAAGAATATTGTTGTATTATTCCTAATTTAGTTAAAGTGTCTGAGTAGTAAAATTAGTAAATAAATAGACAATAATTAAGTTACTAATTTGTGTAAATTAATTTCAATTTATAATTTTATAAAAATAGTAATGAAAGGGAGAAAATCAATCTTAATTGGGCACTGATTGATCTAACTAAAACAAAGGCTAGAATTCATTGTGCAGGACTGAGACACTATCAGAAATTGAGATCTAAACTTTGTTTTATGATTGGATAGGAGTACTATAATTGGATAGTAGTGGCACCAATGCTATATTCCACATCTTCCACTATTATCCTAAGGATTTGAGCTTTTTGGATTTTGTTTACTATGTCTATGTGACCCTGTCTACAAAGTTTCATCAATTGGAAGTCTATATAGCTCCTTTTAGAGTAGATTATTTCCTCAAACCCTATCTTCCATTATGCTTTGACTAATTTTGAGCAAGGGGTGGGGAGGGGGGGTTAGTGTGTGTAAGATTCATTGGATGCACTTCACACCCTATGTGTGGGCACATTGCCTACATACCAATACTCTGAAGAAGGATCAAGCTATATGTAGTTCTCCCACTTGATGTGCTTTGTGTAATTTATGTATATAAAGATGCAAAATTATAAACTATATGTGCTTTAGGTGGATAGGGATTGGTGTAATGACTTGAATGAGCTTGTAAGTGTGTTGGTTGGTTGTATGCAGAGAATAGGGAAGATTACTTTAGTAGTCTTGCTTGCTTAGTGATATTTTCCAACCCTTTCCAAATGATATTTAAATTAGATTTTTTAGGGATTTATTGTTCATGGGTTGGATGAACTCGCATTAGGCTGACAAAGATAATTATGGGGAACTAGAAGAAATTAACCATTGGGGCCAAAAATGGGTTTGTAAGATAGTGCCAAAAGTGGATAGTAGTGGAATTGGTGTTATAGTCCAAGTGTGGTACTATTATCTTGAGCAAATGGGACCTAGGGGGATTTATTTGTCTTGGAAAGCATAGTCTAGGTGGGATATGACCAATTCTAGAAGGCTACGGATGACTAAGAATTAGTGAAAGTAAGCCTAAGAGGGTCATGAAAGCAAGAAAGAGGGACCTATGAGTTAGGTGTCTTTATCCAAGCTCAAGTTACCATTTTTTGCATTTTACATTACTCCACATATACAGTGTTCCCATCATGGTTGGGGCTTAATGCATAGATTCTTTCATTATAGAGTTTTAAATGGATTCATGGAAGGAAATAGTAGGAGATAGATCTAATCCCTTTCGATTAAGTGAGGAGATAGTTTGGTTTGATACAGGGGGTCCTAGGGGCATTCCCTAGATATAAGCATGAGGATGTAGAGGCACTATTACCTCCACCACATCTATTATAGGATGAGATACTATATAAGGATCTACCAGTTGTTGGAGGTGTTGACAATGTTAGCATGACATAAGAGTACATCATGTGGTGGTAGGGAAAGTATGTCATAACCTTTGAGGGAGATGGGGGACAAGGCTAGGTTTGATTTATGGGTGGATAAAATTAGGCTATTAACATGGAAATGTAGGAAGAGGGTGATCAGATGGATGTAGATGTCTTGGATAGATAGGTGGTTATAACTGATAGAGATAAGGTGAGAGTGGCATTAGCTCTAGCATAGGAATAATTGACCTCTATGACTTTAGAGAGGGACACAACATAGGGCTAGCTAGTAGTGAGGTCTCAAGAGAAAAATACTCTCCAAGGATAGGTTATTATCATTACTCAAGAGAGGGATCATGTATAGGGATAGGTAGCCATTCTAACATAGGATTGGGATCATGCATGATCATAGCTATCCACCATTACCCAAGAGAGGGATGTAACACATATATAGGTAGCCACCATCATAAAATACAGGGATGGGCTATAGACATACGTGACCCTGATATTAGTGGAGAGAGATTCTCTTAGATAGGCAGGAGGATGGGCACCTATAGGACCAGTGTAGACTATCCCAATGTCTAGATATGTGGCCACCATAGAGGATCTAAGGTATTATGAGTTACTTATCCTCAACAAGCTTCTGGATGCACCCCAATATGTTGAGTATGTAGTAGAACAAGTTATGGGAGGGTGACTAAGTAGTGTGACACTTAGTGATTGGGTAGCATCCACAAGTGTTCAAATAGGGTTGAGAGATGGATAAGCTCTAAGTGGTAGTAGTACCCTTGCACCATAGACCCTATTATAATTTTTATTATATTATTATTTTTATTTTGAACAATGAGCCAATGTAGTGAGATGTACATACCAGTTTGAGAGACATGGACATTTATGTATTATTTTATTCAAGACAACATGTTATGGTTATGGTTAATTTATGCTCATCTGATGATTCATTGTATGATGTTTTTGAAGTTTATATGTGGTGATTGATTTATCATTATTCTTATTAGTAGGTGTATACTTAATGAGATGTTTTAAATGTGGATGTTAATGATTATATGCGATCCCATACTTTGATGGATATGTGATGGATAACATAATGGATTGATTTATTGATTTACAAAAAGTGATAAAATGTGGTTATTAACTTTATGGTCAAATTTATAATTTATTTTAATGTGATGAAATTAATTTGGTTGATGTGATGATAAACAAGATAGATGAAATGATAGAGATTTGATATGAGAGGTTATTTAAAATAGAATGTTTTCATGATTAAAAACACCTAAATAAATGATGAGAAAGGATAATGATAATCACTTAATAAAACACATAATGTATTTAAATGTTATGATTTCATTTATTTGGATGAGAGTTGAACTTAAAAATGCTTTTAAAACTATCTTGCCATATAGGCTAAGTTTGGACAACAAAATTATATGTAAGAAAAGAGAAGAAAGTTAAAATAATCAAAAGACAAATGTCTTAATGAATGTATCAACAAATAGACATAAAAAGTAAGAAGGAGATGCAATGTTCTTTCATTGGTGAGAACCAACAATAGGAATGTGGATCGGCTTATAAACATAAGCCCCTCTCATGTTTCACATTAGCATTCATTGGTTTGTTAAGAAGCTTCTTGATCATATAGTGTCAAGTAAGCTCAAAATCCCTTTCTTTGTGGAGGGTAAAAGGGGAGATGGATGAAAATGGAACCTTCCTATAGGAATATCTTTCCCATTTTATAGGTTGCCAAAGATCAAGTATAAATAATTTTATATATTATTTTGTATAGATTGATTGATGCAATAAGTCTACTTTTGACTTTTATGAAAGCTGATTGTAGCTTCTAAAATGTTTATTTTTTGGAATTTCGACAATGGGTATTGTGATGTTTAGATATGTTGGGGAAGATAATCAATGTGATAATATTCCAAAAAAATACTTTGAAAAATTTTAGACTTATCCATCTTTAAAGGGAGTGGTCTAAGCTTCTAACTTGTCATAGGATTTAAAATTTTTTTCTCAAGGGAGCAATCTACCTTATTTTAAGCAATGTTTTAATTATTTAGTAGCTGTCCTTCAAGGGATTACTCTACAATTCTAGAAATGACCCATAAGATTAAATATTTTATACTTTTTTTTTGACATACACTTGCTTATATAGGCTTAAGGTTTACCTCTATGAATGCAAAACTTTGGCACAAGAAGGTTGAATAGTGGGTGAGAGGATGCTTTAAGAGACAATGACCTATGGGATTCCATCCTATTAGAGACAAAAAATATCCATGATAATCATACCATGGGTAGAGATATGGTAGCCATATTTAGTATTGAGGTTTAAACTATGATGTATAATCACATGATTATATGCTTTAATTGGTTTTCCTCAAAGGGGAGGAAGGTAATAATATCATACAATAAGGGATGAGCTTAAGTGTGATAGAAGGTGAGTTTGAACTTGTTTTAACAAAAGAATGGATGTAGATATGAATCATTGATGGGTTTAGGTTCTAGTTTCCCTTTGAGAGATGAGTATTGGTAAGCTCTCAACCCATACTTATGCATTATAATATATGGTCTAAACCAATTAAAAGAAAACTTACCCCACTTTCTTCTTTCCATATTGTTACATGTTAACTTTCCTTTAAGATGAGGTCTTCAATATTATATTTTCATTCTTTTAGGTGTTTTTTATAATCACGCTTGATTCATTCTTGATAGACACAAAGATGGTTAAGCACAGCCAAATGATGCTCATTAAGTATCTCAAGTTGGGCTAAATATTCTTGATGATAATTACCCTTGAAAATGATATCCTTTAAGGATATATGAAGAGAAGGAATTTGGACTTTGAGATGCAAGATATCCTCTACTCCAAAGACAAGAGAGAAAGGGGTAGCACCAATAGGGGTTTGAATGCTAGTTTGATATGCCCATAAGGCAAAGGGAAGGTGTAATTTCCAATCCTGACTAGATGCATTGACCATTTTAGTTAGCATTTTGTTAAGTGTTTAATTATAAGATTTAGTCTGTCCATTACATTATGGATGATAAGGTGACAAGAAGCTTAACTTAATACTAAATTCATCACAAATACCTTGTACTTTTTTATTTTTAAAGGATTTTCCATTATTGGTGATGATTTTTTGAGGAACACTGAAGTGGTAGATAATGTGATGGCTAATGAAGTTGACAATATTATCAGCTTTAGTTAAAATGAGGGGAATATCTTCCACCCATTTGGTGAAATATTGTGTCACAATGATGATAGAATTATGTCGCTCTAAATAATGAGGGTTAATTTCACCAAAAATATCTCATGCCCACTATGAGAAGGGCTATAAATCCTTAGAGACTTGAATACCATGACTAGGAACATGATGTAAATTAGCATGTTGAAGATATTTGGCACACTTCTTTATGTAATCATTACAATTTAGGTTAAGAAAAGTCATCTTTTGGATAAGGTTAAGGTCATGAAATTCAACACAAATATGAAGTCCCCCTATTACTTTGGTGATAAGAACTACATTGGAAACCCATTGGGGATAGTTAATGGGTTGGATGAAGTTGATGGATAAGAGGTATTGAAGCTCTTCTTTAATAAGAAGGGCTATATGAGGGTGCATCCTTAAAATATTTTGCTAAATAGGATTAGCATCGAGGGTGGTAATGGTGTTATGGATGACTATGGAGGGGTTGATTCCTGGCATGTCACTATAAGACCAATCAAATTCTATGATACGGTCTCATAGAAAGGAAGATAAATCCTAATACTCTAAGGAATCTAAGGATTGGCCAATTTTTACTATGTGAGGGTTATCTTGAGAGTCTAAGTTGACATCAATAGTGGATTCATTTAACATGGTTGAAGTATCAGGAGGAATGGATTTATGAATGGAAGAATATTCAGCACTAAGATAGGTGAGAAGGGAATCATCATCCTGAGATTGAATAGTATTAATGGTAGAAGAGTCATCTTTTACCATCTTAAGAAGAGTCAAAGTAATGGTTATAGTTTCCCAATCCTTTTGATAATTCAAGGGTCCCAAAATGATCATATCAATCAAAATAAATGTTAGGGGGAATGATATCAATATCTTCAAATTTTTAAGGAGAAAGGGTTAGTGAGGATAGGATTTATTCCTCAATGTTGGTGATGGGATGTGGGTTGGCTAGATCTTCTAGTGGAATGAATCCAAGACCAAATCATTCATGAGGTTTCTAGATCTTGCATGGTAGTAACTCATGTGGTCCATGTTCATAGTGACCGAAACCAAATCTATTCTAAGCACACTGATGGAGGTATGTCTTGAAAAACTCCAATTTATGCAAGTAGGAGAAATTAGAGGTGAAAGATTTAGTAGAAAAGAAGGCAATAGAAGAAAAAAGTGGTTAATTAAGTCCCCCATAAACCAAATTGGTTTGGAAATTGGGAGGTCTGAAAGGAATAACGGTTTCAATGTTAGAATCATAGCTATGTTTTTGGTCAACATTCCTATACTATTTAGGAGTAAGGAAGGAATCTAAGGTGAATAGGTGATACTCCCCAAACAAGATACATTGGAAAGTTGATTCGAAGGGTTCATTCATGGGGATTTAGGAGGAAGGTATGGATGATCTAGTGGAATCTTGGTTGATGGAAGAAGAAGGGGATGCATCCTTGACTAGGATGAGAACATCATTAGGTTGGTAAGTCATATTACATGACTTAAAATGACTAGGGTAGGTTGGTATGATATGTACTTGACCTTCATGCTCAAACTTGATGCACCAATGTAAGGTAGATGGCACACAAACCATGGAATAGATCTAAGGGCATCTAAGCAAAACATTATATTAGAAATCACCTTATACCATGTATAAGAAATCAAGAAGAGTGCAAGGTTCTAAATGAATATAAAGGATGACTATCCCTAAGATTATTTCCATGGTATTATTGAAATATCTTAGAACTATTATAGTTTCCAATATGATTTTTGCTAGTAGTTTCAATTGGTTATGCACATGGGAGGAAATGATATTTATGTTGGCTCCCCCATCAATAATAACCCTCTTGATATAGTTTTGGTTGATGTGGGTGGTAATAAAAATGGGAGGATCTAGATCATCTAGATAAATAAGGGGTATCTCAGAATCCTATAAGGTGATGAGGATAGATAGTTGGAGCGCACCAATGAAGGATGCTAGAGGTCATGGATATTCAGGTTGAACCTTTATAGACTGTAAGGCCTCCATCATGGTTTGATGGTTTTGGGGTAAGGTATTTATTAATTCATAGAAATACATCTTCACTAGTGTTTGGTGAAGTTATTTTAGAACTGTCCTTTGTATTGATTAAGAGGGATTGGATTAGGGTGCACCCAAGATATAAATCTCAGCATTGGGTGAAGGTGTTTGGGTTTGGTTGGGTATTTTGGTGGTGAAAGAAATGTATATCTATGAGATGGACACCTTTGCTTTTCCTTTATCTTTTTTGAGATTATGATCAAGTGACCACATGAATGGTATAGATTTGGAAAGTATTTAGGCTAATGGGATGCTTCAGTTCCTCTATACTCTTACATGAGAGATTGGGGTAGGTAGATGTAGGGTGGTTAATTTTGTATTTTGGCTTGTTAGTGGGATCATGGGAGGTTCCTTAGTTAACAAATCATCTTGATCGCATAGTTTGTGGATTATAACTTAGAGATCTTTGTAGTTCTCCATATCATGTCTAGGCATCCTATGGTATAAGAAAATCATATTATCATTAAGCCAAGATGTCTTAGGAATAAGGGGATAAAACATCTTGATAGGGTAAATATGAAGTTTGAAGCTTAAAATAACCTTTTTAAGATGGTTGAATAGGAATCTAGTAAGGGTGGCAAGGGAGTGGAGTTTCTGGCTTTGATAGTTGGGGTGGAAAACTTATAAGGGATAAGCTTGACAATTGAAGTTTTGTGGGGTGGAGTTTTATTTATGGGTGGTTTTGGAGTAGATAATTTAGAGGTTGATGGCTTGGAAGTAGATGTTTTTAAAGTATATGTCTTGGTAAAAATAGGTGGTGTAGTTAGGAGTGGAGGTGTAGCTAAAATTAGAGTTGTAGCTAGAAGTGGAGGTTGGTTTTGTGGTTTATTTGGGAGGCTTGGTATCTTAAACAAGGTGGAGGGGTCAGGTCTGAGAATGTAAGGTAGAGTGGAAATGAGAGGTAAGGTTTCTTATTTTGGAATCCTAGATGGTTTAACTTTATATATCGGCATGACTTATAGTTTCTTATGTGGGTTCGATGTCAAATCCAACTTTAATGGAGGATAAATAAGATTCAAAGTGGTGAGGACACCTAAATCTTGATGGGATTTATTTGTATAGTGGGAGGTATTTTGGTGGTTTTGGATGGAGTTGGGTTGGATGGTTTATCTAAGGTTTGGGAGGTGGAGGCTTTTGTTCATTTGATTGGGGTGATGGTAGTTTCACTAGTGGAACTTGAAGGTTGGGTAGACAATGGTGAGGTTGATTAATCCTTATTAATTAGATAAGGGATCCAAAGGTGATGCCAAAATATGGTTTGATCAAGGTTTGGTTTAGATAGAAACTCCAAGTTTTAGACCAACTTAGAAAAGGGCATAGAAATGGGCTTAATTCCTTTAGTGTTGGATTCGAGGAATAACCAAATGGATAAGAAATCAGGATGGCTATGTTCTCCTCTTCCTCTATCAAAAGTTCCAAGGCCTTGATGGATGATTCTTATATATAAGGAGTAGGTGAAGCAATCCTTTCTTTAGTTATGCTTTTGAAATAAAGGGTGGATATCTCTATCATGGAAGAAAAAGGGATGGAAGTAATGCTTTCCTCCTTTACTATGCTTTTCAAAGGAGATGTTGGTGATTACACTACCTCAATAAATGGATAAGGGATGATAGTTTTTTCCTTTATTTCATTTTCTAAAGAAAGGGAAGGTGACTCCACCACCTCAATAAGTGGAGAAGAGGTGGTAGTTTAGGCTATGGGTTCATTAACTATTAGTTATTTGAGAACAACATTAACTATGTGAACCTCATGTTTGTGGCATGACTCCATATTAGTATGCTCACTATTTGTAGAAGGTGAATGGTTAGGGAAAGGTTGTCTAAAAATGTTAAGTGATTAATTGGGTGGTTTATTTAGGTTATCCATCACAAGTTCATCCTTGTCAATCAAATATTGGATAATGTTTTTAAACTTCTTACATCTATTAACATCATGTCCAATGACACAGTGGAATTTACACATTTCTTTCTCCTTATACCAACTTGTTATAGGGTAGGAGGAATTGAATTTTTGATTTGGTTTTATTGGATGAAGTTTGATGATAGATGCCTTCAACAACTATTCCAAAATTGTAGCGTATGATTCCCCTAGCAGAGTATACTATTTTTGGACACAACATTTTTTAGTTTTGGCATTTTGGTTGGAAGAGGGGGAAAAATTGGGTTGGTTGACAACTCAATGGGGAACCATTTTAAGTATAACTACATTTTTGGTTCTTTTATATTTATTTTTGATGTTGGTGTTGCTTTTGGTGTGGTTTGTGGGTTTGGAGGAAAAAGCTTCATTTGATTTGAAACTAGAATTTTTGTTCCTCAATTTAAGCTTCCCCTCATCAATGGCTCTAATATCCAAGTTCTGAGCCATGGTGAATGCCTCATAAAAATTTTGGAAGGTTTGAAATTATAATGTTGACAAGATATACTTGGCACAAGCCTAAGAGAAAATCTCAATCAACTCAGGTTGGGGCAAAGAGAAGGAGAGTTGGTTGATCAACCCTCTCTAATGGGCCACAAAGTTGGAAATTGACTCATTCTCAAATTGCCTAATGTAATATAGGTTAGTGATAAAAACATATATATATATATATATTAATAAATAAATGGTCTAATAAAGTTTGGTCTAGTTTGGCAAAAGAGAATAAGGAGTGCCTAGTGATAGCATTATAACAATCTAATGCAGGTCTGACTAGGGACATGGGGAAATTTTATAGAACAACATAATAATAATCAATAAAATAACATGGATGCCTAAATTATATAATATTCTATTGGGGATCTTCTTTACTTTGAAACTTAGCAAATTTTGGAAGTTCCCACTATGCAGGGTTTGGTCAAATTGGGACGGATGGGTAGATTGGCTCATTGTAAATTTAGACATGTGACAAGAGTTATGGGCACAAAAAATGGATGACTCTATATTGGTCATCTTATCCATCAACATCTTGATAGGATCAATTTACAGTGGTGCACCCCCATAATTTTAAGGTATATTCATTTGGTGTTGTAAAGGTGCCACATATGGGTAACTAGTAGAGGGTTGGGAGGATGCCATGTATTGGTAAGTGGGAATAGAAGGTCGAGAAGATGACATGTATTAGTAAGTGGTAATATAAGGTTGGGAATAAGGTGGAGGCATGTACTCTTTTGGGTTTGGGACATACCCCAAGTTTGGTGGAGTAGACATTGGTTGGGTAAGAGGTATGGTTGGATTGGTGGGTTGAAGGTGGGTAGTGACCTTAGTGTTAATAGGTGGGAGCATAGAGGGTATGGAAACTACAAAATTTTGGAAAGGGGAGGAAGATAGTGGGTTGTGAATGACAAGTGGTAGGGAAGTAACACTAGTTGAAGGCATCCCTATGGTAGGTGGTGTATGGGTTACCAAAGTTTGGGTTATTCCTATGTTGTAAGGGTTATTAGTTGGGGTAGAAGGTGTTTAGGTATTAGTTGGTAAATGTGATTAGTTTTGGGTGGTGGTGTTGGAAGGATTGTTGGTGGAGGAAGAGGCTTGGGTTATCATAGGTTTCATGGATATACTGGCTATCGAGGTCTCACCTATAAGGTAAGTTGGCATGCCATAGGGAGGCTCAATGGAGGGAACCAAAGCATGGGTATAGTTAGCCATGGTTGAAAGGTAGTGTTGGAGAGCCATAGGATTATTATCAAGAAGGGTTGTAAAATATGTATCTCCTTAAGTAATATACCAAGGCATTATAGGACTTCCAAAGTGATAGGGGGAACTCTCTACATCTGAAGTGTTCTTCATGGATGAGGAAGAAGAAGATGGGTGGTTAAGAGGTGGATTTTAGTTTGCTTGATTTTTAACTTTTCTTATCAAAACATACAAATAAACATGAAATAATGGTGAAAGTGATCTCATGCACTCAAAAGAGAATAAAATAAAATAAAATATTCAAATAAAATAAGCATACACTAAGAGTAAATTTAAGTCCTAGAATTATTTTTATCTCTCTTTGGGTTTATGCCTCAATTTAAGGAGTTATGAGACTCAAGTTGGGCTTGTAGAGTGGGAACTAGAAGAGGAAGTCTAAATATGGATTCAAGTTGTTCAATGCTTTCAAAAATATATATTATAATTTGCCATATGGCTTGATATTTGGGCTTACCCCCTCACTTCACACATTGGAGTGATGAGGGTGTCAGGTGCTTAGCCAAAATATACCAAATTCTTAAAGATTATACTCAGCCAGTGAAATGATTTTTGGTTTCTCCCCTTGGTAGTGAAATCAAAGTGGGATAGCTAAGGGAAAGGTTTATTACTAGGTGATGAAATCTTAGTCGGGCCTTATGTTAGTGTTTGATGTTTGATTTGAATGAGTGATTTGGTGTTGTTTGTGTGACAAGAAGTGATTTCTATAGTTAATTTCACTATTTTAATTAATATATGTGAACTAAACAAGCAAGCAAGCAATGGATTCAAGTTACTTTTAAACCCAAAGGAAAATTTTGATTTCTTTTCAATGATTACAAGAACAACTATGATGCACCTAAATGCAGTATGAAGATGCAAGTCCTAATCATAGGATGGGTGCTTTTTTATTTTTAGAAATGAAAGTAAAATGAATTTTTTTAATTTTTTAAGAAACCAAAGAAGACTAAAACTTGCTTTGGAAAATAAGACTTAAAACTAAGATTTTCAATGAAGAAAAGAAAGAAAGAATGTTTAATTTTGAGAAATGAAATTTTATAAAGGATGAAGATTTCACTAATGTAACTAAATGTCTTAAACAACTATGAACCCAAGAAAAGATCTAGGGTCCCACTAGGTGTGCCATAATGTTTCACTATTTTTTTCATGTTTATTTTTTTTTTTCTTAGAAAAAAAAAGAAACTTAAAAGAGGGGTGTGGTTTAGAAGAACCCAGTTTTCATTATGCACTCATGATCTAGTCGATTATAAATACTCCTCTTTGGCTTGGTAGGATAACTTGAAAATAAGAGAAGAACTAGAAAAGGGTTAGATTATTAATATATATAGGTGGATTTCCTAGTAAAAGATAGATCTAAGAAGCACTAGGCTTCCTTGGAGGCTGTGAATCCACTCTTTTAGATAATTAAGTTCTAAAAAATAGAAATAGATACTTGCATGAAACAATAGAAAGTACTAAAATCAATGGAAGATATGTTTTGAAGGTAAACAAGAGATTTAAATTAAAATACAAATAAATTATTAAAAAGTAATTCTAAAATGTTCAAACCTATTTTAAAAAATAGTTTAGGCCTCTGTGATGTGAAAGAATCCTAAAAACTAGAATTTGGATGAAGGTTACTAGGTGAAAATTACTTATTTTTTGGAAAATAAAACACACAGTGATCAGTGCTAGTCACTATACAACTAATTCTAATTAAGGAGACTATTGCTTGTCGAGGGATGATCAATGCCACTTAGAGAAGACTAGTGTTAGTCTTTGTTGGTTCTAGTTTGGGTAAAAATGGGTGTTGGGTGAGTTACAGGAGGGTCTATATGGATTATTTATGGGTTTAGGAATGGTTATGAAGGTAGAATAGGTTCTTAGAAGTATCAAACTTGGAGGGTTGGATATTCAAGTGATTAAGATGGCATGTGGGTGTTTTGGTGGGGTGTTTGAAGTTGCATAACTCCAACACAAAAGGGAATATGGGGAAAATGGGTGCAAGAAAATGAAATAACTAAAACTAATGACTGAACTTGTCGTAAGTGCAAATACTTATCTCTAAAATTTGTTGGCCTAGAGAAGTTTTGAGGTTGGATTCAATTTGTTTGGGATCCTAGAGCAATGTAGGTAGAGTAATGGTGCTTGAGCTCTTTGTGGTGAGTTACTGGGGCACTTTGATGTCTCTAGTCTAGTTTACTAATTCACTTGGAATCTTTGATTAGCTTGAGATATAATATTCTCATTAAAAATATGTTTTCAACCTCTTAAGGTAGGTAATTTTTGTGACATTAAGTAACCAACACCGGTCTTAGTCAACTAACATCGATTGAGGGGTGACTGGCATCGATCAAGGAGAATAAGTCCAAACTTGCTAAAATTAGCTATTTGCACTTAAGATTGGTTGTTAAGACTAATTGAAATGGTTCAAGGTTAATAAAGGGATCATTAGGATTCATGAGGAATAAGTTTAGGGGGATAAGGCATTAAATGCCTAAGTGGGAAATATTCCTAAGGCTAGGTGTCAATCAATTAGCCATGGGTTTAGGTGAGGAGGTGTAAATAGGCCTATTTAAAATAATTAACTTAATTAAGTTATCCAAATGGGGTAAGTGGTTGTGCATAGGGGGTTTTAATACTTAATCCTAACCCAAGGGGGACAAGGGGCCTAGGGGGTGTTTTATGACAACTAGAATCATGCAATTTTATAGTGTCTACATTTTACCCCTTTTTGTTGTGTAGGTTTCATCCTCAAGCTAATTAATAAAAACAACAAGTGTAGTGTAAATTTGGTTGCCCAAAGTATGGGAATATGGGGAAAATGGGGAAATGGGTGAAATCAAATGAGACAAATTAAACTAATAATTAAACTTATCATATGTGAAAATACTTAGCTCTATAATTTATTGGCCTGGAGAAGTGCTGAGGTTGGATGCAAGCTATTTGAGATACTAGAGAAATTTGGGCAAATTAATGGTGCTTGAGCTCTTTGTGGCAATTTATTGGGCACTTTGTTATCTCTGGACTCATTTTTTGGTTCACCTAGAAGCTTTGATTTTATTTAGATCTAATATTCTCACACAAAAGATGTTTTCAACCTCTTGAGGTGGTATTAAGTAACTGATGTTAGTCCTAGTCAACCAACATTAGTTGAGGGGTGACCAGTGTTGATCAAGGAGAATAAATACAAAATTTATAAAATTAGCTATTTACACTTAATATTGGTTGTTAAGACTGAAAAAATGGTCCAAGATTAATAAAGGGAGCATTGGGATGCATGAGGAATAAGTCTATGGGGTTTAGGGCATTAAATGCCTAGGTGGGAAATACACCTATAATTAATTAGCCATGGGTTTGGGTGAGGAGGTGTAAATAGGACTATTTATAATAATTAACTTAAATAAATTATCCAAATGTGGTAAGTGGGTGTGTATAGGGGGTTTTAATAATTAATCCTAACCTAAGGGGTGAAGGGGTTAAGAGGTATTTTATAATGACTAGAACCATGCAATTTTCTAGTGTCTATAGTCCCCATCAATTTTAGGACTATGTTGTTCAATCCAAGGGCCAAAAATATCCTAGATTTACTCTAATAGTAGAAGATACTACCACCATAGGTTCAATTGATATGAGCATTTCATACTCATTTACTTACTAGTTACTTTTCTAAATCATGTTGCATGTTTGATTTAATTGATAAATCACTTAAATACTGCTTCACTGTAATTCATTTCACACCCTAGACTAAGGTATAACATCATCAAAGAGCACAAAAGAGATATATTAGGATAAGGAAGAAAATAATGGTGTTGTATTTTATCTAAACAAACCTCTTGATCCCAAAGAACTAAACGCATACCTAACCATAGTTATACCACTATGTGACTGGTCTAATTTTTGCACAAATGTAAGACACTCAATGGGCAAGTTTATAAGGACAATACTATGAAATCCATTTATCCATAAACCCACTCTAAATATAGTCTAAATTATATTCTTTAGGTGTTATGCATGATGACTAATAGACTATTAAATTAAAGCATGAAAAAATCCAATAGCCTAGCTATGATAGTTGTTTCTCAACACAACTAAGACAATCATCTACAAATATGAATGCTCAACTTGAAAATACTTCACCAAATGTAAATATCGAAATATTTTTTGTAACAACACATAAATCTTTTAAAACACTTTAAATCTAAAATCACATAAAGGATATGATGTTTAGAAGAAAACTAGAAAGATCTTGGAAGGAACTAGACTAGCATAAGCATAATTTAATTGCCACATTCATCTCTTTAATTAGAGCATAATATCAATCCTAGCATCAATTAACCAGTTAAATTAGAATACTAAATACATCATATGAGAAAAACATAATCAAATATGTATTCAACATTATCAAAGTGTTATGTTACAAGCCATATCTCTAGGTAGGCAAACAAGTTAACAAAGCAAAGAGGAAAATATAGGTATAATCGCATAATTCCAATAGAGCTTTGACACAAGAAAATGTTGACCTCTTATATAAAAATTCATATTAGTATTATAGAAAATTTAGTCAAACATTAGGTCAAATTCCCCTCTAAAATTTGTTTTAAATGTTTAATTTTATCTACACACCAAGGCTTAGCATCAATGAAAAAAAGTGTTAGATGGAAAAACACTTTTGCCACAAGCGTTAAATGATAAAGCACCAATGACCAGCCCACTTTGGCATATGCTTGGATCTTGGGAACTCATTTTGCCTTAAATCATGTGCTCCTCTTGTCTAAATCCTTCTAAAACATTAAATAGAACATATTTATTCCTTAGCAAAGGTGAAAGATATCAAATAAAATTACAAACATGAAGCATTTAAAAGAAACATAGTCTCATGATTAAAACATTGATATATTTTCAATCTTGAATTTATATAATTTTAAAATAGAATCACTATAAATACATATAAACTATATTTTCAATGTAACAAGTGGCATAAAATATAGAGTTGGATATCAAAATATATGGCTTAATGTAGACACCAATATCATGTCAACCCCCTTGGTCCCCTTCTAAAACATTAACACTCCTAACCCACACTTGAACCCCTTTCACCTTGGACACTTTATTAATTTAAAATAAACTACTTATTTTAAATTAATTACCTCACCATGACACCTCACCTAGACACCTCGCCCTAAGACCGATTCTTAGCCTATGAGTCACCCTTGGACTATGTCCTCCAAATCCTAACTACCCATGACCTATTCTCACTCCCTAACCAAATCTCGTGCCTCATAAGCCCTTGTTTTGACCATTCTCCAATGGCAAAGGCACTTGGCGGATGGAGAAATGGGCAAAGAGCTAAAAATAGCCCTTTTACCTATTCTTCCTCTGCCAACATCGGTCAAACCATGGCCGACGCCAGTGGGATCACCGATGTCAGTTACATAAGCTTGGATCTAACATTGAGCTGCCCCTGCCTATTTGCACATCAACATGCACACTCTATTAGAATTAGACTATCACTCTCCTAGCTACCGAAGCTCTACACAAGTTACTCCAGACACTGGATTGAAACTTTGTACAAGGACCTCAACATCAGCCACAACAGGAACAAACACTTATAAACCACCACTCAATCATGTACAACCACATCAACACCTTAGCAAAATGCTTAAAGAGAAATTCACATGATAAAACATGAATAATACACATCACATATTATATTTATACATATCTCTTGAAAATATGCTCAAAAAGATATTTTATTTTTTTTAAATAATCAAATTAATCCCTAAGCACTGCCTATTGAGTGCTTCCTGGTCAAAAGTTGGCTAAGTGAAAAATCTTCCTAGAAGGGTCACTTTGCATTGACATATATTTTCATTAAAAAATCCAATAGATACAAAAATGATTGGATTATATTCTTATGACATCAGGTTATCACCCTACAAATTTTAAAGTAATTTTAACTTCATGTGTTCTTAATAACATGGGTTTCAAAAGTGCACATAAGTCATATTTGAAAATTATAAATACAAAAAATGACCAAGTAAAAATTAGTGCAAAATCTAATTTTCAATCCTATGCATTTTGCACATAGGAGTGAATTTTTATGAATTTCCTTATTAATACATTTTCCCCACATTTAACTATATTCATTTAATTTTTTAGGATTATTGGGTCTCATTTAGTCTTGAAAAATTGGGTTTGAATAGTGTGCACTGGTTATATTTGGTCACTGAGAAGATAGAAATCTATGCACTAGCTAGTTTTCATGGCTACGCACCTTGCACATAAGAATTAATTTCATACGACTTCCTTCACATTGCATTTTCCTTACATTAGGATATTATCATATAATCTTTCAATAGAAACATATCTTATTTATCCATAAAAAATTACATGTGAATAATGTGCATTGGACAATTTTGATAATTTGATATGCAAAAAATGACCAGAATGCCATTTTGGTTGTTGCACACTTAACCCCTATAAGCAAATTTAGTGTTACTTATTTCACTAATTAATTTTCGTCATATATGGATATTTTCATGGAATATTCCATCACAATTTATTAATGTTTTTCTATGTAAAAATGAGTTTCAAATGTGCGCACTAGCTAGTTTTAGAAACTAGGAAGGCATAGAAAAATGGCCAAGTAAAAATTGACATAATTACCAATCTTTAACTCTGCACATTTCACACGTGGGATTGAATTTTTTCACATTATATTTTATATTTCACTCTAATGAATTTTTCATATCATGATGAAAATATTTTGTATAATTTTAATTCATTTAAATGTGTGAACATGTGTGAAATGTGTGCACTACTTAGATTTGACAATTGGGAAGACAAAAAATAGCTCAACACAAAAACCAATTTTGATGGCTGCACATTTCACACTTAGGAAAGAAATTTTTTATGACTTTATTCACATTTTCAGTCTTCCCATATATGGCTATATTTATGTGAAGTTTTAAGGAAATTTGATACAATTTATCCATAAAAAATGAGGCTTGAAGAGTGCACATTGGGAAGATTTGGCAAATGGGAAGGCATAGAAAATGACCAAGTAAAGTTAGTATAAAAGCCAATTTTGATGGCTATACATTTTTCAAATGGAAAGGAAATTGGTGTGAGTTTATCTACCATTTAATTATACCCACATATGAATACCTTTAGGTAATATTTTAGAATAATTTGAATTCATTAGACCATGCAAAATTAATTCCAAAAAGTGCTTTGCAAGCTAAATCTAAAAATTGGAAAGATGTAGAAATCAATGCAAAAGGTCATTTTGATTGTTGTGAATTTGGTATATGGTAAATAATTTTGTGTGACTTTCATCACCCTTATATAATTCCCACATAATGGACGTCATTTATCCCTATAAAAATGACATTAAAAAGTCTCTTCTAGTAAAATAAAGAAAATTGCACTATGCACCCAAAACACTTAGAAAATAGTCTATGAAGCAGACCCTGAAAGCTAAGGGGAAACCCCTAACAAAAAACTATAAAAAATATTAAAATAACCTACATAAGTCTAAGTCATATTTATCCCAAAATGGAAATTTAAAGCATTTTAAAATGTAATTTAAAGTTACTAAGACTCTTTCAGACTTGATCAAATTCCAAAATTCATATCAAGGACCAAGAAATTAAGTAAAAGTAGAGAAAGGAGTAAATCATTTCGAAGGCAAGAGGGTCACCATGTGAAATTTTGAATATGGGGTGTGTTGGACCCAACACTATACATACTATTATGTTTGATAATAGATTTAATGAGAATGTATCTACTATGACATTACTCATACATTTGGGATATACACAGTATGATTTTTTTTTCAAGTAAAATGATCAAATCCTTCTATGGGAAGATATAACAAGTTTTCGGTGAGATTGATTTATCTCTTTGGGTTGGTCCAACACCTGACACTATTACCTTTTCAATTATACCACACATGGGAGTCTTTAAAATGTTATTGGGATGTCTTTGGATACATAATCTCTAAGCAATACCTTCCATAATGCATGGTTGTCTTAAGTATAGTCATGCCAATAGGGTAATTATAATTTCTAGGATTCCATATGAATATCTTTTGCAATAAGAAAACTTTGTTCCATGATAGTTGATTATACAATCTACTAAGTTTCATCATGCATGAAATGGTAAGCAACATGTAATTCCCTTTTCTAGGAATCCCGTACTTGAGATTCCTTTAGCTATAGTGGACTCTTTGAGATCCTCTTTCACACCTCCATGGCCTAGCCATTTACCTACATTATAACACCATGTTTTAAAATGGGTAACAAGACCTACTATTACACCAAATAAATTATAGATCATTAAATAATGGGTTCCATAAACCCCTACACTTTATATTAATACTTCATGAGTACAAAGTTATATGAGACATACACATAGTATTCTAGATTCTACACATTTAGATTTGGCACATATACATGACCTTTGGTAGCATGACCTATTTTTGACACACATTTAGAGCATAGATCACCCTATTATCATCCCTTCTATAGGATTATTGGCTAGCACTATCTTTCCAAACATTCCAAAAACCTTAAAAAAAATGAAAAATTCACAAAAAAATCAAATATTCAAGAAAATACAAACACATTCAAATAATCAAAAATAGCAAAAATATTTAAAATTTCACATGTCTACTATTTTTTGCATATGTTGATTACTTTATGTTAGTATATAGCATATCATTTCTATACACACATATATTTCATGGGTACTTTATTGTGATATAAGTATACATTAGACCCATGATACTCAAGAATGTAGATGTTGAACCTTTCTTCTTCTAGTGTGATACACTACTTTGGGGGCATATTTCTTCATATGATCATGATTGATACAAGTTCTATTATTTTATGATCATTTTCCATTATCTTACTAAGCTTATATATTACACATGACTATACTTATGTTTATATATTATAGTGTCTTTGATATGTTATTATACATAATATTTTACTAACACATGTATGCAGGGACTAGTATCACATGATTATGCTATTTTATTATATTTAATTACTTCAAATATTTACATTAAATTACTTTAGTGTACTTCTTGTTTACTTCTTTGTCTTGCTTATGGAAAATTTGAACATGTTTATTTGCTTGTTGGCTAATATGCCTTGAGTGTTTATTTTTTATTTAGTATGTGTACATTTACATATGTCTTCCACTTGAGTGTGCATAATTTTAATATGCCATTTGTTTTTGGTCTTCTTGGACTCTTTTTTTTGTGACATTTGAGTACTCTTGTATTTATGCTTGATTCTCTTTTGAGCTTGTTATATTTTATATGTTTCCATAATTCATATCATTCATCTTAGGGATTGTTATGTATTCATATTATGAGCTTCATTGATATATCTACTTTGACATGAGACTATTATATGCTTCTTTTATTACATGATTCACCTAGATGCAACATAATTATCTTATCCTTTGAGATAAGGTGTTTATCACTTTTGCAATCCCATCACCTCAAAAGTGGGGCATATCAATAGAATAATGTCATAGAATAAATGAATACACATATATATAGTTGACAGAATAGGTGACATTTGATTCAATTTACATTACTTACATGATTCATATATACATTTGAGACATAATTATATATATTTGGCATAGATTTGAGACAAATATTTTCATATTTGTGATACATATTATACATGTGTTATAAATTACATGTTACATTTTTATAAATAATTAATATTAAGATATATTCAAGGTGCACATGTACCAAATTTACAAATACACTTTCAAATTATACATACATTTATGCTTCGACCTTACCAAGATGCACCATTTGAGCTTTTATCTACTATAGTAGTTGGCTCTTTTTTATTAGTGTGATAGATATTTTGTGCCCTATATAGACTTAACATTGTGATTCTATTTTTTTCTATATGTATATACCATCAGACTCATGGGAGATTGGCTAAATTGGCTAAATTAGATAGTATGGTTATATGAGATATTGATACACTTGAGTTATGAAATTGATATTTTGTGATCTCAATGGACTTTCCATAATTCATACTTATACCATATTGGGGGCATGATCACCATCCAATTCCCCTTTTCTTATCTCCAAGGTCTAGTTGTGAACCTCTCTCTAATTCTTCAACTAAGAAGCATTTCTACCAAGACAAACTACCAAAGGGTAACATGTTTGCATTGACACACAGGTGTACTCCTTCCTTGCTCTTTATTTTTAAATTATTAAATTTTGTATTATATGTATTAATTACACTTTTAACATCCTCTTGGTTGTATATCATTCACATACAACAAAATTTTAATGGGCTCAAGCAAATACAAGTTATGTTGCATACATCACAGTACACTTTTTTCCTTTAACCTAATAATTTTATCCTTATGCATTACTAGATTAAATGGGGAAAATGTAGATGCTTAAATCTTTATTATATGTTAAACTAGTCTTGTAAACTTAACAAATACATATTAAGCCTCTACCTTTAAGTTTAACCTTCTTTGTAGCCAAAAGGCTCACATTCACCACTTCACTGGGTCTAATCACTTATGTCTTGGTCCAATATTAAATATTATGATTATCTAGATCACATGTAACTATATAATGCCTAAAATAAGATATATATCCTTCACTATCATTTATAAAACCTTGGTTGATTTCCTCCTTCCTAGATAGTTGCATTCAAAATAAGATAGTAGCATTGATGTTATTATCCCTGATCCAACATAAGTGTCCTTACCCATTAACACTCAAATTTGTAAATATTTTAATGTGTACAAGTTTCCATAATAATTTCATGAACCCTTCTATGAGGATCATTTCAAAATATCTAGTATAAATATAAGTAAAAACATAGTCATTATTCATCTAGAATTGACCAAGAATCACCTCTCAAACTTAGACATAACACTAAATTTAAAATTGTAAAACTAATCTAGTCTACCCTATTCATTCTTATTTGTGTATAATTTATATGATCATTCATACTACAATTTTGAATCACTAAAAAGATAGCCCATGAGCCATATTTGTCAAGTTACAAGGTAGATCACCACATGCATCTTTATATAATATATTGCACCCTTATACACACACATTCCCATATATAGGGTAAAATGACATGATTATGATTCCTTCTTTAGATTATTGGTTATGTAGGTAGTGCTCATTAACAATAGACTCTTTGAGGTTAGCTTCACACAGTGAATCCGCTAACTCATTTTTCATAAGGTAACCTAACCTAAGGTGAATAGTTAGGGTTTGAGATATGAATAGTGATAAAAAGTCTATGTGTCAGACCCAAATACATCAAAATAAAGGTGATATAAAACCTATAAATACATATGTGGTTATATCTTGATATAGTGAGCATTTCATATAGGATAGTTGCATTGAAATTCAAACAGTAATGTTGATGCAAGTGTCCATAATTTGATGCAAGTGTCTAGGTATCCAAAAAGACTATTTCTAGAATCTGAAGACTATTTCCTAAACATTAGATAAACTATTTCCATACCTTTACATATCATATATGTTTTTGCATCATTGATTAAGTTAAGTATTATTTCTTATTCATGATTGCACAATCAAAATATTGGTTTGCATTGTACTTTTTATATTTAGTATTTTTCATAAGCACTAAAATTGAATATCATAAACTAAATTATTTAATTAGCCTAATTTTAAGAATAGGTTAGTTTTCTCTTGAATATCATATTCCTTTAAACCCCTTAATCCTAAAATATCCTTAAAAACAAATAAAAAACTTATTTATATCAAGTAATCATGCATGTATACAAGATCTAAGTATTATGAATACAATCAAGCTTAAAACAAGATATAAGGGTGACTTAAGCAAGGATTTGAATGGTTGTGTGGAGTCTCAAATATAATTTCTTATTCATTGATTAATGTTAGCCCAATGTTTCAAAGCACTAACTATAAAGTAAAAACTATGTTTATAGTCCACTAACCCTATTTTCAAGGGTATGGTGAGATTGACTTCCCTTGGTGATATGTTACTCTGAAGTGTACCAAAAATCAAACTAATACAATATAGTTTCTATGGTATAAATAAGAGACCCTTGGCATTTATTATATACCCTGAGGTATGTGTAAATTAAACTCCATGTTTAGTGAACTATATAATGGCTATGAGTATTGGGGTACACCCCCTCACACCATGTTATCTATAAAATATATCAACACATAACCCATAATGATAGTTACTAAGTAGTAGTACAACTACCATAAAATAGTTATAAAAATAAGCACAAGTAAATAAAAAATAAGGAGAAAATAAAAGAGAGATTTTTGTGTATAGATATCAAAACAAAATTCCCAAGTTCAAAAGATAGAGATTTTATGTTAGATGACAATGCGAGGTGACAAAATATTTTTTTAGTGTTGGATTACTCCAAAGTTGAGGAATATTGACTCGTGGTTAGAGATTTATATCCAAGATTTAATTTTTTTTCTTTTAGTATCAAGAATTTACAAAGATATGTATGAAATC
This sequence comes from Torreya grandis, assembly GCA_037957365.1. Taxonomy (NCBI): domain Eukaryota; kingdom Viridiplantae; phylum Streptophyta; class Pinopsida; order Cupressales; family Taxaceae; genus Torreya; species Torreya grandis. The sequence goes on from JARHVA010000506.1 coordinate 5,064,350, forward strand.
TTAAGATAAAAAAAATAGTAAGCAATGTTCTAAGTATATCAAGCTCATAAAAATGTTTAACCTATTTTGAATTGAAAATGAATCAAATAAATATATCTAAACTATTAAAATTTAAATACAATAAATATATAGATCTTGAAGTAAAGTAACAAATTTACATAAAAGTACTATTTAAGATAATCTGGACTTAAATCCCTAAATTGGATGGGAGATAATCTTTTACAATGAATAGTTTCTGGGTTATGTGTAGTTGCACACTGAGAGTATGGTAATAATTTGGATCTATTCCCCATTTATTATATTGGAGGGAATTTAAATTATAAAATTTTGAATAATATAGGCATATTCTTGATATTTTTTTAGTTGTATTATAGATAAGTCCAAATTATCTGAAATAATCCCTATAATTAAAAATTATCTAAAACTAGTAAATTGATCAATAGATATGCAAATCTCCCTCAAACTAATTTTATGTTGACTATGCAGGCTAACTGTGACTATAAAATGCTTGAGAAGACCTATAAATTATGTTGCAACAAAAAATATAATTATAAACTGTGTTGGGAAAAGGCCATGCTAGGAGGACAAGGGAACATTTTGTCTTGTATGTTGATTGTGGCCATGTCCTAATTGACTATGCCACTAATTTTTTTATTTGGGTCTGTGCACCTATTTGTAGGGGTTTATTGGATAAATAGGTGTATCAATTTGATGCATGGAAGACCTAAAAAATACAAACCCTATCTCCTACTCAATAAACATAATAGAGATCAAATGCAACTAGATAAATTTATGTAGATTCTTGACAATGCATGCCCTTGAACTACAATAAAAAATATTCAGAATTGGCCTACAACTATTAGAGTGCTTCAAAATTAGAATTGGAAGAAATAGTCCTATTTTGCCTAATATGCATTAATATTTCCAAGTGATTTCTATATTATTTTAGAGAATCCTTGATGTTATTATATAGATAAATGATTTGAATACTTTTGCTAAATAATCTTTTTAAAAGTATCAAAGAGGTTAAACACAACATCTCAAATTTAAAAATTTATTATTAGCCAAAATTTGGCTACCATAAATGAGGATCATTTGAAACTTTGAATTACTATATCTTACTTTTTGATATCCATTATGAAGTATTTGTATTAGTCATTAATGATCTAATTTGATGGGTAATGTGTCTCCTTGGCAGCTTACAAGGTCATTTAAGATGGTCTAGTTGGCAGCTAGGTCAAGTCATGTTGTCTTGTCATCAAGTGGTCATTATTTATGGTCTTGATTTGTGTTTAGAATTGTTTAAGGTAAGTTTGATAAAGTTAAGGTAAGTGGTAAATCAAGTCAATGTGGATTCATTCCCAAGGAAATAAGATTTTAATCCTATAAGGAGCAACCATGGCCTAAATTTGGTCAAAATGGATCAAATAAGTAGAACTAGTAATTGGATCACATTGTTTTAAGGATATTTGGAGAGTTTAAGGTAATTTGTATGAGATTAAGGTATCATATTACTTTAGTCTTATTATGTTTTTTAATGATAAAGATGACACTTACTAGTAAAGATCAAATATAAAGGTTTGGTGCTTAAAAAAGGGGGTTTCTTAAAGTCATATAAAACCTTGGTCATGGCATCATGTTGTACCTAACCATACATCTCCCCCAAGGTCTCATATAACCACTTTTCAACATTGAACTTCTCTTTGTAACTACCATTTATCATTCTCTAATGCACAAATGAAGAGATTTTGAGAGAATTATAGGTAATAAATGGTGTATGGAATTTTGGAAATCACTTCCATTTTTATAATGGTCAAGGAAAGATGAAGAGTCACTGATTTCATCATCCCCAGTAGCTCAAAGGGGTAGAACACTGTGAATCTTGAGAAAATCATGATTTTGGTGGTCTTGTGTAGAGAGTTTCTAATGGTTGAAAATGTGAAAACTCCTTTAGAGGTTCTCATGACCTTTTTAGACATAAATCCATGTATTAAGTGGAGATATGGATCTAAATAGTGCAAAAACTCACTCCATTTCTCCATCAGCATTCTTGATAGCTCAAGACAACCAACAACTTTTCACTTAATACTTTTAGTAGAGAGAGATTTGTATTCTAATCTCTTGGAAATAGGAAGGGACTCTAATGCCCTTGTACTTTGTGGCATTATTTTTTTATTTAATCCCCTTAAATCTATGAACAATCATTAAGAAGTTAAGGGGTAGAAAAGAAGCTTTAAACCCCACCAGGGTCAGTTTTTTCATTTTTAGAGTTCTAAAAATCAATGAATGTATGGATATGATTTTATAAGGTCATGCAAGACCCATTTACCCTCTCCCACCATTCTCAAACATTTGGTTGGCATGTGCAAGTTTGAATGAGGCAAAATCTCTAGTTTGAGGGAGTTGTGGGCATGTTTTAAGGAGCTCCAGACAAGTTTTATTTAGTTTAAATGTTGGTCTCACTCAAAATACCTCTAAAAACTTATACAAATCACTCACTCCTAAAAACCTCCTCATACCATCTCCAAGCATTAAATGAGTCAAAAGGTGAAGGTTGCAAGTTTAAATGTTAAGCTTTAGATGTCTAAAGACCATGAACAAGATCTCCCATCTCAATTTATAGGTTTTGAGTTTAAAGTTTTTCACTTTTTCGTGCATCCCATATTCTCTCAGAGCTTGATTCAATTGAACAAGTGTATCAATGGGCCTTTCAACCAAAATAAAGTTATCAAAATACATTGAGGGGTTGAAAAGTATTGAGGATACATGTCCACATTTTTTAAATGGGTCATAATAGACTAAGGAGAAGTGGAACACAAAAACATAGTCAGGAGGGTCAAACAAGATTGTACATGTAGATATAGGTGCTTGAAAGCATTTTAGATGTCTAAGGAAGTTTTTGACCGTACTAATAGGTCTGAGAGGTGAATGATGTATTCACAAAGTTTGGAAAACATAAAATCATTTCATATATGGTCTAAATTAAAGGGAATGCAGACTTGTAAGTTTGTAGACCTATAGGTCCACATTCTTGACCAAAAGATCAAACCTTGAAAGTAAGAGACAAATCTTTCACTACACATAAGTTCTAAAAGTCATGAAAGGAAGGGGGGGTCTAAAAACTAATGGTTAAAGGGTTTTTATCCACTATGTTTAATAAGAAACCCTCTAAGCAAGAAATTGTTAAGGTCTAGTGGAATATTGGCCCTAAAAAAAGACCTACAAGCATGATATAGATTAAATGGAGTAAAGTGCATTGTTTATGTTGAATGAATTAGTGAGGGACATGTAAAAATTCATAAGATAGTATAATATATTTTTCAAAATGTCTATATTGTCTAAATAGGGCCAAAGATGACAAATCATGAGCAAGAGATTACTTTAAGCCTAATATGCATCTACATGCTTGTTAAAGGGTAGAGTCAAGGAAGACATACTTGTGATGAGAAGTAAATATTAAGGGGTTGATAGAGGTTAGATTAAAGTGAATATGGTTCATGTACTTATTAATACCATAAATAAGATCAAATCCAACAAATAACATCTCAAACCTTAGTGTCTAATAGTTAAAAAATCCTAATATGTAGTTATAGTCAATAGGCAATTTTGAAACAAAGATGAAAAGAGGGTGAAAGTTTTCTCTTAAATATGAAATTGGAATTTGGTGAGGTATGTGATAATTCTATGAGTACATGTGATCATGATCATGTAAATAAGGAAGGTTCACAAGTTTTTGATATGAGATGTTGAGGAAAAATCAAACATCATATTTGAACCTATATGAACATCTACATGCCTGCCTATGTGAAATGTGAGGAAATGTGAAATTATGAAGTTTGAACATCTAAATTATATTCACATCAATTTAAGGCCTTGAAAATAAATAAAAGTCACTAGAAGAGACCTTTAAGATTGAAATTGCTAGACCATTCTCAAACCATCATGAAGAGACAAACCATGTTTTAGGTTATTTAAAAGTTTAATATGCTTATATATGTGTTATATAACCCCATATTGCGTGTTTTATATCTATTTAATTCATTTCTAATTATCAAAATGCAATTTTAAGGCTTCTGGGCCTAAAAACCTTTCATTGGTCTTCATACACATGCTTGTCCAATTCAGAAGATACTTTTGGAAGCTTAAAACTAAAAAAAGAAGATGCATGGAGCCACAAGATCTTAAGGATATTTAAATACACTCAAACTTAGTGGTATTATTTTAGGTATTAGGTCCCCCATCTTTATTAACCATCGTTAAAAGTATAAACATCCCTAAACCTTGCTTAAACCCTAAAAAGAGATCAATGGGAGAAAAGATTAAATATATGGCTCTAGATGAATTTAATTGGCCTAAAAAATAATTTAACATTATTCACTTGAAAATCATCCTCATCATGCAATTTTATTTTACTTTCACTTGTATAAATGCATTTAATGTTCTACTTTTGTAATGTTTTAGGCTTAAAATAGAGTTTTTGGACACATAAACTGATGAAAACCATTGGAGGGGTTAGTGTGAAAGATCATATACCTTTTTAGACCCCAAAATTTACTCTCCTAATTTTTAAAATTCTCTTATAGGTCTAATTTCCAAAGATAGTATAGAAATGCTTATGAAAGGGTGATGTAGTCACCTAAGAAAGATAAAGCAACATGGTTGGAGTACTTGGAAACTATGGATTATACTATAACATGATTTTAGGGTCTAAAATAATCCCTTACACTTTCTAACAAGTTCCCATGGAGACCTTATTTCCATTTCAATGGATAAGACCAAGTAAATCAAACCTAATGGACTAGCAGGCCTATATGGCTAATGAAGAAGAATATATGTCATGGATAGGTGTTAATAAAGGTTTCAATTAAATACAATAGATCATAACCAAGTGTCATAGAGGGAAGAAATTAATTTATGATGATTTAAAAGATCAAATTCAACTTGTCATTTTTCAACTTCAATCATGAAGGTAGTTTCAAATGGGTTAATGAGTTATCCAAGAAGTTAAAGATCCTATTTTATGCCATTCCTCTAGAATTTCATCATCAAATAGCTAAAACATGCCAAATAAATGGATGAAACTAATCTTAGACTATAATTGACTTGGATGAAGTGACACTTATCATTGGAGTTACTCATACACATCTCTTATCTCTCTCCCTCATTTCTCCTATATATTCATCCTTGAATGGCTTGTAATGGATCCTTTGGCTAACTATAGCAAATCCCTGCTCAAATAAACACTTGTACTATACTTTTAATTATTTAATAAATCTAAATTCTTACCTTCTCATATGCTTGCAACAAGTATACATGTGTCATTGTTGATGAATTCTAGTAATAGTGCTTTTATTCTCTCTCATTTGTCCCCTCCTACCTCTTTGCAAATGGATTGTCCTCTTATAGGTCACATGGTGAGTTTGAGCTAGATTTTAATATTTTGGAAGTGGTGTTTAGTAATTAGTGTCTTTCTTAGAACTCTTGATTAACCTTCTCATTAAATACATTTTTTATGACTTCCATGTTGAAACACTCATGCTTTAAAGCCCTTGTTGAGTAGTGTGATCATATTCAATCCTAATTCATGTTCTTAGTGCATGATGGTTAAATTGAGGTGTTAATTTGGTTCATCACCTCCCTAGATTAGTTTAATTTCAATTTCTCCTACCCTTTCCATTGCAAGCATTAGATCTAATAGTAATTTGAATGGTGATAGCATTAATGTAACTATCCCTATCTAGAGATCCACCCCATTTATTAGACCACAAATAGAATATAGGTGTCTCCATGTTATCACTTAAGTGAGGAGGCTCAAACAACCTCCTCAAGGGTGCAGATTTTGTTGATAACTATTTTAGCATGCCTAGTGGGACTAGTATTGCATCTTATTTAAGATTTTTTGGTGCTACTCTTCAACACATCAGCATTTGGAGGCATGAACACAAACATAAATAGATACTCTAAGTGAATATCAATTTGTATAATCATCCTAGGTGTCTAAAATAAGAAAATGGATTTGTATCCTAATCATTATTTTGGTCAAGATGCATATTCTATGCATTCATATTTACCATATCAGGTTAATGGTATTCATGTTTTCACCCAAAATAGCTCTAAAGTAGTAGCATGTCAACATTATCAAGGTTATTGGTAGCCTTATATTCCCTTTCCCAGTCTAATTCAGCTTCCTTAGTAGCCTACTCATCCCTCTAGTTAACTTTTTCAAAGTCACTTAGCTTTTATTTCAAACTTCTTAGACTTCAAACAAACCCTTAAAAGTTTGGAAATGTAAATGAGGTAAATTGATAAATAAAGAGATATTTTCATGATTTCCAATGACCCTTCTAGTCAAATGAAAACACTTAAATGATGAAAAATCTTGTGCATTCACTCAAGACTGGGTGGGCATCTATTGAGAAAGAAAACCAAAATCTACCAATAGATGATGTGATGGATATAATAGGTTTGATTCAATGTTTAGAGATCATATTTATACTTTAATAGAGGTATTAAATGTAATACATTCAATTTTATATGCCTCTTCCTACTCCACATCAACCTTATTTTTCTCTAAACCAAGCCCAAGTTGTAATATGCCATCAAGATATGTCTATGCCAATATCATCCTCATCCAATCTTCCTCAAGATATTAATACCATTCCACCTTGGATACCTTATTGGAATAAGGCCCTTGATTATGTCAGGCCTAATCTTGAGAAAGAACCTTCTCCCATTCCTATCCAATGTCAAGAAAAAGATAATTGTATGGAGGCCAATTCAAATGATCTCTCAAGTCCTTCAAAATCTTCACCTACCCTCTAAGTTGCATCCATATATGAAATTCAATACACCTCCACGTTTAATAAAGTAATTAAAGAGTGGAAAGATAAGAATACAACATCTTCAATTTAGTTCTCTTCTCCATCCCTTTAAGAACATCATGACCTAGTACTCCCAAACTCCTAATTTGTAAGGACACTCTATCAAGATTCAAGAAAGCTAATGAATTCTCTTGACCTCCAACCCTCCCATTTTATTAAGGATAACTAGTTACATTTAGGGTACATGATGGACATTTAGATGTAAAGGAGAGCTTCTCAAAGCTAGGTAATGAGGTGGTAATCATTGAAATAGGAAATCAATTAGTTACAATTGAATCTCAATAAGGTTATGAGGAGAGTGTTTCTAGTATATATGATGAGGAGATATTTCTTGGTAATTCTCTTTGTCAAGAAAAAATCAAATCAACCTTCAAGGATGGTGAAAAAGATGGTCTTGATGGAGGAGTGCAAGGTAATATGAAAACAACCTCTTTTCAAAGTTATTCCATTAAAAATAATGAATAATCAGGTCTTGATCAAGCATGGAAGTAGTTTTACCATAGTTTCATGGAATAAATGGACTTGCTTGACAAGTATATGATCCCTCTAGAGCATGAAGGTGAACTCCATCATGATGGTTTAGAATTTGGTAGCCTTTTAGAAGAGGAAAAATTAGGTTTGGCATAGTAAATATATGATGAATTGAACCTTGAATGATCATATGAAATTTTGTTATTGATGGAAGAAGAAGAAGACCAATCTAGTTCTCATTTTGGGTCTTGATAAAGAGAAAGATGACTATGCAATAGTTGATCAAGTTGCATCTAAACACAAGGTAAGTCTTCTTAATGATACATTGGTTGTTAGTCTAATTTAACCTCATGGGCAAAATATAGAACTTGAAAAATATAACTTACAACCATGTCATGAGTCTATTCAAGAATTTGAAGCATTTGAACAGCTTGTTATTCCTCAAAATAATGGCAATTATTAAAATTGAGATTGGTATGCTTTCAAGTGATGAAAAAGAAGCTATCTTTTGGGAAGAGTTAGAAAAAATTTGCTCTATTTTGGATAGTGAACCTACAACCTATGAGGAGAGTGCTAAGGTTGTGTTCTTGGCCAATGAGCATGATAAATAAATGTGTGAGAAGGCTCTTGAAGATAATACCATGGTTGATGATCTTGTTGAGTCTCATGAAAAATTTCAAGGTCACCATGAATACATGTGTTAGTCCTACTTGGATATGTTCAAAGAGTTTTAAAATATTGGTAAGCTAACACCTCAATAATAACAAGAGGAAGTTGTTGATGAAAAGTAAAACATTCCTAACTCTTCAACAAATCTTATTAGTCATCACCAAGAATTTCAAATCTATGGTGTAATAAGGTATGATGAATATGACACTCTTTAATAGGAACATGAGATGGAATTTTAGGAGTCAATAGAGGATGAATTTGATAATGTTGTTGCTTTTATGAATCAAACCATGATCACTTTAGAGGTCTCTCACATTTCTAAAGATCAATAATATTATGAGGTGATAATTGAAGATCATGATGAGTTTCTCTTTGTTGTAGATATGTTTGTTATTATAGACCCATATGAGTTTAATCCCAATAAGGTGGTGTCCAAGAAAGGATTTGGTCAAGTAATAACAAAGTCTAATCAGTAGCTTATACATCATCCTTGCTCATCACATGAAGGTGATTTAAATAGTTTTCCTTTTGATTCAAAATGATCAATTTTGATAATTTAGTTGTACATTGTAGTTATTATCTTATCTTCCCTCTAAGTGCTTTTTAGCATAGTGTATTTTTTCTTATTGCTTGTTGTTTTTTTTGTTGTGTGTGTGTGTGTGTGTGTGTGTGTGTGTGTGTGTGTGTGTTGATTTGTTGTGTTTATTTTTGTCAATGTTATGATAGTAAAGGTCAACTCATGCTTTGTGTTGAGTTGAGATGACTCCATATCCCAATGGATGGACTAGGCAACTGGTATAAAGTGCATAGAAGGCATGTAATCCCAGGAGGTCACCAAAGATGTTATCCAAAATTTAGATACCATTAATGAGGATCATTCAAAACTTTGACTTAATTGATATTAACTTTATTGATAGACATTATGAAGGCTTTGTATTGGTCATTAATGATTTAAGTTTATAGGTATTGTGTCTCCCTTGGCATCTTAAAAGGTTATTTAGGATGGTCTAGTTGGCAGCTAGTTCAATTCATGTTGTCTTGTCATCAAGTGGTCACTCTTTTTGGTCTTCATTTTGTGTTTAACATTGTTTAAGGTAAATTTGATAAAGTTAAGGTAAGTGAGAAATCAATTCAATGTGGAAGAATTCCCAAAGATATAAGGTAGTAATCTTGCCAGGAGCAACCATGGCCTAAAGCTAGTCAAAATGGGTCTAAAAAATAGAACTAGTATGTGGATCACATTGTTTCTAAGGCTATTTAGAGGGTTCAAGGTAATTTTTATAAGATTAAAGTATCTTATTACTTTAGTCTTATTATGTTTTTCAATGATAAATATGATACTAGCAAATATCAAATATAATGGTTTAGTGCTTAAAAAGAGGGGTTTATTAAAGTAATATAATACCTTGGTCATGAAATAATGTTATACTTAACCATACATTTCCCCTAGGTCTCATATAATTACTTTTCAATGTTGAACTTCTCTTTGTAACTTCTATTTATCCTTCTCCAACATACAAATGAAGATTTTTTAGATAATAGTAGGTAATAAAGGGTATGTGGCATTTTGGGAACTTATTTGACATTTGTACAGGTCAGGGGAAGTTGAAGAGTCGTTGAGTTCATCATCTCTAGTAGCACAAAGGGGAAGAGTAGTCATAATCTTGAGAAAAACATGTTTTTTATGGTCTTGTATAGAGATTTTTTTATGGTTAACAAGTTGAAAATTTACCCAAAGGTCCTCATGATCTTCTTAGACCTAAATACATGAATTAAGTGCATCTACAAATCCAAACAATGCAAAAACCCACTCCATTTCTCCTTTAGCCTTCTTGGTAACTCAAAACAAGCAACATGTTTTTACTTGGTACTTTTAGGAGAGAGAGTTGGAGTCTAATATCTTGGCCATAATATGGGACCCTAATTCCCTTCCACTTTGTGGCATTGGTTGTCTAGTTAATCCCCTTAAATCTATGAACAATCATTAAGAAGTTAAAGGGTAGAAAAGAATCTTTAAACCCCACCAAGGTTAGTTTTCTTTAATTTTAGAGTAATGGATCTCAATGAATGCATGGAGTTGATTTTATAATTTCATACAGGACCCCATTTACCCTCTCCCATCATTATCCAACATCTATTTGGCACGTGCATGTCTAAATGAGGCAAAATCTCTTGTTTGAGGGAGTTATGGGCATATATTAAGGAGCTCTAGATAGGTTTTATTTAGTTTGAATGTTGGTCTCACTAAGATTAACTCTAATAAAATTATATAAATCACTCACTCCTTCTAACAAGTTCCTTAGACTATATCTAATCATTAAATGAGTCAAAAGGTGAAGTTTGTAGGTTTAAATATTAAGCTTTTGACATATAAAGACCATGAATAAGATCTCCCATCACGTTTGCATATTCACATTCTTGAAAGACTCTCAAAGAGTTAGAATATTTAAGCATTATTTAATAATTTTTTACCTTGAAAATTTTATTTTCAAATATGGGCACTGGCTAGTTTTAGCAATTGGGAAAATGTAGAAAATGGCCAAGTAAAAGTCAATACAAATGCTAATTTTTAACTCTATGCATTTTGTATATGGGATTGAATTTATGCACATTATATTTTCCATTTCTCTCTGATGACCTTTAGATATCACCATGTAAAGATTATACATAATTTTAATTTTTTTGAATGTACAAACACGTGTGCAAAATGTGTGCATTGCTTAGTTTTAAAGATTAGGAAGATAGAAAATAGTTAAGTAAAAGTCATTATAAAAGCCAGTTTTGATGGCTACATATTTTACACTTAGGAAAGAAAATTTATGTGAATTTATTCACATTTTCACTCTTCCCACATATGGATATCTTTATGCAATGTTTCAAGGAAATTGGATACAATTTATCCCTATGAAAAGAGGTTTCAAGAGTGCACACTGGGCAGATTTGGTAACTGGGAAGGCACATAAAAGTCAATGTAAAAGCCAATTTTGATGGCTATTCATTTTTCAAGTGAAAATTAAATTGGTGTAAATTTATATACCAGTTAATTATACCCACATATTACTACCTTCAGTAAATATTTTGAAAGAATTTGAATTCATTAGACCATGTGAAATGCCTTCTGAAAAGTCCTTCACAAGCTAAATCTAAATATTAGAAAGATGCAAAAATCAATACAAAAGGTCATTTTGATTTTTTTTGAATTTGGCATATGGCAAATAATTTTATGCAAATTTCATCATCCTTATATATTTCCCACATTTGGCCACCATCATGAAAAATTTCATGAGAAATGGACATCATTTGACCCTATGAAAATGGCCTTGAAAATTCTCTTCTGGTAAAATAATGGAAACTACATTATGCACACATAGTACTTAAAAAATAACCTATGAAGTATAGCCAGACTACTAAGGATAAAACACTAACAAAAAACTCTAAAAACTAGTCAGAAAAAATACACAATTCTAAGTTAGAATTACCCCAAAAGGGAAATTTAAAGCATTTTAAAAGGTAATTTAAAGTTACTAAAACTCTTTCAGACTTGATAAAATTCCAAAATTCATATCAAGGACCAAGCAACTAATTAAGAGTATAGAAAGGAAGTAGTCATGATGAAGGCAAGAGGTTCCCAATGTGAAATTTTTAAAATGGGGCTTGTTGGAACCAAAAAATGGTGTCTTATTTGGGGAGAATGTTGTTAGGCATTCAAAATATATAATGCAAATCTCTAGTCAAAGCACTTTAAAAGTTATACTACAAATATTCACACCTAAACACAAGCATTAACTGTAAACAATCTCTTTAGACAAAATCAAAAATATGAAAGTATTGAAGTCTCCCTCAACTTGTGACATACTAAGTTTCAATTTTTTTATAGACCATCAATATGTGTAAGTGATTAATTATTTATAGCTATTGAATTCAAATGAACAACTCAGACTTACCTAGGTAATTATAACTTCTAAGGAGGAAATTATTTAGATTACTTGGTTTAGGAAGGAATGGCATGGGCATTATTCTACTATAATCAAGGCACTTATATCCTCAACAAAGATACCTTTTGTCCTACTCAAGGCCTTGCTCCACTACCAACTAGGCTGGAAAGCCTGTGATGGAAATTGCCTCAATCATTCTTTTGATAAAATATTGGCTTTTGTATTTTAAAATTAGTTTCCTTTGATATTTTCTTTCTAAAAAATATTTTTTTTAAGTTTAATTTATTGAGGGTTGGGAACCAATCCATGGGTATAATTATAGACTCAGTAAGTTCCTAACTAACAAAACAAATTCAAACTAAATCAATATTTCTATTTTTCGTTAGATATTAAATTAAGTGCATTTAATGGCCTCAACAAGAAAATGAAACTATTTTGAAATCCATAGGTTTTCTTTCAAATTATTAACCTTCACAGTTCAAAAAATACACAAAAGAAAATTGAAATAGACTATGTAATTGTTCAAGTATGACTCTTCATTTTCTAACTTCTAAGGCTTAGACAACTTTTAGGTTTACATTAGCCACTTTAGGTTCTTTATCCCACCAATGTAAGTAAAAAGGGGATTCCTTGAGGTTTTACTCTTTTACTCAATGCTTGTTATTTTCAAAATAGGGGTCATTGTTGCAATGCAATTTCTAAGTCAAGGGACAAGCTATAATGTTGAAGCAGAACAAAACCAAAAAAATAAAAAGTAAAAAATCAAACTACTTCAGAAAATAGGGAAACTAAACTAAGAAAACAAAACATAAAAAGTAGGAAACTATGTACACCTAATCTTTAAAAAAAAATTGGGAGGGTAGGTCTGAAAAATTAGCATAGCATGTCTTTCACTTGTTGGAAACAATAATTCCTTTTTATTAAATGGCTTTAGAAAGGCAAAGACATCCTTGTATTCACTAAAACTCTCCTTGAGTCTCCTTCTTACAAATCTTAGACCATTAGCAAGTATGTATTCAAAATAATCATGCTCCTTGTCCCAAAATTAGAAAAAGTATAACAATCAAAAAGATTTACCTAAAAATCATGCCAAAAAAAATAAGAGACTCAATTACCTTAAGCTTAGTGGTAGTGAACATTTGAGCAAGATGTTCAAGGCATGCCAATTCTTTGGGACTTAGCTCATCTATTGGATGACCATATTCCTTCTCATTTTTTTGCATAGGTTAATTACACTTTTCTAATTATTAAATTTGAATGATATCATCATCATTAGAGTTATCATCTTCTTCTACAAGCAAAGGCTAGGTATGTTTTTTTGAACTCACAATATCCTTTCACTCATCATCATCAAAGAAGTTGTCCTCCCCCTTAAGCATATCATAATTTATAAAACCAGGTATTATAGGATTAGCTTTCTCATATAAAAAAAATTCCATTACAACAATGGAAGGATCTTGCACATTTGGATGGTTAGGCACAACACTATAAAAAGGGAACACATCTTTCACTTGACTTTTTTTTTTGGCATAGTAATTGATTGGTAACTTGAACAACTTATTTGAAATCCATGGCCAAGCTATTTACTGCAAACATCCTTACAAATGTGGCAGTTAGGGAGTCTAAAGCATGTAAAAATATATCTCAAATATTTGTTTTAAGTCTAAAGCATGTAAAAATATATCTCAAATATTTGTTTTAAGAGGTCTAAGACCAACAAAGACTTTAGTGTGACTCTTATGGAACCTAAAAATGAAATCTATAATCAACTCAAGAGGTAATTTCTTCATTATAATAAATTCATACAATAAAACATGAGGATCAATCTCTAGACCGAACTGAAGTAAAAACAAAATTTTTAATTTAGCTCAACTAGTAATACAATTGGGTTACAAAAATAAAAACCAATCAAATTCCTCTCCTTTCAAAGTGAAAGGAAATAATCTATAGGAAACATCCTCAAATTTTACATTTAAAACATGCATGGTATATTTTTAAGTAACAAGATCCTCTTCAGTAGTTCTTTCATGATTTTTTTTAACCTAGGAGGAAAATAAAAGGGATCCTCAGGAAATTTATGTTGAATTCCTAGGATGTTTATGGCTAATTCACCAAGCCAAGACATGGGTGTTGTTGGCAATTAGAGATAGACTAAAAATGATATCAATAGTGTACAATACTATCTCTAATGGTTCTTCCTATACTATGTTTCAATAAATTAAATCAAGGAGCATGAACCTAGATTTGGGCCTTATTATTTATGTAGTGGGATCCAGGTTGCTTTCAAACAAACAATAATTAAAAGACAAACTAGCAAGAAAAATAGTTGGCCCTCTTTCTAGTGCCAAAAATGTTGATCCCTCCAATTGACCCTCGAAGGAAACAAGCATTTTGAGAGGTCTAAGGGGAGGTAACATGCACATGGGTTAAAATGTCCCAATCAATTTTAAGACTATGTTAGTTAGTCCAAGGGTTGAATGGATCCCAAATTCAATCTAAGAGTAACAGCTACTACCACCATAGGTTCACATTTATATGAGCATTTCATACTTATTTACTTACTAGGTACTTGTATAAATATTTTTTCCTATTTGATTCAATCAATAAATCACTTAAACACTTCTCTGTAATTTATTTCACACCCTAGACTAAGCTAGAACATTATCAAAGAGTTCAAAAGAGAGATATTAGGGTAAGCAATAAAATAATGTTGTTTTAGATATAAATAAACCTCTTGATTCCAAAGAATTGAAATCATCCTAACCATAGTTATACCACTGTGTGACTAGTCTAGTTGTTGCACAAATGTGAGCCACTCAATGGGCAAGCTTCTAAGGACACTATTATGAAATCCATTTATCCATGAATCCACTCTAAATATAGTCTAAATTATATTCTATAGGTGTTGTGCACAATGACTAAGAGAAGACTAAATTAAAGCATGAACAAATTCAACATCCTAGCTATGATAGTTATTTTGCAACACAACTAAGACAATCACCTACAAATATGAATGCTCAAGTTGTAAATCCTTCACCAAATGTAAACATCCAAATATTTTTAGTAACAACACATAAAGCTTTTGAAACACCTCAAAGCTAAAATCATATAAAGGATAGGATGTTTAAAAGAAAACTAAAAATATCTTGGAAGGAATTAGACTAGCATAAGCACAATCTAATTTCCACATTCATCTCTATAATTAGAGCATAATATCAATCTTAACATCAATTAACTAGTTAAATTAGAAGACTAGAGACATCATATGATAAAAACCTAATCAAATGTGTATTTATCATTATCAATGTTTTATGTTTAAATACATATCTCTAGGAAGGAAAACAAGGAAACAAAGTAAATACGAAAAGGTAGGTACAATCCCAACATAGTTCTAGCAGAGCTTTGGCACAAGAAAAATCCAACCTCTTCTATAATAATTTGCAGTAGTATTATAGAAACTTTAGTCAAATATTTAGTCAAATTCCCCTCCAAAAGTGGTTTTAAATGTTTAATTGTATCCACACACCAAGGCTCAGCCTCAATGAACAAAATCACATTCTAAAAGCACTAGATGACAAAACACATTTTCCACATGCATTAAATGACAAAACATAAAGATCAGCCCACTTTAGCATATGTTTGGCTCTTGGTAACTCCTCTTACCTTGATTAGTGTGCTCCTGTTGTCCAAATCATTCTAAAATATCAAATAGAACATATTTCTTCCTTATAAAAGGTGAAATATATCAAATAAAATTACAAGCATGAAGCATTTAGAAGCAACATGATCCCATGATTAAAATATTAATAGATTTTCAATCTCATATTTCTATTATTTTAAAATAACATCATTGTAAATATGTAAAAACCATATGTCTAATGTAAAAAGTGGCATAAAAATAGAGTTAAAAATAAAAATATATGGCTTAAAAACTAACATGGAGTCGTGCACAACCACATCAACATCTTCAAAAATGCTTAAAGAGAAATTTGCAAGATAAAACATGAATAATACCCATCACATCTTATATTTATAGATATCTCTTGAAAATATGCTCAAAAATATATCTTTATTTTTTTTGCAATAATAAAATTAATCCTTACATACTATCCTTTGAGTTCTTCTTAGTCAAAAGTTGGCTAAGTGACAAATCTTCCTAGAAGGGTCACTTCAGATTGTCATATCTTTTCATTGGAAAATCCAATAGTTACAAAAATAACTTGATTATATTTTTATGTCATCAGGTTATGACCCTACAAGTTTTTAATCAATTTTGAGTTCATTTAATCCTAATAACATGGATTTTAAAATTGTACATAAGTTATATTTGAAAATTGGAAATGCAAAAAATGATCAAGTAAAAACTAGTGCAGAATCTAATTTTCAATCCTATGCATTTCACATGTAGGAGTGAATTTTTATGACTTTCCTTACCAATACATTTTCCCCATATTTGACTATCTTCATATAATTTTTTAGGATTATTTGGTCTCATTTAGTCATGTAAAATTGGGTTTTAATAGTGCACAATGGCTATATTTGGTCACTGAGAAGACAGAAATATGTGTACTAGCTAGTTTTCATGGCTACACACCTTACACATAAGAATTAATTTCACATGACTTCACATTATGCTTTCCTTCTATTTGGATATCATCATAAAACATTTCAAGAGAAATAGATGTGATTTAAACCTAAAAAATTACATGTGAATAATGTGCACTTGATCATTTTGATAATTTGAAATGCAAAAAATGACCAGAATGTCATTTTGACTGTCTCGCACTTAACCCCTAGAAGTAAATTTAGTGTGACTTCTTTCACTAATTAATTCTCATCACATATGGATATTTTCATGGAAAATTTTTATTTAATTTAATAATGTTTGGCTCTACAAAAATTATTTTCAAATGTGTGCACTTGGCAGGTTTAGAAATTAGGAAGGTGTTGAAAATGGCTAAGTAAAAACTAACATAATTTCTAGTTTTTAACTCTGTCCATTTCACACATGGGATTGAATTTTTCACATAATATTTTATATTTCAAACTAATGACTTTTTTATATCATGATGAAAATATTTTTTAGAATTTTAATTAGTTTTAATGTGAAAACATGTGTGAAATGTGTGCACTACTTAGATTTGATAATGAGAAGATAAAACATAGCTCAACGTAAAAGCCAATTTTTATGGCTTCACATTTCACACTTAGGAAAAAAAAATTATGACTTTCTTCACATTGTCACTCTTCATGTATATGACTATATTTATGCAAATTTTTAATAAAATTGGATATAATTTAGCCCTACAAAATGAGGTTTAAAGAGTGTGCATTGGGCAGATTTGGTAACTGGGAAGGCATAGAAAATGGCCAAGTAAACTCAGTGTAAAAGCCAATTTTGATGGTTGTACATTTTTCAAATGGAAAGGAAATTGGTGCAAAATTATAGACCATTTAATGATACCCACATATGAATACCTTTAGGAAATATTTTAGAATAATTTTAATTCATTAGACCATGAAAAATTCCTTACAAAAAGTACTTTGCAAGCTAAATCTGAAAATCATAAAGATGCAAAAATCAACGCAAAAGGTCATTTTGATTGTTGTGAATTTAGCATATGGTAAATAATTTTGTGTGACTTTCATCACCCTTATATAATTTCCATATTTGGTCACCCTCATGGAAAAATTCATGAGAAATAGATGTCACTTATCCCTACGAAAATGGCCTTCAAAATTGTCTTCTAGTAAAATAATGGAAATTGCACTATGCACCTAGAACACTTAGAAAATTATCTACAAAGCAGAGCCATATTGCTAAGGGGAAAACCCTAGCAAAAACTCTTAAAAGTAATCAAACAACCTACACATGTCTAAGTCATATTTAGCCAAAAATGGAATTTTAAAGCATTTTAAAATGTAATGTAAAGTTAATAAGACTCTTTCAGACTTGAGAAAAATCCAAAAATCATATCAAGGACCAAGAAACTAAGCAAAAGTAGAGAAAGGAAACAATCATACTGAAGGAAAAATGGTCCCCATGTGAAATTTTGAATATGGGGTGTGTTAGACCTAACATTATACATAGTGTTATGATTGATAATGGTTTTAGTCAGATTGTATGTACTATGACATTACTCAGACATTTGGTATATACACATTATGATTTTTTCCTTCAATTATAATGATCAAATCCTTCGATGGGAAGATATAAGTGTTGGGTGAGATTGATCTACCTCTTTAGGTTGGTCCAACACTTGTGACTATTACCTTTTCAATTATACCACACATGGGAATCTTTAAAATGTTATTGGGATGTATTTAGATACATAAGGTCTATGCAGTACCTTCCAAAATGCATGGTTATCTTAAGTATATTCATGATAATAGGGTAATTATAGTTTTTAGGATTCCATATGAATATCTTTCCCAATAAGAAAAGTTTGTTTAATGATAGTTGATTATACAATCTACTAATTTTTATCATGCATGAAATGGTAAGCAACATGCAATTCCCTTTCCTAGGCACCCCATAATTGAGAGTCCCTTACATTAGTGATCTATAGTGGATTATTTAAGATCCTCATTCATATCTCCATGGCATATCCATTTACCTACATTACAACACCATGTTTTAAAATGGGTAATAAGACACACTATTACACCAAATAAATTATAGCTTATTAAACAATGTGTTCCACGAACCCATATACCCATTATTACTGCTTCATGACCACAAATTCTTATGAGACATAAATAGAGTATTATAGATTCTACACATTTATATTTAGCATATATACATGATATTTGGTAGCATGACCTATTTATGACATCGCATTCAGAGCATAGATCACCCTATGAGCATCCCTAAGATGGGATCATTGGCTAGGACTCCATTTCCAAACATTCCAAAAAATGAAAAAATCCAAAAAAATCAAATATTCAAGAAAATACAAAAACATTCAAATAATCAAAAATACCAAAAGTATTTATCATTTCACATGTCTACTAGTTTTTTCATATGTTGATTACTTTATGTTAGTATATAGTATATCATTTCTACACACACATATATTTCATGGGTACTTTAGTGTGATATAGGTATACATTAGACCCATGATACTCAAGTATGCAGATGTTGAACCTTTCCTTTTCCATTGTGATACACTACATTGAGGGCATCTTTATTCTATATGATCATGATTGACATAGGCTCTATTATTTTATGATCATTTTCCATTATCTTACTGAGTTTATATATATATTTCACATGCATTTACTCATGTTTATATATTACAGTGTTTTTGATATGCTATTATACATAATATTTTACTAAAACATGTATGCAGGGACTAGTATCACATGATTATGATAGTTGTTTATATTTCATTACTTCAACTATTTACATTAGCTTACTTGAGTTTACTTCTTTATCTTGCTTGTGGAACATTTGAACATGTTTATTTTCTTGTTTACTACTATACCCTAAGTGTTTATTTTTTATTTGGTGTGTGTACATTTACATATGTCTTCCACTTGAGTGTGCATAATTTTAATATGCCCCTTGTTTGTGGTCTTCTTGGACTCCTCTTTATGTGACATTTGAGTACTCTTGTATGTGTGCTTGATTTTATTTTGAGTTTGATATCTTTTAAATGATTTTATGATTCATATAATTCATATTAGGGTTTGTTATGTATTCATATTGTGAGATTAATTTATATATATACTTTGACATGACATAACTATATGATTCTTTCACTACATGATTCACACAAATGAAATATAATTATCTTATCCTTTTGAAAAAAGGTGATTATCACTTTTGAAATCCTCTCACCTCAAAATGGGAGCATATCAATGGGTTAATTTTTGGAGAGTTTTCAATGATGTCATAGTGATGTCATGAAAGTGTCTAGGTGAGTGGATGAAGTACCTTGATACTCTAAGTGACAATGACAAAGTGTGCAATGTGCTTGTCCTAGTATGCTTGAAGTATGTTTAGTTGATCTTTAGTTTTAGCATGGTTTGAGATAATTAAAGATGATTTTAAAGTATCAAAAATGTTCAAGGGGTCCTATCAGTGATCAAGTATGATTGGATATCTTGTGTGTATAAGTGGAATTCATCTGGTAGTCCATAGTTTTCATCTAGACATTTTGGGTCTAGTGGCATGAAATCTAAGTAGGTAGTTTGTTGATGTCACCAGTATCACGTGTGAATGAGTTAGGGGTACTTGGTCACATGGTTGTGATAAAATTGTTGCCTAGTTTTTATACACTATATTTAAATTCATGAAATTAATTTCAACATAAGATATGCAAGTGAAAATTTAGGATCCCAAGCATTTTGATAGTGTTTTCCCATACTTAGCCAAATTTTTAATGTGGTAAGAAAAGTTGAGTAGGCATTTTGATGGTATTATCTTTTGCATACGTGAAGGTGTCAAGAGAAAATTATCATATGAGTTTGTTAAATTCTTTACCTAGTTTATATTCACTAAATTTTAAGTCATGCAATGAAATTCATCAAAAGATATGCATGTGCAAAGTTCACCTTCTAAATAGTTCTTGACATAGTTGGCTCTGTGGCAAAAAAATCTAAGTGGGCAGATTAATGGAATTATATCTCACATGTGTGAAGGTTTTAGAATTATTTTGAAACATTTTTGGAATACCCTATGAGCTAATATCACACGGTGCAAATGTTAGAACATGCAAGTGAGCGAGGTAAAATATATGACTGTGCAAACTTGGTCTTCTAAGAAGATAGCAATGGTCCCCATACTTAGTCTATTTTGCATGGTTTTAAAGATCAGGACTAGATGGATATCTAATGTCTCATAGGTGATCTTAAAATGAAGAAAAATGGTGTTTTTTTTAATCTAATATGTGAGCACATGAGATGAGGATAAAGTTTTTGAAGTTTAATTGTGACCGTTGGGATTAGAATATTCGAATTTGCAAAGAAAAAACTAGTGCACTATATTTGGCCTATAAATTTTGATCCAAGATGAATTTCTTGATGGATACAAAATAAAAGTTTTAGAGGAATCCATGTCACATCCATAAATAGTTATTATAATGTTTTATTATTTATGAAATCAAAGTTATGGTTCTCCAAAGTTGACTATGTGTTTGACTGTGTTCTGCAAGTGACCCAAGAAGGATATTTGAGCTTGTGTTGTTGTTTCAATGTTTCATGATGGATTAGCTATTAGAATGTGTTATATAATTCATAAGGATATTATATATGTATTTTTTATGTGTTATCAATCTATCTTGAGTATGAATAATGCTTAATAAATTTATTGTGTCTGTTCATAATGTTCCTAAGTACAAGGTCTATGTTTGAGTTTATGGAGCATATGTAGAGGTGAGAAAATATAATTTTAATCATTTGAGGAAGTCTAAAGGGTCATGTTTAGTGGACCTATACATTTTAAATTGGTATTGTGTTATTTTTTTTTGCAATGGAGTGTTAAAGGAGTGAATGGGTCTCTATAAGACCTATAAGTGATACAAAGGCCTAATTGAAAGGTGTAGTTGATTAAGGGTGACCCATAGATGATATGGCTGACCTATGTGTATTGTGTTGAGATATGTATTTATATTTTAGAAGTGTTAAGGTATAATTCAAGTCCAATTTCTGACCAAGGTGTTGATAATCATGAATGGTCTATAAATAGTGAAACCAAAGATGATGGTTTCTAGATTAGAGAGAGGCTTGTGTGTGTGGTTTAGAGTGAAGGGTTGAGAGGAAAAGGAGAGTAAGTTTACCCAATGGATGGGTTGTTGAGTAGATTATATTTAGGTCTATTTTTATGACCATTTATTCATGTTATTGATGTGGTGATAGAGTTTTTACTTAGGAGTGAAGAGTGATCCAAAAGGTGTCTTTGGATGCATTAAGTGTGCAGAGTTGAAGAGAGTTGATATACTTTGTATCTCCATCAGATTGGTATGAAATAAATGTTTTATGAGATTTTCTATTCATAGGTGTTATGCTCAACATCTAAAGGTTTTTATCCTCCTTGTAAGGTGAAACTTTCTAAAGGTCTAGTTGTTGTGTCATCTCAGTTAGATAGGTGTAGTATCTCCTTGTGGGATTGCAGTCTCACTAAAATGAGGGATGGTAGTTCCTTGAAAATTTATTTCTAATCTAAATTGGTTTTTTTATTATAAGATAGTGGTTTAATTTCAAGTTTTGGTGGTTTTACTCCCCCAAGAGGGTTTCCCACATATGTCATGTGTTATGTGCTTGATCTTGCATTGTCTCTCTTGTTTATGTTATGAATGATGTGTATGCTTCATGAATGCTTGTGGTAATTGATTAAAAGTTTTTAAAGGTTTGAAATTAAAGTTGGATTATTTGGTCTCACTGATTCACCCCCCCCATCTCAATGATTGTACCTCTAATAATTGGTATTAGAATGGGTCCTTTGGTAAAGGCTTGATAGCTTGAAGGTGATCCAAGATATAATATGGGTAGTCATCCAATGCAAGGAGGTTTATCTACAAATAAAACACCGATGTTAAATGGATCAAATTATTATTTTTGAAGTACAAGGATGAGGACATACATTATGTCCCTAGGGTTTGATGTATGGTAATATGTTGTGGATGGTTATATTACTCCTATTACTCCATCTAGTGTTGTAGACAAGAAATTGTTTGAGAATAATTACAAGGCAATGAATGCCATTAATTGTGGTCTCAAAGAGGCTAAGTTCACCAAGGTAATCCATTTTAAATATTCTAAATAGACATGGATAAATTATAGATCATTAATGAAGAATATACAAAGGTTAAGTTGGAAAAGTTGTAGACTCACTAAAGACAATTTGAGAGTCTTAAAATGAAAGAGGAAGATTTTGTGGTATCCTTTTTGTAGAGAGATGATGAGATTGTGAATATCATCAGAGGTCTTAGAGAAAACCTTGAAGATTCTACTATAGTTTAAAATTTATTAAGGTCTCTATCTCTCAAGGTATTAAGAATACATGACTCCACATATATATAGTTGATAGAATGGGTAACATTTGACTCAGTTTACATAATTTACATAGTTCATATATACATTCGAGACATAATTCGATGTATTTGGCACAAATTTGAGATATATATGTTCATATTTGTGATACATCTTATACACATGTTATAGAGAAAAGGTTACATTTTTACAGATACTTTAGCTTAAGATATATTCTAGGCACACATATACCAAATTTATAAATACACTTTCAGATTATACATATATTTATGCATTGACCTTATTAAGGTATACCATTTGATATTTTATCTACTATAGTAGTGGGTTTTTTTTATTAGTGCAATTGAGATTTTTCACTCTTAATGGACTTAACACTATGATTCTATTACTACAGTTTGATATATTTATACCATCAGACTCAGGGGAGATTGTCTAAATTGGTTAAATTGGCTACTATGATTATATGATATCTTGATACACTTGAGTTATGAAATTGAGATTTTGTGCTCTCAATGTACTTGCCATAATTCATAATTATACAAAATTTGGGTCATGATCACCCTCTAATTACCCTCTTCTCATCTCTAATGTCCATTTATGAACCTCTCTAATGCTTCAACTAGGAATCATCTCTACCAAGATAAACTACTAAGGGGTAACATGGTTACATCGAAACATAGGTGTACTCCTTCCTTAATCTCTTTCTTTCAATTTTTTTTAAATTATTTAATTTTAGATTGTATGAATTAATTACACTTTTAACGTCCTCTTAGTTTTATGTCATTCACATATAGTAAAATTCAAGTGGGCTCAAGTAAATACAAGGTATGTTGTGCATATCACGGTATGCTTTTAACCTTTAATTTAATAATTTTATCCTTATACATTACTAGATTAAATTGGGAGAAACTTAGATGTTTAAATCTCAATTATATGTTAAACTAGCCTTGTACACTTAAAAAATATATATTAATCCTATACCCTTTAGTTTAACCTTCATTGCAACCAAAAGGCTCACATTCACCACCTCACTAGGTTTAATCACTTATTTATTAGTCCAATATTAATTATTATGATTATCTAGATCACATGTAGCTATAGAATGCCTAAAATTTGGTATATATCCTTCACTGTCAGTTATAAAACCTTGGTTACTTTCCTCCTTCCTAGATAGTTGCCTTTAGAATAGGATAATAGCATTGATGCTACTATCCCTGCTCCAACATAAGTGTCCTTACCCTATAAACACTCAAATTTATAAATCATTTTATGTGCACGGGTCACATAATAATGTCACTAACCCTTCTATGAGGATCATATCAAAAGATTTAGTATAAATATAAGTAAAAACTTACTCATTATTCATCTAGAATTGACTAAGAATCACCTCTCAAGATTAGACATAGTACTATATTCAAAATTGTAAAACTAATCTATTGTAACTTATTCATTCCTATTTGAATATCATTTATAGGATAATTCATACTAAAAGTTTGAATCACTTAAAAGACAGCCCATGAACCATATTTGTCAAGTTATAAGCTAGATCACCACATGCATCTTCATTAATATATTTCACCCTTATGTACACACATTCCTACACATAGTGGAAAATGACATGAGTCAGACTCCCTCCTTGGAGTATTGTCTATGTAGGTAGTTCTCATTAATATAGGGGTCTTTGGGGTCAAGTTGACACCATGAGCCCACAAACCCATTTTTGGCAAGGTAACCTAACCTAAGGTGAAGAGTTAGGGTTTGAGCTACAAATAGTGATACAAAGCTTTTGTGTGAGATTCAAATACATAAAAATAAAGGTGACATAAAGCATATAAATACAAAGGTGGTTTGCATCTTGATACAATAATCATTTCATATAAGATAGTTGCATTGAGATTCAGATAGTAATGTTGATACAAGTGTCCAAGGTCGATGCAAGTGTCTAGGTATCCAAAAATAATATTTTTAGAATCTGAAGACTATTTCCTAAACATCAAATAGACTATTTCCATACCTATACATAATATATATTTTTGTGCATTATTGATTAGGTTAAGTATTATTTCTTATTCCTAATTACACAATAAAAATATTGTTTTACATTGTACTTTTTATATTTAGTATTTTTTGTAAGCACTACAATTGAATATCATAAATCAAATAATTTAATTAGCCTACTTTTAATAATAGGGTAGTTCACTCTTTAATAACATATTCATTTAAAACCTTTAATTCTAAAAAATCCTTAAACACAAATAAAACACTTATTGCTATCAAGTAATAATTCACGTGCATAAGAGCTAAGTTTAATAGAAAAAACAAGGTATAAGGGTGATTAAGTCAAGGATTTGAATGACTGTGTAGACTCTCAAATATAATTTCTCATTCATTGATTAGTGTCATACCACTATTTTAGATCACTAACTATAAAGAAAAAATTGTGTTTATAGTCCATTAACCCTTTTTTCAAGGGTATGGTGAAAATAACTTCCCTCGGTGATATGTTACTCTGAAGTGTACCACAAATCAAATAATACAAGATATTTTCTATACTATAAATAAGGGACCCTTATAATTTATGATATACCTTGAGGTATGTAGAAATTAAACTCCATGTTTAGTGAACTATATAATGGCTATGAGTATTGGGGTAGACCCCCTCACACCATGATATCTATAAAATAGATTAGCCCATAGCCCATATGATAGTCACTAATTAGAATTACAACTCCTAGAACATAGTTATAAAAACAAGAATAAGAAAAATAAAATAAAGAGAAAATAAAAGAGATATTTTTGTGTATAGATATCAAAAAAAATGTCCCAAGTTTGAAAGATAGAGCTTTTTTGTAAGATGATGATACAAGGTGAAAAGAAAATTTCTTCAGTGTTGGATTACTCCAAGGTTGAGGAATATTGACTCATGGTTTGAGGTTTATATCCAAGATTGAAAGTTATTTTCTTTTAGTATCAGGAATTTATAGAGATATTTATGAAATCTTAGGATAAAAATCAAATAAATAGTAAGCAATGTTTTAAGTATAGCAGGATCAACAAAATGTTTAACCTATTTTGAATTGAAAATGAATCAAATAAATTAATCTAAACTATTAAAATTTAAATAAATTAAATATATAGATATCAAAGTAAAGTATAGAATTTACATAATTGAAAATTAGCTAAAACTGGTAAATTGATCAATAGATATTCAAACATCCCTCAAACTAATTTTATGTTGACTATATAGGCTAACTATTACTATAAAATCCCTAAGAAGACCTATAAATTATTTTTCAACAAAAAATAGAATTCTAAATTGTGTTGGGTCAAGGTCGCACTAGGTGGACAAGTGCACATTGTTGGGTGAATATTTTGTCAACCAGCTAACTAGTGACCAAAATAGTTCCTATCACCATAGCATAGGGAGATGGGTCATCTTGGTGTGTAGGTTTACTACATCAATAGGGGACAAATCTCTCCTCTCATTAAGGGGAGGTTCCCTATTAAATATGCAAAGCTATATACAATATAAATAAGCAGAAAGTAAGACACAGGGGTGAGACAAACCATCCATCTCTCTTCTTTAAGAGATGATGCACATAGACAAAGGAGAAAATCTTAGATATAAATGTTGAAGGAACTTCTCTTCTTTTAGAAGTGTTGCTATAGGAAAAAGTAGGAGTTTCTTTCAGATAGTGAAATAACCAGTGATAAAAAGGGGCATAGTAACAATAGGATGAAATAGAGCACAAAGTCTCCACCTCAACTGCCTAAACAGTATATCACAAAGGATAATGGGGGCACAAAGTCACCCCAGAATCCTTGACATAAAAAGAAAATGAAAACATAGACTAAAATCAATTGTGAAAGTGCAAAGTCTTCTCACAGTTGGTTTCAAGACACTTCCCTATTACCTTCACTAATTTTGCATACCAAATTAAATGAATAAGGACACCTTCAGATGACACAAGTCAGAATAGCACAAAGTCTAGAAAAACTTGCTTTCTCATTCAAATAATAAGGAAAATGAAATTACAACCTGAGCTCAAAGTCTCAGTCTTTCTCTTTCAAAATGGGTAGAGTTTCGCTCTTGTAATAAATGAGAGATTACAATATATAGCACTCTAAGAAAGACTCAGGCACTTGTTTTCTATAAAATGGCCCATGCTATGCATTTAATGCCTTGAATGCATTTCCAAGTTTGTCAAAGGACTGCATTAAAAATAGGGTAGCTGTCTTAACTATGGCATGTCATTTCATCCCATATGTCTTCTCTTGAGTCTGGATCATCTAGTCTATCCCCTCTGACATCTATGCAGCTATCTATTTGTCTTTACTTTATGGAAGGAAAAAATAGGCCACGTCCTTAAATTGCAAGCCAAAATACCTACTTAGTGGACTATTCCACCTACTAAAATTACTTCTACATAGACATTTTGAGATTTTCCCTCTTTTTGCTTTTGTCTTTTCTAGCTTTGTCTCTTCTTATTGTGATTTGAGCTATCGGGCTATCTTTTCAGCTAGTCGCTTGGTTCTTCCTTCAAGTTTTGTGCTTTATGTGAATTTTAATGGATATTCCCTTACCTTAAATTTGGCATCTATGGGGATATCATTGGTTGAATATTTCAATGGTTCAGGTAGCCATCTTGACTCCTTGGTTCAATTGCTTTCTTGCTTCAATCACTTTATTGGTTCAATCACTTTATTGGTTCAATCACTTTATTGGTTTAATCACTTTCCTACTCCTTGGTTGAACCATCACTTTCATTTGAACTTGCCTTTGGAATCATCCATGTTATTTCTCTCTTTGCTTGAGGCCGCCTTTGAACTTTTGAACCATGTTGAACCATTGAACTTCCAAGTTTAATCAGTTCATTGGTTTATTCTGTGTCTCGCTCAAACACTGCTTCCTTTATCTTTCTAAGCTTTGGTTGAACCTTTGAACCTTGAACCCATTGAAATTTTGAACCAAAGTGGTTCAAATCTCAATGGTTTAATGCCTTTGTCCTTTATCATTTTCCAATTGAACTATTTTGATTAAACTAAGGCGTTGAACCAATCCTGGAAACGATTGAGTGTTAGAAGCTTGTTCTTTTGACTGAACTCACCTACAGAAGTTTTTTTAACCTATTAAACCAATGAATCCCTTCACAGAAAAGCTTAAAAATGAGGAATTTGAAAGCTCAAAACAAATTTTGAGAAGGAAAGAGAAATTTTGGTCCGATGAACCAAAATAGTTCATAGGTTGTCCCAAAAATGTCACTCATTTTTTGGGGACAACAGCTAGCTCCAGTTGGGAAACTTCCTTTAGTTGAAAACTTGGAACAGCTGAGGGGAGTAGAAACTAGAATCTTCAGTGCCTTAAAGTGTGCCATTGGGCTATGGAGTCATGTTACCCAAGAAGAAAAGCTCCAAAAAATGAAAATGAAAAGCACAAAATAGAACTAAAGACTATACAGATATACATATGTATAGATGATCTTATTTGATACTTCAATAATTGGAGTACCTCAGATGTTACACCCTAAGAGGCAGCAAAAATGGCACTCTATCTTGATAAACCAGCAAGAAGCCATTTTCTCCCCAAAATTAGTGATGGGTGAATAGAACTCTCCACTAGGAAACCACTTTTCTGTGTCTTCCCCTTGGTTTTCTTCTCCTCTTGCCCCAAAGCAAGACTTGACTTTTGGTCCAAAAACCATGAATCTTTACTCTCCTGGCAAAGATTTCCTTTTCCTAATTTTGATGGGTATCAACATGGCCTAATACAATAATTTGTTATTCTGATAGCTCAGCCCAGCACATGTCTTGATTTTCCCCCTCAGATATCTCAGATTCTTCTTCATTTGGAGGGGAGGGTTCTTCTGCACTTATGCTACACTCCACCAATTCCTTTTCTATTTCATGCCTACCTAAAGACTCAAAAAAAATTTGGGCTACAGGGGCCACCATTTGGGTCTTGACACATTTGACATGATTAATTATGTCAAATGGCAAGGTTAGACTAGGCACAGGGGATGGGAGTTCTTCCTTTTGGTTTATAGGAGGGGTGGGAGGACTAGCCTGCAAATTTGAAGTAGAAGGTGCGAAAATGTTTGGGATACTTACTTTCTTAGCAATCACTGGGTCCTTTGGTTGGATAGGTAGAGTGGCCCCACACTTAGCAATCAAAATTATAGGTTGAGGTCACTCCTCTATTTCTCCTTTATCAGCTTGTTGAGCTAACTAATTTTGGGACTGGGTGACCACAGCATATGATCCCTCAGATGATTCACCTTTACTTTTGGGTTCATCCTGGTAATCCAAAAAACTAATGTGGGAGTCATCAGCTAACTCTTCTTGATCCTCTATGAAGAGACCAGCATCATTTTCTTGATTAAACTCAAGTTGGAAAGAGAAATCATGCTCTATTTCCAAATACCCAACTATTGAGTTGGCTGGAGGTGCTTTAATGGTAGGGTTCCTCAGTGGGGGAGGAAGATGATTGGGTTGACCTTGATGTGCTTGATTAGGGAATGTCCTCCTTGGTACATCTTTGTATGAAGGAGTAGATGACATCCCTTGTGTCATTTGTCTTCTGAGGGCTAGCACTTCATTTGCTAGCTTCTACACCATTGGATCAGTGGCGACTGCAGGTGAGTTATCAAAAGATGAGGAAGATGTGCCTCTATTTGAATCCCTTCTTATCTTTCCAGCCAAGATAAGGTCATCTTCTAACTCAGTGGCTAAGTCTTAAGTAGCTTCGAGATCTATGTGGCCAGAATGTCTTAGCAAAAAACCCACTTTAGGTAGTTGTGAGTTTATGAAGAAGCATTTGAGGTTCTCGAGTGTGGGCTGAGCAACTATAGGAATCCTGTTTCTCAACTTGTCAAATTTTGCAATAAAATCCCTCATGGGCTCATGAGGTTCCTTCTTCATCTATGTAAGTTGGGCTAGCAAAGCATGAACATCTTCTACAAGTTTGAACCTTGATTCAAACTTGGCTTTGATAGTGTCCTGGCCAGTCACTGATTTAGTCTACAGATGGTAAAACTAGTTTACAGTAACACCTTGTAGTGTCTCCATGAAAATCTTGACTACCACGTCTTCAAATTCCACTCCTATCACACCACAGGCTATGGTGAAGGTTGCAATGTGTTCATCAGGGTGGACTCTTCCATCACCAAAGAATTTGGGGAAATACTTCCTTGAACTAAGTGGTAACTCATGCAGGGGTGGAGTTAGATTAAGTCAACCAAATGAGTTACCCCAAGGGCCTCGAACTACCATGATTGGATTATGAAAAATAGGGATAAAACATCTAAGTGGAGTTTCCATATTATAAGACAAAAATGGAAAAGAAACTAGCCCTACTTTAGCTTAAATCTTGAGGCTTCAAACTGTGCTTTCTTTCCTAACAGCTCTAGTTTTGCAGACCAGATAATATAAGAGAAGATGGAGGAAAATGGTAATGCTATAATGATAATGAGTAAGACACAAAATGGAGTCACTAGAGTCTATATAATGGATAAGGGAAGGAACTGCTTCAATCTGAAACTTGAGGCTTCAGACTACACGTTCATCCCCAACAGAGTCACCAAAAAATGTTGGGTGAATATTTTGTCAGCCAGCTAACTGGTGACCAAAATAGTTCCTATCACCATAGCATAGGGAGATGGGTCATCCTGGTGTGCAGGTTTACTACATCAACAAGGGATGAATCTCTCCTCTCATCAAGGGGAGGTTCCCTATTAAATATGCAAAGCTATATAAAATATAAATAAGTAGAAAGTAAGATATGGGGGTGAGACAAACCATCCATCTCTCTTCTTTTAGAGATGATGCACACAAATAAAAGATAAAATCTTGGATATAAATGCTGAAGGCACTTCTCTTCTTTCAGAAGTGTTGCTACAGGAAAAAGCAAGAGTTTCTTTCGGATAGTGAAATAACTAGTGATAAAAAGGGGCGTAGTAATAGCAGGATGAAACAGAGTGCGAAGTCTCCACCTCAACTGCCCAAAGAGTATATCACAAAGGATAATGGGGGCACAAAGTCACCCCAAAATCCTAAATGCAAAAATAAAATGAAAACATAGACTGAAATCAATTGTGAAAGTGCAAAGTCTTCTCACAGTTGGTTTTAGGACACTTCCCTATTACCTTCACTAATTATGCATATCAATTTAAATGAATAAGGAAACCTTTAGATGACACAAGTCAGAATAGCACAAAGTCTAGAAAAACTTGCTTTCTCATTCAAATAACAAGGAAAATGAAATTACAACTTGAGCTCAAAGTCTCAGTCTTTCTCTTTCAAAATGCGCAGAGTTTCACTCTTGTAAAATGAAAAAGTCTCCTTTGTAACAAATGAGAGATTACAATATATAGCACTCCAAGAAAGACTTGGGTGCTTGTTTTCCATAAAATGGCCCATGATGTGCATTCAATGCCTTGAATGCATTTCTAGGTTTGTCAAAGGACTGCATTGAAAATAGGGCAACTGTCTTAACTATGGCATGTCATTTCATCCCATATGTCTTCTCTCAAGTTTGTATCATCTGGCTATCCCCTCTAATGTCTATGTAGCTGTCCATTTGTCTTTACTTCATGGAAGGAAAAAATAGGCTACATCCTTAAATTACAAGCCAAAATACCTGCTTAGTGGATTATTCCACCTACTAAAATTACTTATGCACAGACATTTTAGGTTTTTCCCTCTTTCTACTATTGTCTTTTCTAGCTTTGTCTCTTCTTACTATGATTTGAGCTATCAGGCTATCTTTTTAGCTAGTCACTTGGTTCTTCCTTCAAGTTCCATGCTTTATTTGAATTTCAATGGATATTCCCTTACCTTAAATTTGACGTCTATGGGGACATCATTGGTTGATTGTTTCAATAGTTCGGGCAGCCTTCTTGGCTCCTTAGTTTAATCACTTTCTTGCTTCAATCACTTTATTGGTTCAATCACTTTCTTACTTCAATCGCTTTATTAGTTCAATTGATTTATTGGTTCAATTGCTTTATTGGTTCAATCATTTTCCTACTCCTTGGTTGAACCATCACTTTCATTTGAACTTGCCTTTGGAATCATCCATGTTGCTTCTCTCTTTGCTTGAGGCTGCCTTTAAACTTTTGAACTATGATGAACCATTGAACTTTGAACTCTTTTGGTTTAAAGTTTAATTGGTTCATTGGTTTATTCTATGTCTCACTCAAACACTACTTCCTTTATCTTTCTAAGCTTTGGTTAAACCTTTGAACCTTGAAACCGTTGAATTTTTGAGCCAAAGTGGTTCAAAGCTCAATGGTTCAATGCCTTTGTCCTTTATCATTTGCCAATTAAACTCTTTTGATTGAACCGAGGTGTTGAACCAATCTTGGAAATGACTGAGTGTTAGAAGCTTGTTATTTTGACTTAACTCACCTGCAAAATCTTTTTTTAACTTGTTGAACCAATGAATCCCTTCACGAAAAAAGATTAAAAATGAGGAATTTGAAAGCTCGGAACAAATGTTGAGAAGGGAAGAGATAAATTTTGGTCTGATGAACCAAAATAGTTCATAGGTTATCCCAAAAATGTCACTCATTTTTTGGGGACAACACACATTATATCTTATTTGTTGATTGTTGCCACATCCTGATTAACTATGCCATTGATTTTTTGATTTGGGTCTATACACCTATTTATGAGGGTTTATTTTTTTATTAGGTTTATCGGTTTTATGCATCAAAGACCTAAAAAATATAAACCCTAACTCCTAATCAATAAACATAATAGATATAAAATGCAACTAGATAAATTTCTTTAGATGCTTGGTAATGCATGCCCTTGAACTACAATAAAAATATTTAGAATTGGCCTACAACTATTAGAGTGCTTCAAAATTAGAATTAGAATAAATAGTCCTCTTTTGCTTAATGTGCAGTAGTATTTCTAAGTGATTTCTATATGTGTTAGGAGAAGCCTTAATGTGATTATATGGAGAAATAGTTTGAAAATTTCTATTAACCAACCTTGCTAAAAGTGTGGGAGAGGTTAAACACAACATCTCAAATTTATAAAGTTGTAGTTAGCAAAAATTTGGCTACCATGAATGAAGATCATTCAAAACTTTGAATTACTTGATATTAACTTTGTTGATAGCCATTATCAAGGCTTTATATTGGTTATTAATGATATAAGTTGATAGGTATTGTGTCTCCCTTGGTAGCTTACAAGGTCATTCAAGATGGTCTAGTTTGTAACTAGGTCAAGTCATTGCATCTTATCATTAAGTGGTCATTATTTATTGTCTTAATTTTGTGTTTAGCATTGTTTAAGGTAAGTTTGATAAAGTTAAGGTAAGCTAGAAATTAATTTAATGTGGAAGCATGCCCAAGGAGACAAGGAGGTAATCCTTCAAGGAGCAACCATGGCCTAAATCATGTCAAAATGGGTCAAAGAAGCAGAACTAGTAAGTGGATCACATTATTTCTAAGGCTATTTGGAGAGTTTAAGATAATTTTTATGAGATTAAGGTATCTAATTACTTTATTATTATGTTTTTCAATGATAAAGAGGACACTTAATAGCAAAGATCAAATATAAAGGTTTGGTGCTTGAAAATGGTAGTTTATTAAATTCATCTAACACCTTGGTCATGACATCATGTTGTACCTAATTGTACATCTCCCCCAAGGTGTCATATAACTAATTTTCAACATTGAACTTCACTTTACAACTATCATTTATCATTCTCCAACACACAAATGAAGACTTTTTTAGAGAATTATAGGTAATAAAGGGTATGTGACATTGTGTAAATCTCTTCCATGTTCTTATATATTAGGGGAAGCTGAAGAGTCACTGAGTTCATCATCTCCAAAAGCTCAAAGTAGAATAACAGTCAGAATATTGAGAAAAGCATGCTTTTGGTGGACTCATGTAGAGATTTTATAATGAATGATAGGGTGAAAACTCTACTAGATGTCTTAATGGTCTTCTCAAACCCAAATCCATGTATTAAGTGGATCTATAGATCCAAACAGTATAAAAACCCACATAATTTCTCCATCATCTTTCTTGGCAACTCAAGACAAGCAATAGGTTTTCACTTTCTTCTTTCAAGAGAGATAGAATTGGAGTATAATATTTTGGCCATATAAAGGTCCCTAATTCCCTTCCACTTTGAGTTATTTTTTGTCTAGTTAGTCTCATTAAATCTATGAATAATCATTAAGAAGTTAAGGGGCAAAAAAGAATATTTAAACCCCACTAAGGTCATTTTTTAAATTTTAGAGTTAAAAAACTCAATGAATGAATGGAGATGATTTTAGAAGGTCATGAAATCCCCATTTACCCTCTCCCACCATTCTCCAACATTTTACTCGAAAATGAAAGTCTAAATAAGGCAAAATCTCTAGTTTGAGGGAGTTGTGGGCATGTTTTGAGGAGCTCCAGACATGTTTTATTTAGTTTAAAAGTTTATCTCACTCAAATCACCTTTAATAAACTTATAAAAATTACTCACTCCTAACAAGTTCCATAGACCATCTCCAAGCATTAAATGAGTCAAAAGGTGAAGGTTACAAGTTTAAACATTAAGTTTTGGATATCTAAAGACCATGAATAATATATCCCATCATGTTTGCATATTCACACTTCTTGAAAGAGTCTTAAACTTCATATTTACATAATTTCATATACATTTCTCTATGTACAAGTCTAGAATTTGAATTTTTCCACTTTTTCATGCATCCCATACTATCTCAAAACTTGATTTAATTGAACAAGTGTCTCAATAGGCCTTTCAAACAACATCAAGTTTTCAAGATACATTAATAGGTTCACAAGGAGTGAGGATACATGTCCACATTTTTTAAATGGATCATAATAGCCCAAGGAGAAGAGGAACACAAAAACATAATCAAGAGGGTCAAACAAGATTTCATATGTAAAAATAGGTGTTTAAAGGAATTTTGGATGTTTGAAGAAGGTTTTGACATCAATAATAGGTCTAAGAGGTGAATGATGTATTCACAAGGTTTTTATAACATAAAATCATTTTATAAATGGCCTAAATTAAAGGGAATGTAGAACTATGGGTTTGTAGACCTACAAGTCCACATTCTTGACCAAAATATCAAATCCTAAAAGTAAGAGACAAATATTGCATTGGCCACAAGCACTGAAAGTCATGAAAGGAAGGGGGAAGTTTTAAAACTAATGTTCAAATATTTTTTATCCTCTATGTTGAATAGGAAACATTCCAATCAAGACACTTTCAATGTCTAGTGGAGTATTGGCCTTGAAAAAGACCTACGGTGTTGTTATAGATTAAATGGACTAAAGTGCATTATTTTTGTTAAATGAATTAGTGAGGGACATGTAAAAAGTCATAAGAAATGACAAGGGATTTTTCACAATGTTTATATTGTCCAAATAGTGTCAAATATGACAAATCATGAAAAAGAGATAAATTCAAGCCTAATATGCATCTACAAGCTTGTTAAAGGGCAGAGTCAAGGAAGACATACTTGTGATGAGAAGTGAAAATTGAGGAGTGGATAGAGGTTAGATGAAATTGAATAAGGTTTATGTCCTTATTAATACCATAAATAAGGTCAAATATAACAAATAACATCTCAAACCTCAGTGTCTAATAGTCAATAAAGCCTAATATGCAACTATAGCCAATACGCAGTTTTGCAATAAAGATGAAAAGAATGTGCAAGTTTTCTCTTAAACATGAAATTGAAATTTGGTGAGGAATGTGATAAGGTTATGAGGACATGTGTTTAATATCATGCAAATTATGAGGGTTCACATTTTTTTGAGATGATACATTGAAGAGAAATCAAGCATCCTATTTAAACCTATATGAACATCTGTAGGACTATCTGTGTGAAATGTGAGGAAAGGTGCAATTATTAAGTTTGAATATTATGTTTGGAGGTGTGATGGGTCAAAATAAACATTTATAGTATATTCACACCAATTTAGTCCTTGAAAATAAATAAAAGTCACCACAAGAGACCTTAAGGGTTGAAATTGCAGAACCATTCCCAAACCCTCATGAAGGGATAAAGCACATTTTAGGCTATTTGTAAGGTTAAGATGCTTAGATAGGTATTTTATAACCTCATATGAGGTATGGAAGATATTTTTAAGGAATTTCTAGTTATAAAAATGCATTTTTGAAGTTTTTAGGCCTAAAAAACATTCCTCGATCTTCATACACAAGCCTATCCATCCAAAAAGCTTTTTTTAGAAGCTCAAAACTATACAGATAAGATGAATGCAGACACAAGATCTTAGGTATATCTCAATAACATCATACACTCAAACTTAGTGGCATTGTTCTGAGTATTATGGCCCCCATATTTATGAACCATCATTGAGAGTATAAGCATCCTTAAACCCTAGTAAGAGCTCAATGGTAGAAAAGATGAAATCTATGGATCTAAATGCATTATATTGGCCAAAAAAACACTTGAACAACATTCTTCACTCTAAGAGGGTCCTCAACATGAAATTTTCATGTAATTTCACTTATATAGATGCATTTAATGTTGTACTTTTATAATGTTTTAGGCTCAAAATAGGGTTTTTAAACATATGAATAGATGGAAACCATTATGCGGGTTGGTATGGAAGGTCATACACCTTCTTAGAGCCCAAACTCTACTCTCCTACTTTTTAAAATGCTCCTACATGTCCAATTTCTAAAGATAGTGTAGATATGCTTATGAGAGGGTGATGTAGTCACCTAGGAATTATAAATCAACATGGTTGGAGTACTTAAAAACTATGGATCATACTATAACGTGGTTTTATTATCTAAGATAGGCTCTTACACTTTTTAACAAGTTCTCATGGAGATATTATTCTCCTTCCACTACCTAATACCAATCAAATGAAGAATAATTTATACCATGGTTAGGTGTGAAAAAAGGTGTCAATTGAAGACAACATAGCATAATCAAGTGTCAAATAGGGTAGAAAACAATTTAGGATGAGTTATAAAATCAAATACAACTTTTCATTTTTCAAATTTAATCATGAAGGCATTTTCAAATGGGTTTTTGAGTTATCTAAGAATTTGAAGAGCCTCTTATACTCCATTCCTCTAAAATATCATCATAAAGTAATTAACACATGTTAAAGAGATGGATGAAACTAATCTTAGACTCTCCTCTTAGAATATAAATGACTTTAATAAAGTGACACTTGTCATTGGAGTTGCCCATATGCCTCTCTTCTCACTCTCCTTCATTTCTCATATATCCCCAACCTTTAATGGCTTGTAATGGATCCTTTGGCTAAGTATGAGGAATTCTTAATCAACTAAACACATGTACTATGCCTTTTAATGATGAATAAACGCTGAATTCTTACCTTCCCATATGCTTGAAACTAGTGTACTTATGTCATTATTAATTAATGTTATTAATAGTGCTTTTACTCTCTCATTTGTCCTCTCCTACTTCTTTTCAAATAGATTGTCTTCTTATAGGTCATAAGGTAAGTTTTAGGTAGATATTCATAGTTTGGAAATGGTTTTTAGTCATTAGTGTCTTTCTTAGACCTCTTTATTATCCCTATCATTCAATATAGTGTTTATGACCTCCATGTCAAAACACTCATGCTTTAAGGTTCTTATTGAGCAGTGTGATTAGATTCAAGCCTAATTCATGTTCTAGTGCATGATGGTCAAGTGGAGGCTATTAATTTGGTGCATCACCTCCTTATATTAGTTTAATTTCATTTTCTCTTACCCTTTTCATTATAAGTAATAGATCTAGTAGTAGTTTTAAGGGTGATAGCATCAAGGTAGCTAGCCCTATCTAGAGATTCATCTCATTTATTAGTCTACCCACATCCTAGAAGTGTCTCCATGTTATCACTTAAGTGAGGAGGATTTAACAACCTCCCTCAAGGGTGAAAATTTTGATGATAATTATTTTAGCACCTAGTGGGACTAGAACTGTATCCCATTGAAGAGTTCTTGGTGCTAATCTTCAACACGTCAGCCTTTGAAGGCATGAACACAAACATCAATGGTGACTCTAAGTGAATCTTAAATGGTATAAGTAGCCCAGGTGTATAAAATTATAAAATTGATATGTATCCTAGTCATTATTTTGGTCAAGATGTGTATTCTATGCATTCATATTCTCCATATCAGGTTGATAATATTCATAGCTTTACCCCAAATGGATCTCAAGCATCATCATGTCAATCTTATCAAGGTTATCAGTAGCCTTATATGCCCTTTCCCAATCTAATTCATCCTACTTGGTAGCCTACTCATCCACTAGTCAACCTTGTCAAAGTCACTTTGCTTTTATTCTAGACTTCTTAGACTTCAAACAAACCCTTGAAAGTTTAGAAATTAAAATGAGGTAGATTAATAAAGAAAGAGAGCTTGGCCTAATTATCAATGACCCTTCTAGTCAAACTTAAAATAGTCAAATAATGAAAAATCATGTGCATTCACTTAAGACTGGGTGGGAAGCTATTAAGAAAGAAAACCAACATCTAACAATAGATGGTGATATGGAGATAAGAGGTTTAATTCAAAGTTTAAAGATCAGATTGGTACTTGAATAGAGGTAGTAAATATAATACATTTAGTCTTGTATGCCTCATCCTACTTCATATCAACATTATTTTTCTCGAAACCAAGCCCAAGTTATAATATGCATTCAAGAGAGGTCTATTTTAATGTCACCTTCATCCACTCTTCCTCAAGAGCCTAAGACCATTCCATCATGGAGATCTTCTTGGATTAAGACCGTTGATTATGTCATGCCTAATATTTAGAAATAAGCTTCTCCCATTCCTATCAAAATTCAATAAAATGAGAAATGTATGGAGGTTAATTCAAAGGATCTCTCAAGTCCTTCAAGATCCTCACCTACCTTTAAATTTGTATCCATCCATGAAATTCAAGACACCTACAAGTTTGACGAAGTAATTAAAGAGTGAAAATAAAAGAATATAACATCTTTAATTTAGTTCTCTTCTCCATCCCCTCAAGAACATCATGATCAACCTAGTACTCCCAAACTCCTAAGTTGGAAGGACACTTTATTAAGATTCAAGCAAGATAATTAAGTCTCTTTCCCTCCCACCCTCTCCTTTTATGAAGGAGAACTAGTTGCATCGAGTAAAGAAGATTGAAATTTAAATGTGAAAGAGAGCTTTTCAAATCTAGGTGATTAGGTGGTAGTCTTTGAAATGGAAAATCAATCAGCTGCAATTGGATCTTAATAAGGTTACGAGGAGAGTGTTTCTAGTATATAGTATGAGTCTATCCTTCTTGGCATTCCTATTTGTCAACAAGGAATCAAATCAACCATCAAGTCTGGTGAAAAGGATGGTCTTGATGGATGATGCAAGGTAACATGAAAATAACCTACTTTTAAATTTATTCCATTAAAAAGAGTGAAGAAGATGGTCTTAATAAGGCATGGTATTAGTTGTACCATAGTTTCATGGAAGAGATGGAATTTATTATAAATCATATGATATCTATGGAGCATGAATTTGAACTCCATCATGATGTTATAGAAGTTAGAAACCTCATAGAGAAGGACAAAATAGGTTTGGCACAAGGAATACATGATGAATTAAACCTTAAATGGCCATATGAGCTTCCATTCTTCATGAAAAAATAATAAGACCAATCTATTTCTCATAGATTATGTCTTGATGAAGATAAATATGACTATCCAATAGTTGATCAGGTTACATTTGAGCATGAGGTTAGTCTTTTTTATGATACATTGACTATTAGCCTTGTTGAACCTCATGGTCAAAATATAGAACTTGAAGAAGATAACTTTCAGCCATGTCATGAATCTATTCAAGAATTTGAAGCATTTAAATAGTGTATTATTCCTCACAATAATGGAAAGATCAAAATTGAGCTTGGTATGATTTCAAGTGATGAAGAATAAAATTCCTTTTGGGATGAGCTAGTAAAAAAAAATTATAGTTTGGATAGTGAACCTACAACCCATGAGGAGAGTGTTAAGGTTGTGGTCTTGGACAATGAACATGATGAAGACATGAATGATAAGTATTTTGAATATAATACCATGGTTGATGTTATTTTTGAGTC
Source organism: Torreya grandis (assembly GCA_037957365.1). Taxonomy (NCBI): domain Eukaryota; kingdom Viridiplantae; phylum Streptophyta; class Pinopsida; order Cupressales; family Taxaceae; genus Torreya; species Torreya grandis. The sequence continues at coordinate 5,104,390 of JARHVA010000506.1, forward strand.
TCATGAATAATTTTAGGGAGGCCTCAAATAAATGTGGTCGTCCTACTTATACATGTTCAAAGAGTTTGAAAATCTTATTAGGCTAACATCTCAAGTAGAACAAGAGGAACTTGATGATGAAAAGTACAATGTTCCTAAATCTTTAAAAAATTATATTAATCATCACCAATAAGTTTAAACCCATGGTGTAACAAGGTATGATGAATATGACACTCTTCAAGATGAACATGAGATAGAATTAGAGGAGTCAATAGAGAATGAAGTTAAGAATGATGTTTCCCTTATAAATCAAACCATGGTCACTTTGGAGGTCTCTCAAATTTCCAAAGATGAACAACATTATGAGGTGATAATTGAATATCATGATGACTTTGTCTTTGTTGCATATATATATATATTTGTTTTTATAGACCCATATGAGGTCAAGCCCAAAAATTTGGTGGCCAATAAAGTACATGGTCATGTAGTAACAAAGTCTGATCAGAAGCTTATACATCATCCTTTCTCATCACATGAAGGTGATTTAAATATTTTTTTCTTTTTATTTAGGAGGATCAATTCTGATAAATTAGTTGTATGTAGTAGTTATTATCTTGTCTTCCCTCTAAGTACTTTGTAGTATAGTGTATTTTTTCTTGTTACATATTGTGTGTGTTGTTTTGGTGTGTTTGCTTATGTCTTGTTATGTTGCTGAAGGTAGTTAGTTGTTTAAGTTATTTAAATAGGTTTGAAGTCAAGTTTCAAGGTTAAGTCATCCATTGTGTTGAGCTAAGATGACTCCATATCCTAATGACTAGACTAAGAAACTAGTCTGAAGTGCATCATAGGCATACAATCCTAGGAGGTCACCAAAGATGTTAGCCAAAATTTGGATACCATGAATGAGGATAATTATAAACTTTGACTTAATTTATCTTAACTTTGTTGATATCCATTATGAAGGCTTTGTATTGGTCATTAATGATCTAAGTTGATAGGTAATGTGTCTCCCTTGGCATCTTATAAGGCATTTAGGATGGTCTACATGGAATATAGGTCAAGTCATGTTGTCTTATCATCAAGTGGTCATTATTTGTGGTCTTCATTTTGTGTTTAGTATTGTTTAAGTTAAATTTAATAAATTTAAGGTAAGTGGGAAATAGAATCAATGTGAAAGCTTGCCCAAGAAGACAAGGTGGTAATCTTGTAAGGAGAAACCATGGCCTAAAGTTGGTAAAAATTGGTCAAAGAAGTATATTTTCAAGTGGATCACATTTTTTTAAGGCTATTTGGAGAGTTTAAGGTCATTTTGTTAAGATTAAGGTATCTTATTACTTTAGTCTTATTATGTTTTTCAATGATAAAGATGACACTTCCTTGCAAAGAGAAAATATAAAGGTTTGGTGCTTGAAAATGGGGGTTTCTTAAAGTCATCTAATACCTTGATCATGACATCATGTTTTACCTAACCATACATCTCCTCAAAGGTCTCATATAACTGCTTTTCATTATCGGACTTCTCTTTGTAACTACCATTTATCATTCTCTGATACACAAATGAAGAGTTTTTTAGAGAATTACAAGTAATATAGGGTGTGTGGAATTTTTCAAATCTCTTCCATGTTCTTATAGGTTAGGGGAAGTTGAAGAGTCACTAATTTCATCATATCTAATAACTCAAATGGGCATAATAGTTAGAATTTTGAGAAAAGCATGCTTTTGGTGGACTTGTGTAGAGAGTTTCTGATGGTTGACAAGGTGAAAATTATCCCAGAGGTCCTCATGGTCTTCTTAGACCCAAATACATATATTAAGTGGAGATACATTTCTAAATATTGAAACAACCCACTCCATTACTCTATCAACCTTCTTGGCAGCTTAAGACAAACAAGAAGTTTTCACTTGGTACTTTTAGGAGAGAAGGAGATGGAGTCTAAGATATTGGCCATAGGAGGGGACCCTAATTCCCTTATAATATATTTCATTGGTTTTTTGGGTAAACTTGTTAACTCTATGAATAATTTTTAAGAATTTAATGGATAGAAAAGAAGCTTTAAACCCCACCAAGGTCAATTTTATTCAATTTCAAGGTTTTGAAGCCTCAAAAAATTCATGGAGATGGTTGTATAATGTCATGTAGGATCCCATCTAACCTTTTATACCAATGATCTAATATTTAGTTGGAATGTACAAGTATGGATGAGGAAAAATCTCTAGTTTGAGGAAGTTATGGGCATGTTTCAAGGAGCTCCAAACAAGATTTATTTAGTGTGAATGTTGGTGTAGACACTAGAAAACTACACACTTACAGTTTTTGATGACTAAATGCCTTGAGATCCCATAAAAATTCTTAAACCTTCCCAAAACCTATCTTAACCCAACCAAATCATTATTCTCCTAGTCACATAATGTCATTCAAAATCACTATTTGAAAGTACTATTCATTATCACTATTCACTATGGGTCCCACTATCACTATTCATGATGACATGGCAAATGAAATGGCATGTGATTTGAAGGTTATGTGGCAAGTGACATGGCTTATAAATGGCATGTCTTTATGTGGGACACCATACCCCACTTAGGACCCTTTCCCAAAGTGCCTAATGACCTCATTTCAATATCACAAAGTTCCCCCCTTGAAATATGGTGAATTTACCCTTAAGGGGTCATTATTAAACATGTATTTTGTCTTACCCACATGAAAAATATACTTTTAAAGAGATACCTACCTATTTAATACTTTGAGAAAGACAAAGGGTGCCCATTTTTGACTTCTTAGCTGAAAGGGGAGACTTCTCAACCCAAATGGGAATCTTCCACAACATCACCTTGGAATTTTCATACCCCCCATGAAAAATGGCCACATATTTGGTGTGCCACCCCTTTAATTGATTCTTTGAAATAAATAAAGGGTGGGGAGAAGTCTTTGGTCTCATTTAAACCCATGTGCATGATTCCTATTGGACTCATGTGCAAGGTGGGAGACACACCAACCCCAAATAAGAGACTTATGATCAAAGTTGGAATCCCCAAAAAACTCATCCTTGACTCATTCATGATACAACTTGGATAAATTAGAATTTATTTACTATTTTTCTATTTTGGCATGTTTCTTCACATCAAATGCTATAAATACACCCCCTCTCCTTCACCCAAGGTTAAGTTAAAAGTTATTATTTTGTTATTAACATTTGTGTTGTAGGTTTGGAGTTATCATCAAGGAGGTCATCATATTGAAGAGAAGGATATAAAGAAACAAAACTCTACCAAAATTACTTCAAGTCTTGATCAACTATCAACAAGCATCTTCAAGAATTGAGGTAATCTTGTTGTTTAGTTATTTTAATTTATGTATTCCTTTCCCTTTATCCTTCTTCTTTCACTTATTTCCTTCATCACTCTATTTTAATTTTATTCTCTTATACATATCCCCTTTTTCTTCTCGATCACCATTTACACCTTCGCCTTCTTGGCCTCATTTTGACCATTTGCCCCTTTGCCTTTTTGGCCTCATTTTGGACCATTTGCCCCTTTGCCTTCTTGGCCTTATTTTGACCATTTATCCCTCTTGTTTTCTTGAACACATTACCCTTCACCATCTCAACCCATTTCCAACCCAAACCAAATCACTCTTTTGAACTTTATCAAACCAATCCAAACCAAAAACCATAACTTTATTTTAGCCAATTTTCAGCATTAGTATTATTTAAACTAGTTGCTTTATTTTAGCCATCTAAGAAAAGCATTTAGTTTTCTTGATCAATTTTCTATTATTTTTTATATTTAATTTAAGTTTTAAAGTCATATAAGGAAAATATATTTCTTTTATCATTACCACTTAAGTGTTTAAAATTAGTTGGATTGACAGCCTCCTAGAAATCTTTCACTTCTAGGATCTAGCTCACGCTTTTCAATCCACCCATCTACTTGTCTAAAAAACAAGTTTATTTTAGTGTTTTCTTATCTTCAGGTCATCCTCCCAAGCCAAAGAGGATCTCTCCATAATCATATAGATTCAATGCATGCACATTCAATAGGTATTCTTCCACATCTTTCATAACTAATTTCTACTTTTCACACTTAGAAAAAACCTAAAATAGCTAGAAACAGTTGGTTTCATTAGATCACCTCTAATAAAATTTTAAAAATCACTCACTAATCCTAACATGTTCCTCAGACCATCTTCAAGCATTAAATGAGTAAAAATGTGAATATTACAAGTCTAAATGTTAAGATTTAGATGTCTAAAGACCATAAACAAGATCTCCCTTCATGTTTGGATATTCACATTGCTTGAAAGAGTCTCAAACTTCATGTGTACATAATGTCGAGGGAATTTCTCTATGTAGAGGTCTAGAGTTTGAATTTTTATACTTTTTTGTGCATCCCATATTGTCTCAGAGCTTGATTTAATTGAAAAAGTGTCTCAATGGGCCTTTCAACTAACATCAAGCTATCAAGATACATTGAGTGGTTCATAGGGATTGAGGATACATGTCCACATTATTTAAATGGTTCAGAATAGCCCAAGGAGAAGTGGAACACAAAAACACAGTCAAGAGGGTCAAACAAGATTGTACATGTAGATATAGGTACTTAAAGGCATTTTGGAAATTTGAAGAATGTTTTGACCTTACTAATAAGTATAAAAGGTGAATGGTGTATTCAAAAGGTTTGGAAAACATAAAATCATTTCATAAATGGTCTAAATGAAAGGAATGTATACCTATATGTCTATAAACTTGTAGGTCCACATTCCTAATCAAAAGATCAAACCTTGAAAGTAAGAGATAAATCTTACATTTCACATAAGCTCTAAAATTCATGTAAGGAAGGAGTCTTAAAATGAATGGTGAAATGGTTTCAATCCTCTGTATTGAATAATAAACCTTCCAAGTATGACACTTTCAAGTTCTAGTGAAGTATTGGGCTTGAAAAAAGGCCTATAGTCTTGTTATGAATTAAATGGAGAAAAGTACATTGTTTGTGTTGAATGAAGTGGTGAGGGACATGTAACAAGTCATAAGATAATATAAGATATTTTTCACAATTTCTATATTGACCAAATAGGGTTAAAGATGACAAATCATGAGCAAGAGATAACTCTAAGCCTAATATGCATCTACAGGCTTGTTAAAGGGCAAAGTGAAGGAAGACATACTTGTGATGAGAAGTGAATATTGAGGAGTGGACTGAGTTTAGATGAAAGTGAATAAGGTTAATATCCTTATTAATACCATAAATAAGGTCAAATCCAATAAATAACATCTCAAACCTTAGTGTTTAATACTCAAAAAGGCCTAATATGTAGCTACAACTAATAGGTAGTTTGGAAACAAAGACAAAAAAGGGTGAAAGTTTTGTATTAAACATGAAATTGTAATTTTGTGAGGTATGTGATAAGGATAGGAGGAAATGTGCTCAATATAATTTAAATTATGATAATTCACAAGTTTTTGAGATGAGACATTGAGGTGAAATCAAGCATCCTATTTGAACCTATATAAAACTCTACAGGCCTACCTGTGTGAAATGTGAGGAAAGGTGCAATTCTAAAGTTTGAACATGATGTTAAAAGGTTTTATGGGTTAATAAAAACATGTAGAGTATCTTCACATAAATTTTAGGCCTTAAAAAGAAAGAAAAGTCACCACAAGAGACCTTTAGGGTTGAAATTACAAAACCATTCTTAAACCCTCATGAAAGGATAGGGCATGTTTTTAGCTATTGGAAAGGTTAAAATGCTTTAATAAGTGTTTTATAACCTAATATTATGTGTTTAAGATCTATTTAATTCATTTCTAGTTATCAAAATTCATTTTGGAGTCTTTTAGGCCTACAAACCTTTCCTCGGTCTTCATACACAGGCTTGTCCATCTTAGAAGCTACTTTTGGAAGCTCAAAACTATACGTAGAAGATACATGGGGACATAATATCCTAGATGCATTTTAATACCCTTATACACTCAAACTTATTTTCATTGTATCATGGATTAAGGGCCCCATCTTTATGAACCATCGTTAAGAGTATAAGCATCCCTAAATGCTACATAAACCCTAGTAAGACCTTTATGGGAGAAAAGATGAAATCTATGGCTCCAAATGCATTAAATTGTCCTAAAAAACATTTAAACATAAATATTCACTCCAATATGGTCCTCACCATGTAATTTTATTATTATGTGCACGTGTATAAATGCATTTAATGTTGTAGTTTTGTAATGTTTTAGGCTCAAAATAGAGTTTTTAGAGATATGAATGGATGAAAAAAATTGGGGAGGTTCGTATGGAAGGACATGTACCTTATTATACCCCAAACACTACTATCCTACTTTTTAAAATGCTCCTAAAGGTCTAATTTCCAAAGATAGTTCAAAAACATTTCTGAGAGGGTGATGTAGTCACCTAGAAAAGATAAAACAACATGGTTAGAGTAATTAGAAACTATGGATCATACTATAACATGGTTTTAGGGTATGATATAAGCTCCTCAAATTTTTAACAATTTACCATGGAGATATTATTTCTATTCCAATGGCTAATACTAAGTAAATTAGACCTAATAGACTAGCAAGCCTATACGGATAATGAAGAAGAATCTATTAATGAAGTTATGTCATTATTTGTTAGAGCCAAAGGTTCAAAAATGTGCACAAGAACAAAAAAAAATTAGTTAGTCAAATTCACATATTTTATTAATAAAAATAAATGCATACATGTAAGAGATATATTTCCTATAACTAGGGATACGTTGATCCCTATAATCACTCAATAAATAATCTCTCAATTATTTATAATATATACCCATATATTATTGTTGTTATTCACAAAAATAACATACCAAATAATAAAATCTAACTTAAGTAATAGTATAATTACTATTTACCAAAGTAAACTACCTAATGTAAATGATAATCCTTAGCATTCCCTCCCTTAGAGTTTACATGGGGAGAGAAGGGACAACTACACATCACTATATTTCCCTCCCACAAAATTGACATGTGGATGTTGATTTTGCCCAAAAATGCATATATTACATAATATGAAATTCTTATATTGGAGAGGAGATTTATTACAAAATGCCTTTTGAGACTTATTTGCAACTTATAATAAAAATAGGACTTGCCTAAATGAAGACACATATGACAGTCAAAAATAAACTTTATTGATAACTTATAGACATCACACTATTACTAAAATAACTTTGACCATAAAAATATAACTCTTAAACAATATAAAAACAAAACTGTTATAAAGATTAAATAAACACAAATTTTAAAATAAAATTTTAAAACTCAAAATAGATTTTAAATAAACACACCTTGACTTAAACTTTATAAATACAAATAACACAGATATACTTAAAAAATCCAATTGACCAAATTACTAAACACCCTAGTAAAAATATATAAAAATAAAACTATAAATATTAAACTTAAATGACAAAATCTAAACAAATAAATAAAAACTAAATATAAGACTTAAAATTAAATATAATAAATAAAACAATAAATAATTAAAAAGAAATTAGTACTTAATATAAAACAAAACTATGATAAACTAATCCCTATAAATAAATCTTAATACCTAAACACAAATAATAAATATTGTAAAACTAGACTAAACACAAAAAGACCCAACTACAGGCTTTGAGTGGTATTGAATTTCTAGTGGGAAAAATGATTGAGTTTTGAGCTTATTGAGGTCATGAGCCATGAAAGAAGTTGTGAATTCCAAGGATCTGCTCATTGAGTTGGAAATTTTTAGAGGGAGCTTGATGGTGAAAAACACCAAGGAGATTAGATTGTTGGTAATGAAAGCCATGGAGAGGCATCAAATTCTATAGGTGGGGAGTCCATGTAGTAGAGAGGTTGTTTCAATGTAGACGGGGGGAATTTTGAATGGATCTACCATAAAATAAAATCTAATGGAAACACACTCACAAGCTAAGTGAAAACTAAGATCCAAACATGCAATAAAGAAACCCTAATGTAATATGGATGAAAAATGAGTGATGAGTTAAAGATTCCTTGTGATTATTGTGTCTCTCCTTCAATAGATGATAATACTAGGTTTGGTGTAGGATAATTACAAGACAAGCCATGATAATCAATCATCCCAATCAAGGATCTGTACAAACAAAAAATTCAAATGATCTCATCTAAAATGAATGAGGATCTTGGCAATGAAGACAAGGAGAACACCAAGAATATGATCTTGATATAAAATCTAACTATAGAGACCGTCAAAACTGAGCCAAATCAAAAATGTATAGGTCTTTGAGCCTAATGTAACTTTAAACAAATATTATTACCAATGTGTAAGACTAGGGGTTGAGCAAAAATATCCATGTCAAAATAAACATAGTGAACTAAAAATTGTATACCCTACTTCACCAATGTACTTGTATGGCCAACAATAAAATGTATATATATTTAATATACTATTAATAGTAATTACAATGGTCTTCACTATACATATATTGACCAAATATAGTTGTCTATCAATGGATAAGAGAGATGGACATGGTCATCACTTCAAAACTCTTGTGATGAGCAAGACTGAATTATAAAGAGGTCTAGGGTGGAACTTGATCTAATACTAGATAATGAAGTTATGCCATTATTTAGAATATTTTAAGGATCAAAAATGTTCAAAGGCATAGAAAACTTTCAATCGATCAAATTCACATATTTTATTAATCAAAATGCTTACATACATATAGGAGACATATTTCCTATAAATGGGGATGCTCTGATCCCTATAATCACTCAACAAATAATATCTTGACTATCTATAATATCCACCCCTATATTATTATTTTTATTCATAATAATAACATACCAAATAATAAAATCTAACTTAGTTAATAGTATGATTACTATTTACCAAAGTAAACTACCTAATGTAAATGTTAATCCTTAACATCTATACCATGGCTAGGTATGAAGAAAGGTGTCAATTGAAGACAATAGAGTATAACCAAGTGTAAAAGAGGGTAGAAATTAATTCACTATGAGTTAGAATAGAAAAATTCACTTGTCATTATTCAACGTCAATCATGAAGGTAGTTTCTAATGGGTTGATGAGTTATCCAAGATATTAAAGAGCCTCTTCTACACCATTCCTCTAGAATGCCATCATCAATTTACTAACACATGCCAAAGAGATGGATGAAACTAAGCTTAGTATCTCATCTTAAACTATAACTAACTTGGATGAAGTGACACTTGTCATTGGAGTTACTCATATGCCTCTCTTCTCTCTCTCCTTCATTTTTCCTATCTAAACAACCTAGAATGGCTTGTAATGGATCCTTTGGTTGATTATGGTAAAGACCTACTCAATTAAATAATTTTAATATGCATTTTAATGTTCAATAAATATGAATTATTACCTTATAATATGTTTGTAATTAGTGTACTTGTGTGATTGTTGATGAATTCTAGTAGTAGTGTTTTTACTCTGTCTCATTTGTCCTCTCCTACCTCTTTATAAATGGATTGTCTTATTGCAGATCACATGGTGAATTTTAGGAAGATTTTCATAGTTTGGAATTTTTTTCATTAATTTGTGTCTTTTTTAGACCTCTTGATTGATTATTTCATTCAATACATTGTTTATGACCTCCATTTTTAAACACTCATGCTTGAAGGTCCTTGTTAAGTAGTGTGATCAGATTCAAGCCTAATTTATGTTCTTAGTACATGATGGTCAAGTGGAGGGTGTTAATTTGGTACATCACCTCCCTATATTAGTTTAATTTCAGTTTCTCTTAACCTTCCATTTTTAAGGAGTAGAGCTAGTATTAGTTTGAAGGGTGATAGCATCAAGGGATCTAGCCCTATCTAGAGATTCACCTCACTGATTAGGCCACCCACAACCTAGAGGTGTCTCCATGTTGTCACTTAAGTGAGGAGGCTTGAAAAACCTCCTAATGTTTTTCACTTTTGATGATAATATTTACCATTGAGGCATGGGTAACAAGGTCACTCTAGTGAAAAACGCCACAATGTGGCCATATTTGACCTAGCATGGTCTTATCCCCAAAAGGATAGAAACTATTGGAACCATTTTAATAGGAGTCTATAAGAAAATTAGGGATGTTTGATTGATTTTATAAGTATTATTAAGATAATTTATAAAATAATGAAAGGTTCTATAGAGATTTTAAGTTTACAAAATCATAAATTGGCCAAACAAGGTAAAGATGTCAAGTTTAAACATTGTCAAGCACTTAATGATTAAATTTATGTGTCTATAACCACTTGTCCTAAAAGATTTTTTTAATCTATACATGAATAAACATATCAATTATAAAGTGTTTTAAATTCATTATAGGTGTGTTGATTATTCCAAAAATATGAAATAAAGCATAATTTTATTTTTAGTATCCTCATATGATAATTTATTGGAACAATAATGTTTCAATACCTCTTTTTGATGTAGCATTGCATCGAGTTGGGAAGTGACATATATCACTTAATTATATACAACCTCTAATTTATCATCAAGTTAATTGATATGAAATGGTTATTCTATGCAAATTCTCACTATTTCACCAATTCTGACCATTTATAACATTTTTCTCAATTTCCCATAAAATTGGCTTTAATGATTAAAAATTAGTATTTAAGATTGTCATTAAAGAAATAATTGATAAAATGGAGATTAAAACACTATAATTTAATAGCAAAATTCACCCATTTGCATTATTCTCTAGTTTTTCATAATACATTAACTGATCCATTAAAAATTCTATGAAAAGTACACTTTCCTTTTATTTCACATGCATAAATTGTCTTCAATATGTAAACAATCCCTATCTCCATCTCTAGGAAGTCTGTAGCTCAAGTTATATGACCTTTAATGGCTTCTCCCTACAAATTAATGGATATATACTTACTTGTTCCCTCCCAAAAGAGGCTTAAAATTTATAATTCAAATACAAATTCACCTTTTCATAATGTTTTCGGTCCCTTGGTATATTGGCTAATCCACCTATCTTTTTGCCAAAGATGTTGGGACTCAAATCCCCTTTTTATGCCTTTATTTTGGCTTCTTAGCCCAAAAATAAAGCATAATTGTAAATTATTTAATTACATTTTCTAAATTTAGGCTATAGACTAATGGAAAAGGCCCATGAATAGGTTTCTTGAGGTGAGGGGTTCAAATACCCAACCTCGACACTTATATTTTTTATAAGCCTTGCACTTTCCTTTTGTGTATTTTATAATTTTTAATCCCACATGTTTTGGGATGCATATCAAGATGGATTTAAATATTAAGTTTCTTCCTTTGTTAATTATTCAAGAGACCATTCTTAGATTTGAACTTAGATTAGTGTTTGGCATCTGAACTTAGATTTAGTCCCACATGCTTTGTGGGAAGAACCTGAGAATGGTTTATAAACAAAAATGTCTCCATAAAGTGTTGAAGAAACGTGGTAGGGTCCCCCTCCTTAAAAAAAGAGTACCTCACTATTTAAATGGCCCCCAATCGATAAATAACATGGGTCCCACACATATTAGATAAACTATCAAAGACTAGAGACCAAAACCAAACCCAAATGTTTTCTCTCTACCATATGTCACCATATTATTGGTCCATATGTCAAGATGTGATTAGTCCACCTATAATTTCATATAGTCCATTCAACATGATGATATCATCTTTATAACTTGTCACATATACTTTTACTTGTTTGGTTTCAACTTCATCAAGGCATAACTTTTGTAAATGGTGTTGAAATGACTCCATAAAAATTTCAATAGAAATCTCTCTATGGGATCTTTAATGTATAGATAGTTTAGGAAGAATTTGAGACCATCTAATTAGATTAGTTTTATAGATCCCCTGCATCACTCAACCCCACTAAAAATCTTTTGAAACACCAAAAGTTTAGTTTTATTCATATAATAAGTGAGGGTACATCTCCCTCAATTTTTAGGTTTCAATCCATTTTTTTTGCTTGTATGGATCCCTTTTAGACCCACATGAAATTACTCCACATCACCATTTCATGAATTCCTCACCCTCATATCAATAATAACATCTTCCTACATCTCATCAAGATATTCAAGAGAAAAATCATCAATATAAAGAACTTGATAATTATCACCTTGATCCATGATCATAGGAGGACCATACAATTTATACTTAACAAAATTAACCATAGAATACATTTGCATATATTGAGGTAACTCTTATTGAAAAACATTATTACCAATATTTTCCAAAATTTTAAATGGGCCATACCTGATACACTTGAAATTTTTACCTTCACTCTTGAGGCATTATTTTTTAATATATATCCAAGCTTGTGTTTTCACTTGTATTTTCACCCTTTGAGGAGATTCCAAGGCTCTCCTCATCCAAGTGGCATGATTTTATCACCTCTAGGCTTGTGGGTAGCCTAAGGAATGAAGTGAGTCTCTAGATAGGGCTAGCTCTCTTGATGTGCCAAATCTACCACTAACTTTGGGGTATGGGGGAAGAGAGAGAGATAACTAAAATCAAATATAAACTAAGGAGATGATACACCAAATCAATTTGATGACTTCCAACCAATTACATTCTACACTTGAGACCAAAAAACTAGCCAAAACATACACATTTCCAATCCAAGTCTTCTTGTAGCAATATTACATTATGAGGTTATGGAAGAATGTCTTATGATAGGAAGACTAGGCAAGAGGCCTTAAATGGCACTGAAGAAAATACAAAATTACTTAAACATGAACATCTCCTGGAACACTTCACATGCCATGCAAGAAGAGGCTGCAAATAGGTGAAAGAATGTGACAGCTTGCTAAGGAATCCATAGTATTCACTAATCAAACCCAAAATTCAAGTAAAACACACTAAATATAGTCATGTAAGAGGTAAAACTTAATCATTCTATTGATCAAAAGGTATACAAATGAGTAGGGTTTCTCTATACTCAAATGGAGCATCCTATATAATGCCAAAATGGCTAACTCTTATAGAGTTTGAGAGAGAGAGGGAGAAGAAGAGAAGTCTAAGGGTCACAAGGAAACTTATCAAGATAATAATATCAGTTATCCATGCATGGGAAAAGGATATGGGTCAACATATGCAAGATCAAGATCTACAAGTGTTATCTCAAACCATCAAACTCTTGTAAAGTGGCCTAAAATTCCTTTTCTTGCATAGAAAACTACCTTCATGATTGCCTCTATTTGGACATCCCATAACTAATGTAGATAAGTTTTAATTATTATAATTCAAGGTAGGGACATCAGGCATGCCTCTCTATGCATTGGTTTCATGCCTAGTCTTTTGGAATCAACTGAAAGTGAGACATCTTCATCTATTGTCTTGAAAATTGCCCTTCCATGTATCCTGCACACTTGGCTTCCAAATTAGCTTTAGTTGCTCATTAAAATCCATGGTACATAGTGAATTAAAAGTTGAAATGCCCTACATGACCCTATAAGCATTAGTCACACCTTAAAAATACTCCACTTGAAAGTTTTCTATCTTCTTCACTAGTTTGCCCAATATACTAGATTTGACTAGCTAAGTTGGAAGACCTGATTGAGACACCTAGTAAAATTTTCAAGGCATAAAAATTACATGGGGGGTTATACTAAGTCTCATTCATTCTATCCATGTGATTTTCATCTCTTGAAACTTCCTACAACTTGTAAAACACACAAAATAGTGAGAAAAGGCTTGGTTTTTCCTCTATCCATACAAATAACTAACATGTGAGGGAGCTTGATGGAGTCCTCTCCAACATCCAATAGCTACTCTGGTCAAACTATTCCATTAAACTATCCTTCCAAGCTCATTTTATCCATCGGGTCCTAGCTAATGGTTTAGGAGGGTTTTAGCTTGTTTTGACCCTTAAGCTTGTTTAATAAAAACTTGAAGTCAAACCTACCAAAAAAATTCACTAATTTGGCCTTCAAGACCCCTAATAACATTCCCTAACTTCTCTATCTCCTGTGTAGATCCTCATGAAATATATGAGCATTGAAACTTGCCCTATCAAGCTCTACCTTGCCTTTTCCTACATGTTGAGTTGATTTTTGGCTCAAAATTGACCTTTTATGACTTATTCTATAGGTTTAGATCTTTAAAATGTTTTAAATGTCCTAATAGCATAATATAATATGTTGAGATGCATGTATAAGGAGGCCAAAAGTATGGATGACCTTCTCATTTGGCCTTAAGCCTGAACCTTGCCTAGCAAGCCTGACTATCCCTTAGAGATTTAGATGATCTTTGGTAGTTTTCCTAAAATATAAACACACTATACACTTATTTGTTGTCACCATATAAATTATCCAACTCATTATAATGTTCATTCTATATTGGAAATGAGAGTTGCTCACCATTTGCCCTTTAGACCTTGACTTTGCCTATTAGGTTTGACTATAAACTTAGGAGTTCATACCACCCTGTTTTGTTTCATAATCCTATGAGGTGATATTATGCTTTTCTTTTTTTTTCTTCAACTTCAAAAACTAACTTGAAGTGTCTCCTTGCTCTTTGGTCTACTATCTCTTCTCTTTTATCAAGAATGCAAGGTTTTATACAAGGGGAAAGTACCCCCTATCTGAGACAAAATAAGGGGTGCTTCCACTATTTTTATATCAAAATATACATTTATATGGGCTCCCTTAAGTAATATACATGATATTTACCAATTTTAAACACTTGGTAAGGCTTCTACACCCTCCAATCTCCTCCATCTCAAAAATGGACTTCATGGAATGCAATTATCTATAGGATTCTCATGTAAACTATGTTTTGTTTACTTTGAGGATTTATTTTGATTATTTCTCCATCATGTTAGTTTTACAAAAATTATTACTTTTAGTTATATGTCTAAAACCTTAAATCATACCCTAAACCTTCACAAGGTCTTCACATACCTTGAACCAGTCAAGCTTGATTGCACTCTATTAGCTATATCCCTATTTGGGGTCTCTTAAATATGTTTGTATATGTAATAGGCCTACAAAAGGTATTTAATCCTCACCTAAGTCTCTTTCACTCATTTTTTACCTCTTTTTATTCATACTTATAGAATGTGCGTATCAAAATCCCATTCTCCTAGCTAGCTATCTGAGATAGTCATAACCGATTGTGTAGGAGTCCTTTTAAGGTCTTGTAGGTTATCTTGTCATTGATTATATATTATTTATTTAATAATTAATCTCATGAAGGTTCTCATTATTTTTCTTAAACTTTTAACCTTTCCCCAACTTCCTTTATGCACTCTTGGCCCAAACTAGGTACCTTGTTGTAAGTTGACTGAGACCTCTATTTCTAAGCTTTCATGTAGATTGATTAGCTTATTTAGACCTTGATCATGATATACATGAACTCTTTGAAACATATTATAAATTCACATAATTCATGTTTCATTTACACTAACCTATATGTCCCATTGACCTCAAGCAACATCTTTATCCTTTGACATAGATATTTTTCCACAAGGAAACCCTATTGTAGGTGAGTTTGCATTATGAGACCTAGCGGTATTAAAAAATTTTATGGAATCTCAAGACCCTTTATTCATGAATTAGATTCACCTAATTCAATATTTATCTTGTATATATTTCAATGAATTTCATCTACTATCTTTCTTCATCCTTATTGTAGGTTGATGCCCCAAGGCCTGTGTATAGATAGGGCATGTACTTAGAGGTCTAAAACACACCCTCTCACCTCCTTCTAATGATCTCATATCATCTTATGTGTCATGCAACTCATAAAACCCTTAAATTATGGAAACATTTCTCAATTTTCAACATTGAAAAAGGTCCTTTTGGTCTAAACCTATAGATTACATTGAAAGAATTCAATGTTTTTTGGGTCATTTTAGACTTTGAAAATATCCTCCTCCACTACTTGTTATCTCTTTCAACCTAGTAGGGATCTTATACTATCATACAAATACAATACTAGTAAATTAATAATTATCAAAGGTCAATATGACAATATCATATGTTATTCATAAAAGGGAGTGGTTCTCTATTTTGTTCCTTTAGAGACAAGAAACCTAAAACAATCCTTAGGCATTAAAGAGGTTCTCACCTCTTATTTGCCTAGCTCTCATTTCAAAAAAAGTTTTCCATGATCTTAAACATATGTTATGATTTAAAAAATCTCCAAAATGTGTTTCAATATTTTTATTATGACATCACAATTTGTCCATTAAGGCACCTATAGATGGCTATTTTCATAGTGCAAACAATGAAGATAAGAGTGGGTAGTGAACATTGCTATGACCATCTCCTGAATTTTTAATCAACTCAACTTTTCAAAATTTACTCTTAATGTCTCCAAGAGCTTGACACAACTACCAAGGTTTTTATCAAAGCATGACATCATCAAAAAGCCCCTATATGTACAAATGGACTATATATAGCAGCAAGTATAGGATGACTGGTTGGTGTGGTGAATAGACTAACAACCATGAGAATCAAGGAGACTTGAAATAAGTGTGGAAAATTGGGTCTCAAGGATACCTTGAAAACATGTACATGGGATCAACACAACCTCTTGTAACCATCCACAAAGCATGGAAACCTAGAAAATAATGGGAAAATGCTCATCAACATAAAATGTAATAGTCTTGAAAATTGAGGGTATTAGCTCATCAAAACAACTCCAAATTTTAAACCAAGAATGGAAGAACTTATAGGACAAATCCAACATCATCTATATCAAATTTGAGTAATTAGTTTGTATAGAGTTGTTCAAACCAAGGGACGATAAGGTGTACAGATTAGTAGGTAGTTTTAGAAGTTGAAATTCAAATGGATAGGTCATAAATCAAGGTTGATAAAACTCAAACTTATTAATATTAAATTTTATATCCTTGAGTTTACTATCACTTCCCAGAAGCATTTGACTTGAAACCCTTTGTGCTGACCATACCAACTAAAAATGTGAATGTCACTTCAATCTGCCAAGAAGGGTGAAAATATAGTAGAACGGTTTTAGACCAATTTTTACACTTAAAAAATATATAAATCATGTAAATGATATTTAATAATATGTATATACATTCCATTTCCTCCTTACATGTGTATCACTTCTTAAAGAGCCATATATGTGTCATTTTCTTCCTTTTCTTTAAGAAAACTAACTTTATTCTGATAAACCTATAATTTTTCAGTATTATGAGTTACTTAAAACCTTTTTGGATACATGGGACATGAAATAAAAATTTTACACTTGTACATTTCCCAATAAACCCATATAAAACATTAAATACACCATTTTGACCTCTCAAATGACCCAAAAATGATAAATAGACCTAGAAACTAATTGACTAAATCTATTACAACATTAATTGACACCACATGACCTATAAAACACCTCTTAAAAATATTATATACCCATTTATAGAATAATCAAGTTTTTTCACTAGGGGTGTCCTAATTTGACCTAAAATTTAAATTTGGTCAGTAAATTAGTGACCTATAGGGGTAGTATGCCTGTTATACTAACTAGACTAGTAGCCTTATTAGTCCATTGGTCTTATGGAGTCATCTAAGGATTAAGGAAAAAATATACTTTGACCATTGACCACAAATATTTGATAAATACAAGACACTAATAGCTACCTCAACCACAAAGTAAAAGACACACACAACAAATAAATCAAACACAAAAGACACACACATGTTCTCTAAGCACTTAGGGGAATTCAAAAACAACATATTATGCTCAACTATCAACTAAACATATCTCCTTTCTAATATCAAAAGGAAAACTTCTTAAATCATTCTCATGGTGATATGAAACATAGTGGATTGAGTGCTTTGTGGACTAGACCTCTTCCTTGGCACTTCATTTGATCTAATCTCAAGTAGGTCATCCTTAAATAGGTATCCACTATAGATATATTCCTCTTGAACATGTTCACACACTTCATCTTGTTTCCCACTCTTCATTTCATAGTCAACTTATATCCCCTTAGTAGGCATGTCTCTAAAAGGATTGATTTCTTGTTCCTTAAAAGACTGAGGCCAATAGGAGTTTGTTCCACATTTCAAGAGCTGATATGTTTCTACCAAATAATTAATAAGAGGATATCCAATCTTGATGACTTCAAACATGTCATCATCAAATGCATATGCTCTTTGAAAGGATAGATTTGAATGAATGGTTTTCCTTTTCATACTTACTTGTGTACCAATGTTGCCTTCTCCATCTTTGACCAACTCATAACCTCCTTGAAGAGGAGTATAACCTGCCTGAATGACTTCAAACAATTAATCTAAATACTAATTAAGAACTTTTCCATGCTCATCCATGGTGTCTTGTAAAGTGATGAAAGAGTTTATGATCATTTCTTCCTCTTTGGAAAATGGAAGACATCCTTCCTCATCAACCCAATCTAAAATCTCCACACAAGAAATCACCTCTTATTCATCTTTTATTAGATCACCTTTGAGGGATATTTCATTTATCTTTGTCTCATAAGACTCTCCCAAGGCTGCCATTTCTTGAGGGATGGCTTGAAAGTGTTCTCCATCCTTGATAACATATTCTACTTAAGATATGGAGGCAAAACCTTATGACTTGTCTTTTTGTTCACCAAAGGGAGTCCCTTATGGTGATCTCCTCCTTATAATTTCTCATGAGGTCTTCTTTATCAACCATGAATTGAGCATGTTCCTCTTCATTTTCTTCTCTTAAGATAGGTTTTTCAATAAAAATAAAACATTCTTCATCATAAACCAAGAAAAGAGATTCAACACAAGAGCTTACCTTATCTTCATCAATTAAGACCTCTTGAGGGATTTCAAATTGAGATTTATATATCATAATCTAATCTCTTTTTTCAAGGGCTACAATATCTTCAACCTCCTTCATGGTGATGCCAATACTAGGCATCTTGAAATCATGTGATCTAGCCCAATGAGGCTGTCAAGGAGGTAGGTTTTCTTCAAGTAAGAGTTCACTTTATTTATCAACTAGCTAATCCTCCTTTGGTTCCCATACCATATGTCCACCAAGGTAAAGGGTGATGGGGTAAGTAAATATGAACTAGTTGGTGGAGGTGGAATATAGATCTCAAATTCAGATTGAGAATGCAAGGTAAGAAACTCTTTAGGAAGGGGAGATGGGGTGTGTTTAGGCATAGGATATTACTTTGGTTCTAAACCTTCCATCTCACCTTGACTTATCAATCTCATATTTTCTTCTAATTCCTCTATTTTCTTGGATAGGTTCTCTTGGAAAAGCTTATCTTGAATTTGATAAGAATCATCATGGGGATAAGGATTGCATGAAGGTTGCCATGGAATAGAAGAAGCTTCTTGAGGAAGGGTGGGAGGGGCTTGCAAAGGATCAAATCCATTCTCCACTTCACACTCTTGAAAAATGCTTCTATCTTCATTCTTACCCCATGACTCTACTATCTTGATCAAACTTAGGATGTTAGGATTAGATGTCTTCTCAATTCCACCCTCTTGATCAAGACTTTTCTCCTCCTTTCCCCATAACTCCACTATCTTACTCCATTTTAATATAGTAGAATTATGAGTCTTATTTTGAGGTGGTGGGGATGAAATATGAGAGGGAAATGAGGGTTTTAACTCCACTTCCTTTGATACCAATATGGATACTTGCAAATGCATATTTACCAACTCAATTTGTCTATCAATATTTGCCTCAAACATAAGATTTTTCTTTTCAACTCTCTCCTTCAATTGATTGGGAAAAGGATGACTTTGATAGACATGATTTGTCTCATGATTGGGGGTCCTGTATGGCTGATAGATAACTTGGGGTAGTGGGTATGAAGGTTGGTAGACTTGGTAAGGTTGCCCTTCATGAACTTCTAGCCCATCCTCTAAGGAAGAGACTAACCACTCACATCAAGCATCTCACTTGTGAGCTTTTTCCAATTGGCTCTCTCAATAGGTACCCATTATTTATTTACCAACTCCAATGCATCCCTTACCTTTTAAATGACATGATTAGGAACTTTTATACCACATCCTCTTTATGTTTCAAGATCCAACATGTATCTCTCATATCCCAATAGTGCATTCATGAAGGTAGAAATGGGTTGATTAGAGAAAGGATTAGGTTAACTAGGAGGGTAACAACATTGAGAGGTCTGGTTATAAGATGGATAAAACTCATGATAGGGATAGATATGGTCATATTGGGACTAATAATGATCATAAAAAGATTGACCAAGAACTTGTTCATATTGATAAGGAATGGGACAAGATGGATATGTTTTACGAACTTGTAGAGAACAAAAATCAAATATAAGGTCAGCCATGTAACTTCATTAGGAAGTAGGACTACCAAAAAAATTTATCAATAATCTTCAAATTGAATACCTAGGTTGCTTGACCAGCTGATGTATCTTTAGAATCACCATTGATGCTTGAAAAGATGCCTCCAAAGGTTGATTATTGAGAGACTACACCAAAAATCTCTTAATTTCTTAGAACAAGAGTCCCACCAAGAATGCAAAAAACTATTATCACTTAGATTTTCACAATTTGAGGAGATTCCAAGGCTCTCCTCATCCAAGTGGCACAATGGAATCATGTTTAGGCTTGTGAGTAGCCTAAGGAATGAGGTGAGTCTCTAGATAGGGATAACTCCCTTGATCTACCACTTAGGATTGAATCTACTACTAAATTTGGGGGGGGGATATAGAGAGATAATTGAAATAAAATCTAAAATAAAGACGTGATACACCAAATCAATTTGATTACTTTCAACCAATTACATTCTACACTTGAGACCAAGAAACTAGCCAAAACATACACATTTCTAGTCCAAGTCTTCTTGCATCAATATGAAATTATAAGTTTATGGAATAATGTCTTATTCTATTATGAATATACAAGAGGCCTTATATGGCACTAATAAAAATAAAAACTCACTTAAACATAAACATCTCATGGAACACTTCACATGACCTACAAGAAGAGGCTACAAATAGATTAAAGAATGTGACAGCTTGCTAAGGAATCAATAGTCTTCACTAAGAAAACCCAAAATTCAAGTAAAACATGCTAATTTTAATCATATAATAGGTAAAATTTAGTCATTTTATTGATCAAAAGGTATACAAATGAGTAGGGCTTCACCATACTTAGGTGGATCATCCTATACAATACCAAAATGTATAACTCCTATAGAGTTTGAGAGGGAGAGAGAAGAAGAGAATTCTAAGGGTCATAAGGACACTTGTAAAGATGAGAATATTAGTTATCCATGCATGATAATAGTATATGGGTCGAGCTATGCAAGATCAGGAGTTACAAGTGTCATCTCAAATCATCAAAATCTTACAAAGTGGCCTAAAACTCCTTTTCTTGCACATAAAAATTCCTTCATTATTGCCTCTATTTAGACATCCCATAAATGATGAATACTAGTTCTAATGATTTTAATGAAAGGTAAGGACATGATACATCCCTCTCCATGCATTGGTTTCATGCTTGGTCTTCTAAAATCAATTGAAAGTGAGCCATCATCTTTTGTTGTCCTAAAAACTACCCTTCCATTTACCCTACACACTTGTCTTCCAATTGGCTTTATTTTCTCACGTAAATGTCCCTAGAAGCATAATACACACCTTTAAAAAAGTCTATTGAAGTTTTACATCTTCTTCACTAGCTTACCCAATATGCCAGATTTGATTACCTAAGTTAGAGGACCTATTTGAGACACCTAAGAACATTTTCAAGGCATTAACTTATATAAGGGGTTATATTAAGTCTCAATCTTTCCATCCATGTGATTTTCATCTATTGAAACTTCTTATAACCTAAAAAACACACAAAATAGTGAGAAAAATCATGTTTATACATCTATCTGTATAATTCCATACAAATAGCTAGCATGTTAGGGAGATTGAGGGAGTCATCTCCAACATCCAATAGCTACTCTGGTCAAACTATGCCACTAAACTAGCCTTCCAAGATCATTTTCTCCATTGGGTCCTAGTTGAGGGTTTAGGAGGGTTTTAGCTTGTTTTGACCCTTAATCTTATTTCATAGAAACTTGATGTCCAACCTACCAAAAGATTTCACTAATTTGGCCTTCAAGACCCTTTTTAACATTCCATAACCTCTCTATCTCCCATGTAGATCCTCATGAAAGATATGAGCATTGAAACTTACCCTATCAAGCTCCTCGTTACCTTTTCCTACATGTTGAGTTGATTTTGGGCTAAAAATTGACCTTTTATGACTTATTCTATAGGGTTAGAGCTTTAACATGTTTTAAATGTAATAATAGCATAATCCAATAGGTTGAGATTCATGTATAAGGCCAAAAATATGGATGACCTTCTCATTTGGCCTTAGGCCTAAACCTTGCCTAGCAGGCCTGACTATCCCTTGGAGATTTAGATGATCCTTGATAGTTTTCCTTGCATATAAATAGCCTATAAACTTATGTCTTATCACCATATACATTCTCTAAATAATTATAATGTTCATTCCATATTAGAGATAAGATTTTCTCACCATTTGCCCTTTAGACCTTAACTTTGCTTATTAGGTCTGACTATAAACCTATGAGTCCAAAAAACCCTATTTGGTTTCATACTCCTATGAGGTTTTATTATTATTTTATTGGGTGTGCCTAAACTTCAAAAACTCACTTGAAGTGTGATGGGTGAATATTTTGTTGTCAGCCAACTGATGGCAAAATGGGTATATCAACCACAATACAAGGAGATTTATATGACAAAAAGTGTGGGTTTACCACATCACAGTGAGATAAATCTCTCCTCTCATCAAGGGGAGGTTCCCTATGCTAAAATACTTATATATTAATAAGAACTAAAAATAGACTCAAGGGTGAGATTACACCATCCATCTCTCTTTTTTTAGAGATGATGTTTACAAGGCAAATGAGAAATCCTAGTTGATAACTGAAAGCATTCCTCTTCTTTCAAAAATGATATTCAGTAAATAGTAAAAAATCTTCCCAGGTAGTAACTAGATCTATGAGAAACTTTCAAAAGTACAAATTCTTTCATTTCTCCCCTTACTAATTTGAAGTGTATGTAACAGTAGAGTGAAGTGCAGCTCAAAGTCTTCACCTAAAACTACAATAGAATATGAAATCACAAAGGATAGAAGTAGTTCAAAACCTTTCTAATATCCTTTAGAATGTCTTCAAATAATTTCCACACACACTTTGCTTATTTAATCAAATGGATGAGATATTATTAGGAAAAAGAACATAAGAATGATCTCCTAAGTGACACAAATTATCTCAACACAAAGTCTGAAAGTAACCTATTTCTCATTCATTCAAGAAAATATGATTTACAAGCTGAGATCAAAGTCTCAAAAAGCATCTCAATTTTGGTAGAGTTTTTGCTCTCAATTATCAAAAAGATATCTACAAAAGAGGCATCCCTCTATATATATAGGAAAAAGCCTTCAAATTTGAAAAAAAACTTAAATATTAAAAACCTAGTCAAAGATGTCTCCATTGACTTTGGGACATTTCCAAATTTTTACATGTAATTACACATAACAAAAGTACATGTGAAAATGTCCCAAGTCAATTACAAAGTGCATGAGAAGAATGGAGAAGAAATTATGGAAGAACAATTCAACTTTTGTCACCAACCTTTTTTAGATGAGCATCGTACATGGCAATAGATGTCTGTATTCTGATACTGTGTAGCACAATAGTATTTTTACAGATCACCTTA
This sequence comes from Torreya grandis, assembly GCA_037957365.1. Classification (NCBI taxonomy): domain Eukaryota; kingdom Viridiplantae; phylum Streptophyta; class Pinopsida; order Cupressales; family Taxaceae; genus Torreya; species Torreya grandis. Next base: position 5,128,076 of record JARHVA010000506.1, read on the forward strand.
GCTCTGACCATAACATCTCTTACTATTTTGATTGACTTGGTGTGACTAGTTATCCTAGTTCTCAGATTGTCCAAAGTTAACTGATTATCTAAGATATTGTCCATAGAAGACATTGAGAATGCTTTCTCTTTGAATTCCTTTTAGATCATACTCTCAAAATCTTGAATCATTTCCTCTGTTGAAATGAATTGGTTTTCTTGAGAGGTAAGTCTGCAAGGCAACTCTTCTAATTTGTGCAGTAGATTGATATTGCTTTGTTCACTAGTGTCCTTGGAAGATTCGAGGTCACTGATCAATTCCTTAAGTACCCAGATCTTATATATAAGTGATTCTTTAGTTTCAATATAAGAATCTCTATTAGGAATGATGTCAATCGATACTAGGGTATGTATCTTTAGTTCCTTCATCTCTATCCATTTGCTAAGATATCTATCTATGATTTTGATCTCTCAAGAAATGGTATTGATAAGGTCATCTAATTTTGTTCTTACTTTCCTCATTTTACCCATCTTCTTAGACAACTCTATGAACAAGGAAATCCCCTGTGCATGCATCTTATCTAGGTAGTCTTCAAGTACTTTCCCCTTTAGATAAGTCTTTTTCACTTTCTAAATTATGAGATCATCTACGGAGAAAGCCTCTAGAGTCATTGCTTCTGAAGCAAAAGTGAATCTTTTGATCACTACAGTCAATTGTTCCACCATTGCTTTGTAATGATCTTTCATTTATCTTTCTCTATCAAATTTTTGAACCATAATATCCATTGCAAATTGCAAATCACTCTTGGTGCCTTCATGAGTGATCTTCCCTAACTCAACTTGAGAGATAGCATATCAAAATTTTCAAGAGTTACATCCTGTGGGGGTTTGGATATCTCCAAAAATTTGTGCCCCTTATCTCTAATCATTTTTTAAAGAATTTTTGGCTTCTTGGGGGTCTTAGCTTTCACCGGCACTATTTTACCAAAGTCAAAGTCATCTGGAGAGATGGCTTGCTTTTTCCTTTTGGGTGTGAAATTTGATAACCAAGATGGGAGAGCGGAAGCACTTACATTAGCAACAGTCCCTATAGTTGGTGTCACTAGGGTAGCACCTACACTATTAGCAAGAACAATGGGCATAGTATTAGTTAAAATCACACTTGCTACTGCATGGTCGAAGGTGGAACTATCTTTGATGTTGAAAGAAGGAGATAATAGACTGGGGATGGATCTTGATGAATGAAAAACATCTCTAAAAGTGCCTTGAGGGTCACCAAAAATAACTTTAGAAGGAGAGGTGGCTCCAAAAGAGGGAATACTGATGGGAGAAATAGGTGAAGGGGTTGTAATAGGTGAGTGGGGTAGAGAAGAAGAAATTATTGTGTCTGGTTGCACACCTTCTTGCAGATATTGGGATTATGTTCCCTATTAACCTATAGACTTGTCATCAATTTCCATCTATTCCACCACTAGTTCTTTGGTGCTTTGTTTCTCAACCCCCATATCTGTTGATTCTGGCTCTTTCTTGGCAACCTTTGATTTCTTTGATACAAAAATGATCCTAGGCTTACGGGGCCTAGAAGGAGAAGGAACATCATTTTTGTTCTTCATTTAGTTTTCCACCCTTTTCCTTGTCTCTTCTTGAAATTTAGCCTCTGATCTTGTGATCAATTCTTTTAAAGTAATCCCCTTATTTTCTAACCAATCATTGGTGTTAGAAAATATTCGTTTGAATCTCATCCTCAAGGAGGTCAACTCTTTCTAAGACCATTGGATTAGACGAAGAGGAGCATTAGTGACTTGTTCAGTGTGATATTTATTATTGACTAGATCTCCATCATCCACTAGATTTGTAGGCATATCAGTGAGCCCCAAATACTCTATTTATTCAAGAGATAGTCTATTGTAGTCCATCTTCCTGATATCTTCTGCTATCCTTAAATTTATCTAGACATCTTCGATCATGGGTTCATGGAACTGAGTCTTCCTCTTGATCATGTCTTTAACACCTCTGTAATCAAACTTGGGTCTCCTTTTGAACTGCTTCATGGTCACAAGTTGCATTTCAATTTTCATTGCCCTAGCTTTTGCAGCAGTCAATACCAAGTACCTACCGATTTAAATTGGGAACCTCAAACTAGGTTTTATAAGTTCCATCTACTTATTGTGTATGACAATAATTTGTCTACACAGCTCCATTAAGACCAATTTATCTGAAGAAAATCTAGGGAGCATATAGGGATAGCCTTGGAAAAAGCCAACCCATAGATAGAAAAAAGAAAGGAACTATAAGAACATACAGCTGAAGTCATTTATAACAGTCTAGGCTTCATTTAACACTCTTTTTTGTTCTAATTGAGGGTCAAAAAGACAAAAATACTGTAAAAAAGGTATCATTTACCCTCCTAAAATGATGGATTGAACCTTCAATGTCAATTGAGGGTAATATTGATATATAGGGGTGGTTTTTCTATCTCCCTCTGACATCAAACTTGGAAAGGTTCTCATTGAAACTATAATGTACACCAGGTATTAAGTCATATAGAACTTCAAGGTAGTAGACACCTTTGTTAATTGCTCATGCAGAGCATTGTTGATTTGTTCACTCCAAAAAATGACTTGTTTACCCTAGAGGATTATCTTGATGAAAAGATGCATCCATTCATGAAATTGAGAAGAAGATGATAAACCTCATACTCTACTGAGAAGAGTAATCAAGTCACCTAATTTTTCTATAAAATCACTCCTTAGAAAGCTTCGTGGCCATCTAGACAAGTTGGCTCTAGGAGTTTTAAGCTATCTATTGTTGATCACCTTCTTCACCTTCTCAGGATCTTTATCATATTCTTTTTATGCTTTAATGAAGTTGATCTTCAACACTTCAGTAGTAGGAGGGCACATGAAAACTTTATCGATGAACTTGGGGTCTAGTCAAATTACTACATTGCCACTAGCATTTGACATAGCTCTGGTATCTTTGTTGTAGAATTGGGCACACTTGAGGATGAACTCTATATGATGTGCTACCATAGGAAAAGAGGAGACTAGATGGATATTACTCTCAATTATCCTCTTCATTTTAGAGCTTAGATTGTTTGCCTTGATTCTCTCTATGAACTCAGCCATATCTACATGCCCGATCTCTGTATCCCTAATATTGTTGACATTAGAAGTGACCGAGGTGATTATGAAAACACCTTGATACTATTACTTCATCATCTTTGGCTTCTTTGGAGAAACTTCAATCATCGAGATGAGCCTTTATTGAAAGTATGTTGACAAAGAAGGATCTTGAGGAGAAACTTTGATAAGAGTCATGATCGTGCAATTAGGAGAAATATTGGTAATCTAGGAAAATTGCATGTTGGGTGATCATGACCAGGGAAGTGCACTTTAAAAGGGCGGAGGCATGAGTAGGTCAGAAAGTGGAAGGAAAGTGGGCTCAAAAAATAGGAAAAAGAAAAATATCTAGAGTTAGTAAAAATGGGGAGAAGGTGTGCATGGACAGTAAATTTTGCCACAATTGCATGTTGAGGATTGTTATTCATGCATAGGTGGAAAAACATTCCACCTATGCATGTTAAGAAGAGGTTAGGATGCATCAGTGGTGATTTTTTCCACCTATGCATGTAAAAGGACATCGGGTTGTGCATAGGTGGCAAAAATTGCCATCAATGCATCTAGGTAGAAGTTTCATGTAAGGGCGGAAAAAATTTCTGCCCTTGCACATGGTTGGGAAGTGAAGAATTATGTTAGGATAGCTATTTTTTCCACCCTTATAAGATGAAAGATGTAGGGTATTAATGGCAGAAAGAATCACTACCATTACATGGGGAAGAGTGGTAGGGATTTGTAAGGCAAATTTTGCTACCTTTACATGATGAAGATGGTCAGATGTAAGGTTAGTGAAATTTGGCACCATTACATGGGGAAATAGCCGTTGGGTAGGAAAAAAGAGGAGGGTTTTTTGCATGGTTAGATTGCCTCATCAGTGGGGAAAAAGAGGAAGAGAAAGAAGAAAAGTAAAATAAAAACCTAGGCCTAGAAGAAAAAGAGGAAAAACAAAAAGAAGAAGAGAAGAAAAAACCAAAAAAACTAAACTAAACTAAAACTAGAAGAACAGAAACACAAAACCCTACCTGGTAATCACAAAAAAAATGCTCAAATTCGATGAAAACATGCTTCCTCTTGCTTACTTGATCACTCAAGCACACTAGAGAATGAGAAACAAAGAATGGATTGAAAAGAGGAGCAAAAGGGGTTAAATGGGTGGAAATTGCCCCCAACCACTGGGCGCATGTGGCCATAAATTTTGTGCATGAAAATTGAGATCATATAGGGGTGGCAATATTCGCTACCTCTGCATGTGAGGTTGGAAAGGGATGAAGGGGTGGCAAAAATCACCACTCCTACATGAAACACAATAAAAGATGCAAGGGTGACAAATTTTGTCGCTCTTGCATGACAGATGCAAGGGTGGCAAAAAAATGTTGACTTTGCATGGGAAACTCAAAACAACATGCAGTGGTGGCAAAAATTACTATCCCTACATATAAGCACAAGAAAACATCTGACTTGAAAAGAGGGAAAATTTGTCATATGGCCACATCAAGATCATAATGATTTTCACATTTTTTGGGAAAACACAAGGGAACATCATGAATTTTAAATGATGCCAGTTGAGCAAACATGAAAACAAGAAAAACTTACCTCAAAAGATGAACTTAGAGTGAAAAACATGAAATAGACAAGTTTCATAGGGGTTGTTCCAAAAATGAGCAAAGTTAATTTTGAGAACAATAGCTGGCTCCTATTGGGGAACTTCCATTGATCAAACCAATCGATGGGAGTAGAAACCAGTCTCTAAGTGCCTTTATCCAAGCCTATGGGCTACGGAGTCAAGCCAAGAAAAGAAAAGATACGAAAAATCAAAAGAAAATAAACAACACAAAAACTATACAAATGTACAAGTGAACTCATCTAATATTTCAAGGATTGAAGTGCTTTAGATGCTGCCCACTATGAGGCAGTGAGAATGGCACTCCATCTTGATACTCTAGCAAGAAGCTATTTTCACCACAGACCTAACGAAAGATAAATAGACCTCTACATAAAGAATCAAATTTGCCATGCATTCCTTTTGATTCTCTCCTCTTGTCCCACAACAAGACTTGATCTCCAATCTAAAAATCATGTGTCCTTGACCTATTATCAAAGAGTTTCTTCACTTGATTTTGATGTGTAGTAATCTGGTCCACCACCATGGTTCATTTCTCGTCTAATTCAGTTAGGTGCATGATCCTTTTATCAATAGAATTTTTGAAGGTTGAATCTTTGATTGCCTTTACCAACTTGAGTGTTGGTAGTTCCAGGGTGATTGGTATCTCTGTATTCAAACCATATAGAAGTTGGAATGCTAACATGCTTATTTCCCTCTTAGGTGTAATCCTATCTGCCCACAAAGTGTCAAACAATGCTTTATGACAAGTCCTCTGATTATTATCTACCAGTTTCCTGATAATAGTAACTAGATTGTTGTTGCTCGATTCTGCTTGGCCATTTCCTTAGGGAAAATAATTAGAGGTGTAAGAGAGGGTAATTCTATAATAAAATCAAAACTAGGTAATTTCATGGGAAGAGAAACAGGCCACATTGTCTATTACAATCTTAATTGGAACTCCAAATTGGGAAATAATATTTTCCTTAAGAAAATTACACACCACTTCTGAAGTAGCATGCTTGGTTGGGATCGCTTCCACCTATTTAGTAAAGTAATCAGTCACAGTGAGGACATAATCATGCCCAGTACTTGAAGACAGGTTGACTACACCAATGAAGTCAATACCCCATTATTGAAAAGGTTATTCAATTACCACTAGCTTAAGGAGTAATGCAGTTAATTTAGGTTTCTCAATGAACTGTTGATACAATTCACACCTACACACCCATTTGTAAGCATCTTGAAATAGCGTAGGCCAATAGTACCTTGCTCATAAAATTTTATGAGCCATCACTAGTGCATAAAAATGTCCTCCATAGGCCAAATTATGGAATGACTCCAAAATTTTACCTTGTTTCACCTTATCGACGTAGTGAAGAAACACCCCATCAAGGTTTCTTTTATACAAACCATTGTCCCATAAGACATAGCTAGCAGCCTTTAGCTTAACATTCCTTTTTTCTTTGTAGGATAGATGAGTGAGACACTCACCATAGGTAAGAAAATGAGTGATGTTAGGATACCAATCACCATTAGTAGTGATGAAGAAAACCGTAGGCACATCTTCGACCTTTGTTTCTTCATTTTCTATTTCCTTAGGGATATTATCAGCAATCAACTGATAGAGGCCCTTTCTCTACACAATTTTGGTAGGTTTTATGTCAAGATCAAACTCCTGAATCTTTGCAATCCAATTGCCCCTTTTAGTACCAAACTCATGTTGAGTTAGAATGGACTTCACCATTGTGTCAGGCACTAAAACCACTGTATGTGAATTCAGAATATAAAATCTGAAATGATTCACCATCTTAACCATAGCATAAGCATGTTTCTTCATATTTGAATATTTTAATTCATGAGTTTTGAGAGGACAACTCATAAATGATATGGGAGATTCCACACCTTCTTTATTTTTTTGAACCAAAATAGCCAAAAGTGTATGCTCAGAAGCATAGTTGTATATTATGAAGTCTTTGGTGTAATCTAGACAAACTAGAATTGGTGCACAGGTGATCACTTTTTTTATGTCTTCAAATGTTGACTTGCCTTCTATAGTCTATCAAAAAGTGGCTTTGCCCTTCATCATGTCCATAATGTGGCGAGTCTTCTCTACAAATGCTGGAATGAATCTTTGTAGAAAATTTACCTTTTCAAAGAAAGAATGAACTGCAATCTTACTAGAAGGAAGAGCAAGACTTTGGATAGATTTGACTCTTTTGTAGTCAATTTGTATACCTTCTCAAGATACATTATGACTGAGAAGCTTACCTTCTATAACCCCAAAAATTGACTTTTTGGGATTAAGAGAAATATCATTTTGCAGGTAGCATTCCAACACTTATTGTAGATGATGCAAATGATCAGGATGATGTTTGAAAAAATGGTCAAATCATCAAGATATACCACAATAAATTTTCCCATTTAATCTTTGAAAGTAAGATATATTTCTCTTTAGAAGGTAGCACCAGTGTTGATCAAACTGAAAGGCATGCTGTGATATGTGAAAGTGCCCCAAAGCATAGTGAAAGTAGTCTTATGTTGATCTGATTCATTAACTTCTATTTGATTATACACAAAAAAACCATCTAACATTGATAACATTTTTGAACCAGTCACCATTTGCAAAACTTGGTCCATGATAGGCAGAGGGTAGTTATTTTTTAAAGAGGATTGATTCAGGTTTTTGAAATTGACACAGATACAAATTTCCCTGTTCTTTTTTCTTAAAGGAACTATGTTAGCAATCTAAGTAGAATGATGGATTGGAAAAATAATTCTTGCATTCTGTATTTTTTGGATCTCAAAAAAGATATTACCTAATATTTTTGGATTGTATTGCCTTTGTTTTTGCTTGAAAGGCAATGACCCAACCTTAAGAGGAATTTCATGCCAAATTTCGTCAGGCATGAGAGATTTCAAATCATCGTAAGAATATGCCAAAACATCAATGTATTGGTGAAGAAGAGCAGCAAATTTGAGTTTTTCGTCAGAAGTGCAATAATTTTCAATGTTGACCATTTTGGGATTTTCTTCTGTACTCAAATTTATTTGATCAAACTCCTTGGAGGAACTTGAATCTACTTGTCACTGCTTGACATATCTGTCTTGCTTATCAAATAATTTCTCAAGAGAAACCAAACCTTTTAGAATTTTACTTCCCTTGAGTTGAAGGAACTCTTCACTGGTTTGAGAATTTATTTTGGGAACTGATTCCCATGGTGGGGATTTGTTTCCTTCAAAATAAAGATCTTCAAAGTAGTCCATCTTTTTTAGAAAAGGAATGATTTGACTGTCACCGTTGAACACTTGCCAATAACTGACATTATTAGGTACACTTGGTTGAAAGACTAGTTCGATAGTGTACTTGTCTCCTTTGAAGTCTTTATGGGGAACCATGAGGGTCACAGAGACAGCTAACAAATTTGCATGGTCATTACACTCTCTCAGCACAATAGAAATATTGAAAGCATCAAAGCTTTCAATACAATCCCATACAAGATTTTGATAGTGTCACAATCTTTCATTTTATATTTGGTATAGATTCCTTACCTGACAAACTACTAGTTCAGCATCTCTAAGGGTGTGAAGAACCTTAATACCTTTAGCATGAGTAGCTTTCAATCCAAGCAGCAAAGACTCATACTCAGTAGTGTTATTGGTGTTATTAAATTGCAACTTATATGAATAGAGAAAAAATTCTCCTTGAGGGGAGATCAAGATAATTCCAGCTCTAGAACTAGTAGAAGAGTAGTTGCCATCAAATTCTAAAATCTAAACATTATCAAAATTTGATCCTTTCAAAAACTTCTCTTCATTATTTAGGGAAGATTCTTGGTTGCCTGAATTTTGCTTCAACAATTCTTCTATCTGGGCATCTAAATTTTTTGAATTGTCACCAAATGGACTTTTATCTGATGGGATGAAAACATCTTTAGTAGTCAAGAAATAATTACCCATTCCCGATGATTCAAATAAAATTTGGGCTTTGGGATCAAATGTTTGGGTGACTATATATTTTGACTCTTTCTCAGGGAGTAATTTATTCATAACACCTTTAACAGGTATCCTTACTTCAAATAGATCCATATTCAATTCTCCACCTACATCCTTGTAAAAATCACGCCTGAATAGAATGCCATAAGATGCTAGAACATCGGCCACTAAGATCATCATTTTGATTCTCTTCTCTAGAAAAGCTGTAAATGCAAATTAGGCATCTTTGATTTGGCCCAGGAGTGGGACTTGCTTATTTTCTATGGAGAAACATCTCTCGAAAGTCTTAATTAAAGTAAGACCAAGAGAATCTGCTACTTTGATAGGCATAATGTTATCAGAAGCTCCAGAGTCTATTATGCAATTACTCAATTTATGGTCATTTATCAATAGGGAAACATAGAAAGGTTTTATTTTTCTAGGGGCAAAAAGAGGAGTAGTGACTACATTATTCTAGGTGGATTTGTTCTTGAAATAATCATGAGTCTCTTTTGGAAAATCTTGTCTTATAAGGGCAGTTTTACTTTTCATGTATTCGGCTAGCCTATCAAACTATTTAGTATTGGCTCACAAGTACTCAATCTCGGTCATTTGAATCTTGGTCTTTTTGGCATGATCAATTATATCAAATAATTGAAATGAGCTAGAGACAGAAGGAGTGAGCCCATCATCCTAATCTTTAGTGGGTGTGGCACTTGTCTAAAAGATAGAAGTAGAAGGTACGCGATAGTTTGAGGTACTTACTTTCTTGTTAGTCACTGGGTCCTTTGGTTGGAAAGGCAATGAAATCCCTCATTTAGTGATAGAAACTACTGGCTGAGATTCTTCTCCTAATTCTTCTTTATCAGCTTGTTGAGCTGACTAGTTTTGGGACCTAGTAAAAATAGCGTAGGATCCATCAAACACTTCTCCCTTACTTCTAGCTTCATCTTGATAATCCAAGAAACTAATATTAGATTCTCTAGCTAATTCTTCTTCTTATTCAAAAAATATATTAGTGTCATCTTCTTGGTCCAACTTAGGTTAGAATGAGAAATCATGTTCAGCTTTAAGGTAACCAACTATTGAATTAGCAGGTGATGCTTCAATGGCAAGCTTCCCATGTGGAGGAGGAAGGCGATTTGGTTGTCCTTGATTTCTAGAAGCATTTCCTTGATATGACTGATTGGGAAACATCCTTCTTGGCATATCCTAATAAGGAGGAGTAGACATAGCTTGGACCATTTGTCTTTTCAAGGTTAGTAGTTCATTTGTCAACTTTTGCACCATAAGATCTGTGGTGCTCATTGAAGAACTTTTAGTAGATAAAAAAATTATTTTTATTGGAGTCTTTTTTTATCTTACCTACCAGGATAAGATCATCTTCCACCTCGATAGCCAAATTTTGGGTTACAAAAAAGATCCATACAACTGGCACGCCTCAATAGAAAACTTACTTTAGGAAGTTGAGAGTTGATGAAAAAGCACTTGAGATTCTCTGGTGTTGGCTGAGCAATTGTAGCAATTTAGTTCCTTAGCTTATTGAATTTAGCAAAGAAGTATTGCATGGGCTCATGAGGTTCCTTTTTCATTTATGTAAGTTGAGCCAATAAGGCATGTGCATCTTCAGTGGGTTTGAACTTGGCCTTGAGCGTATTCCAGTCAGTTATAGTTTGAGCTTGAAGGTGGTAAAACTAGTCCACAGCAGTACCTTACAAAGTTTCTACAAATAGTCTCACCACTATATCTTTATATTCCACACCTATCACACCACATGTTATAGAGAAGGTGGCAATATGCTCATCAGGATGAACCTTCCCATCACTATAGAATTTGGGGAAATTCTTTCTCGAACTACAAGGTAGTTCATGTAAAGGTGGGGCTAGATTGAGAGGACCAAAGGAGTTTCCCCAAGGCCCTTGGGCTGGCATAATATGTCGATTAAATGGTGGGATAACAAATCTTGGTGGGGTCAGTATAGATAAAACTCTACTAGTACTGAGACTAGAAGCTTCACTAGGTATGGGAGATCTGACACTGGTAGGAGGGAAACTCATGGTTCATTAAAGGTGAGATGGTGGAGGAGAAATCTCAAATTTAGTCCATCACACCAACTTGAATACAGGATCAACAATACCTTGAACTCTCTAGCTTCGCGTGTATGGTTGATTTGCCGGAGTATAAAATGAAAAAGGACTAAAAATGCTTCAAGTTGAAGCTTGAGGATTTAAAGTGCACATTCATTTCCAGTGGAGTATGGAGCTTTCAGAGTATGAATAAGGCTATCTAATGGAAATGGATAAGGATAGGAACCACTTTAATCTAAAGCTTGGGGCTTCAGACTACACGTAACGTCCCTAGTGGAGTCACTAAAAGCTATTGGGTGAATATTTTGTCGTCAGCTAATTGATGGCAAAATGGGTATATCAACCATAGTAAAGGAGATTTATATGGCAAAAAGTGTGGGTTTACCACATCACAGTGAGATAAATCTCTCCTCTCATTAAGGGGAGGTTCCCTATGCTAAAATACTTATATATTAATAAGAACTAAAAATAGACTCAAGGGTGATATTACACCATCCATCTCTCTTTTTTTAGAGATGATGTTTACAAGGCAAAAGAGAAATCCTGGTTGATAACTAAAAGCATTCCTCTTCTTTCAAAAATGATATTCAGTAAATAGTAGAAAATCTTCTCAGGTAGTAACTAGATCTATGAGAAACTCACAAAATCACAAAGTCTTTCGTTGCTCCCCTTACTAATTTGAAGCATACGTAATAGTAGAGTGAAGTGCAGCTCAAAGTCTTCAACTAAAACTACAACAAAATATGAAATCACAAAGGATAGAAGTGGTTCAAAGTCTTTCAATATCCTTCAAAATGTCTTCAGATAATTTCCACACACACTTTGATTATTTAATCAAATAGATGAAAGATTATTAGGAAAAAGAACATAAGAACGATCTCCTAAGTGACACAAAATATTTCAACACAAAGTCTGAAAGTAACCTGTTTCTCATTCATTGAAGAAAATATGATTTAAAAGCTAAGATTAAAGTCTTGAGAGCATCTCAATTTTGGCAAAGTTTTTGCTCTCAATTATCAGAAAGATATCTACAAAAGAGGCATCCCTCTATATATATAGGAAAAAGCCTTCAAAATTGAGAAAAGACTTAAATATTAAAAACCTAGTCAAAGATGAGTCTCTATTGACTTTGGGACTTTTTCATATTTTTACATGTAATTACACATAAAAAAAGTACATGTGAAAATGTCCCAAGTCAATTACAAAGTGCATGAGAAGAATGGAAAAGAAAGTATGGAAGAATAGTTCAACTTTTGTCACTAACCTTCTTTAGATGAGCATCATACATGGCAATAGATGTATGTATTCTGATACTATCTGGCACAATAGTATTTTTTAGGATCACCTTAGCTCTAATCGTAGTATCTCTTACTACTATGATTGACTTGGCATGACTGGTTAACCTGGTTCTCAAATTGTCTAGAGTTAACTGATTATCTAAGATATTGTTTATAGAACCCATTGAGAATGCTTTCTCCTTGAATTCCTTTTGGATCATACTCTCAAACTCCTGAATCATTTCATCTATTGAAATGAATTGGTTGTCTTGAGAGGTAAGTCTACAAGTCAACTCTTCCAATTTTTATAGTAGACTGATATCACTTTGTTCACTGGTGTCCTTGGAAGATTCAAGGTCACTGATCAATTCCTTAAGTACCTAGATCTTATATATCAGTGATTCTTTAGTTTCAATATAAGAATCTCTGTCAGCAATGATGCTGATTGATACTAGGGTATGTATCTTCATTTCATTCATCTCTATCCATTTTCTAAGATATATATATGTGCTTTTGATCTCTTAAGAAATGGTATTGATAAGGTCATCTAATTATGTTCTTACTTTCCTCATTTTACCCATCTTCTCAGACAACTCTGTGAATAATGAAATCCCCTGTGCATGCATCTTATCCAGGTAGTCTTCAAGTACTTTCCCCTTTAGATATGCCTTTTCAGCTTTCTAAATTATGGGATCATCTATGGAGAAAGCCTCTAGAGTCACTGCTTCTAGAGCAAAAGTGAATCTTATGATCACTATGGTCAATTGTTCCACCATTGCTTTGTAATGATATTTTATTTCTCTTTCTCTATGAAATTTCTAAACCATAATGTCCATCACAGATTGAAAATCACTCTTGGCACCTTCATGAGTGATCTTCCCTAACTCAACTCGAGAGATAGAGTAGCTGCTCATATCAAATTTTTCAAGAGTTGCATCTTGTGGGGGTTTGGCTATCTCCAAAAATTTGTGTCCCTTATCTCCAATCATTTTTGAAAGAATTGTTGGCTTCTTAGGGGTCTTAGCTTTCACTGGCACTATTTTACCAAAGTTAAAGTCATCTAGAGAGATGGCTCACTTTTTCCTTTTGGATGTGAAAGTTGACAACTAAGGTGGGAGAGCAGAAGCACTTACATTAGCAATAGTCCCTATAGTTGGTGTCATTAGGGTAGCACCTGCACTGTTGGCAAGAATAATGGGCATAGTGGGAAGAGTATCAGTTAAAATCACACCTGTTACTCAATGGTCAAAGGTGGAACAATATCTGATGTTGAAAGAAGGAGATGGCAAACTGGGGATGGATCCTAATGAACGAAAAACATCTCCAAAAGCACCTTGAGGGTCACCAAAAATAACTTTAGAAAGAGAGGTGACTCTAGAAGAAGGAATACTGATGGGAGAAATAGGTGAAGGAGTTGCAATAGGTGAGTGGGGTGGAGAAGAAGAAATTTTTGTGTTTGGCTGCATACCTTCTTGCAAAGATTAGGCTTTTGATCCCTATTAACCTGTAGACTTGTCATCAATTTACATCTGCTCCACCACTGGTTCTTTGGTGATTTGTTTCTCAACCCCCATATCTATTAACTCTGGCTCTTTCTCAGCAACCTTTGATTTCTTTGATACAAAAATGATCCTAGGCTTATGGGTCTTAGAAGGAGAAAGAACATCACTTTTGTTCTTCATCCAATTTTTTGCCCTTTTCCTTGTCTCTTCTTGAAATTCAGCCTTTGATCCCGTGATGAATTATTTTAAAGTGATCCCCTTATTTTCTAACCAATCATTGGTGTTAGCTAGTATTGGTTCGAATCTCATCCTCAAGGAGGTCAACTCTTTCTAAGACCATTGGATCAGAGGAAGAGGAGTGTTAGCGACTTGTTTAGCGTGATATTTGCTATTGACTAGATCTCTGTCATCCACTAGATTTGCATGGATATTAGTGAGCCCCAGATACTCTATTTGTTCAAGAGATAGTCTGTTATAGTCCATCCTCCATATATCATCCATTGTCCTTAAATCTATCCAAACATCTTCGATCATGGGTTCATGGAACTGAGTCTTCCTCCTGATCATGTCTTTGACACCTCTGTAATCAAACTTAGGTCTCCTTTTGAACTACTTCATGGTCACAAGCTTCATTTTAGTTTCCATTGCCCTAGGTTTTGTAGTAGTCAATACTGAGTACCTATTGATTTCAATTGGGAACCTAAAACTGGGTTTCTTAAGTTCCATCTGCTTATTATGCATGACAATAATTTGTCTACATAGCTTCATCAGGACCAATTTATCTGAAGGAAATCTAGGGAGCATATAGGGATAGCCTTGGAAAAAGCCAACCCACAAATAGCAAAAAGAAGGGAACTATAAGAACATATAGCTGAAGTCATTTATAACAGTCCAGGCTTCATCTAACACTCTTTTCTATTCTAATTAAGGGTCAAAAAGACAAAAAAATACCATTAAAAAGTATTATTTACCCTCCTAAAATGATGGATTGAACCCTTCAATGTCAACTGAGGGCAATATTGATATACAGGGGTGGTTTTTCTATCTCCCTCTGACGTCAAACCTGGAAAGGTTCTCATTGAAGCTGCAATGTACACCAGGTATGAAGTCATATAGAACTTGGAGGTAGTAGACACCTTTGTTAATTGCTCATGCAGAGCATTGCTGATCTATTCACCCCAAAAAATGACTTGTTTGCACTGGAGGATTATCTTGATGAAGGGATACATCCATTCATAAAATTGAGAAGAAGAGGGTAAACCTCGTACTCTGCTAAGAAGAGTAATCAAGTCAAAAACTTCTTTTATAAAGTCACTCCTTAAAAAGTTTTGTGGCCATCTGGACAAGTTCGCTCTAAGAGTTTTAATCCATCTATTATTGATCACCTTCTTTACCTTCTCAGGATCTTTATCATATTCTTTTTTTGCTTCAACGAAATCAATCTTCAACACTTCAGTAGTAGGAGGGCGCATGAAAACTTTATTGATGAACTCAGGGTCTAGTCAAATTACTATGTTGCCACTAGCATTTAACACAGCTCTGGTATCTTTATTGTAGAGTTGGGCACACTGGAGGATGAACTCTATGTGATGTACCACCATAGGAAAAGAGGAGACCAGATGGATATTTCTCTCAATTATCCTCTTCATTTTGGAGCTCAGATTGTTCACCTTGGTTCTCTCTATGAACTCGGCCATATCTACCTGCCCGACCTCTGTATCCCTAATGTCATCAACATTAGAACTGACTGAGGTGATTGAGAAAACACTTTGATACTGGTACTTCATCATCTTTGACTTCTTTGAAGAAAATTTAGTCATCGAGATGAGCCTTTGTCAAAAGTATGTTGACGAAGAAGGATCTTGAGGAGAAACTGCAATAAGAGTCATGATCACATAATTAAAGGAAATATTGGTAATCTAGGAAAATTGCATATTGGGTGATCATGACCAAGGAAATGCACTTTAAAAGGGCTAAGGTGTGAGCAAGTCAGAAAGAGAAAGGAAAGTGGGCTCAAAAATTAGGAAAAAATAAATTTCTAGAGTTAGTAAAAATGGGGAGAAGGTATGAATGGGCAACAAATTTTGCTGCCCTTGCATGTTGAGGATTTTTATTCATGCATAGGCAGCAAAAATTGCCACCTATGCATGTTAAGAAGAGGTTAGGATGCATCGGCGGCAATTTTTTTTTCCTATGCATGTAAAAGGACATCAGGTTGTGCATATGCGACAAAAATTGCTACCAATGCATCTAGGTAGAAGTTTCATGTAAGGGCAGCAAAATTGCCACCCTTGCACGTAGTTGGGAAGTGAATAATTGTGTTAGGGTAGCTATTTTTGCTGCCCTTACATGATGAAAGCTGTAGGGTAGTAATGGTGGTGAAAATCACCACCGTTACATGCAGAAGAGCAGCAAGGATTTGTAAGGTCAGTGGATTTTGCTGCCTTTACATGATGAAGATGGTCAGATGTAAGGGTGGTGAAATTTGCTGCCATTACATGGGGAAATGGTTATCAAGTAGGAAAAAAGAGGAGGGTTTTTTGTATAGTTAGATCACCTCATCAGTAGGGAAAAAGAGGAAGGGGAAGAAGAAAAGTAAAACAAAAACCTAGGCCTAGAAGAAAAAGAGGAAAAACAAAAAGAAGAAAAGAAGAAAAAAGCCAAAAAACTAAACTAAACTAAAACTAGAAGAAAAGAAACACAAAACCCTACCTGGCAATCATAAAAAATATGTTTGAATTTGATGAAAACATGCTTCCTCTTGCTTGCTTGATCACTCAAGCGTACTTGAGAACAAGAAACAAAGAAGAATGAATTTAAAAGAAGAGCAAAAGGGGTCAAATGGGCAAAAATTGCCCCCAACCACTCAGTGTGTGCAACCATAACTGCCACACAAAAATCAACATCATGCAAGGGTGGCAATTTTCATTGCCTCTACATGTGAGGTTGGAAAGGGATGCAGGGGCGGTAAAAATCACCGGTCCTACATAGAACGCAACAAAAGATGCAAGGGCAAAAAAAAAAATTGCTCTTGTATGATAGATGCAAGGGTGGCAAAAAATGCCTCCTTTGCATGGGAAGCTCGAAACAACATGCAGTGGTGGCAAAAATTACTGCACCTGCATACAAGCACAAGAAAAAATCTAACTTGAAAAGAGGGAAAATTTGTCATCTAGCCACATCAAGATCATTACGATTTTCACATTTTTTGGGAAAATGCAAAAATGGAATGTCACGAATTTTGAATGATGCTATTTGAGCAAACATGAGAACAAGAAAAACTTGCCTCAAAAGGTGAACTTAGAGTGAAAAACATGAAACAAACAAGTTTTGTAGAGATTGTTCTAAAAATGAGAGAAGCTGATTTGGGGAACAACAAAGTGTCTCCTTGCTCTTTGGTCTACTATCTCTTCTCTTTTATCAAGAATGTAGGGTTTTATGCAAGGGGAAAGTACCCCTTGTCTAAGATAAAATAGGGGGTAATTCCCCTATTTTTATTAAAAAAATACATTTATATGGGCTCCCTCAAATCATATACATTATATTTACCAATTCTTAACACTTGGTAAGGCTTTTACACCCTCCAATCTCCTCCATTTCAAAAATGGACTTCTTAGAATGCAATTGTCTATAAGATTCTCATGTAAACTATGTTTTACTTGATTTGATCCTTTATTTTGATTATTTATCCATCATGGTAGTTTAAAAAAAATTTCTAACTCCTATTGAGATGTCCCAACCTTCAATCATACCCTAAACCTTCACAAGGTCTTCACATACCTTGAATCAATCTAGCTTGATTGCAGCCTATTAGCTATATCCCTATTTGGGGTCTCTTAAAAATGTTTGTACATGGACTAGGCCTAAAAAAAGTATGTAATAATCACCTACGTCTCTTTAAATCATTTGGTACCTATTTATATTCACACTTATGCAATTTAAGTATCAAAATCTCATTCTCATAGCTGGTTGTCTGAGACAGTCATAACCGACTGTGTAAGAGTCTTTTTATGGTCTTGTAGGTTATCTTGCCATTGATTATATCTTATTTATTCCATCCTTAACTTAATGAAGGTGCTCATTATTTCTCCTAAATTTTTAACCTTTCCCCAACTTCCTATATGCACTCTTGGCCCAAATTGGGTACCATGTTGTATGTTGACTAAGACCTCTATTTCTAAGCTTGTATGTAGGTTGATTAGCTTATTTAGACCTTGATCATGATATCCATGAACTCTTTGAGACACATTTTAAAGTCACACAATTCATGTTTCATTTACACTTACCTATATGTCCCATTAACCTCAAGCAGCACCTTTATCCTTTGACATAAACATTTTTCCCCAAGGAAACCCTGTTGTAGGTGATTTTGCATTATGAGACCTTGAGTTAGAGGTGTTAAATATTTTTATGGACTCTCAAGACCCTTTATTCATGAATTGGATTCACCTCATTCACTATTTATCTTGTATACATTTCAATTAATTCCATCTACTAGATTTATACATGCCTGTTATAGGTTGATGCCCCAAGGCCTGTGTACAGACAGGGCATGTACTTAGAGGTCTCAAACACACCCTCTCACCTAATTTTGAGTCTCTAATATCATATTATGTTCTAGTAAACTCATAAAACCCTTGATTTATGGAAACATTTCTCAATTTTCAACATGGGTGAAAAGTTCCTTCGTTTGATTTAAACCTGTAGATAACATTGATAGAATTCAATATCTTTTGGGCCATTCTAGACTTTGAAAATATCCTCCTCCACTGCTTGTTAACTCTTCCAACCTGGAAGGGATCCTATCCTATGATAGGTCTATAATAATAGTACATTAATAATGATCAAAGTTCAATATTACATGATCTTATGCTATTCACAAAAGGGAGTGGTTCTCTGTTTTGTTCTTTTAGAGAGAGGAGACCTGAAACAGTCATTGGGCCTTAAGAAAATTATCACTTCTTGTTTGCCTAACTCTCATTTTAAAATAATTTTCCATGATCTTCAACATATGTTATGATTTCAAAAATATCCAACATGTATTTCAACATTTTCATTATGACTTCATAATTCTCCATTAATGCACCTGTAGATGGCTATTTTCATAGTGCAAGGAGTGAAGATAAGAGTGGGTAGTGAACATTGCTATGATCATCTCTTGAATTGTGAATCAACTCAAATTTATAAAATTTAATCTTCATGTCTCAAATATATTAACACTAGTACCAATGTTCTTATCAAATCATGACATCATCATAAGGCTCCCATATGTGCAAATGGACTATATATAGCATTAAGTGGTAGGATGTCTAGTTGGTGTGGTGAATGGACTAGCAATGATGAGAATCAAGGAGACTTAAAATAAGTGTGGAAAATTTTGGGTAAATGAGACCTTTAAAACATTTATATTATATTAACAGAACCTCCTATAACCATCCACAAAGCATGGAAACCCAAAAAATAATGAAAAAATGCTCATCAACACAGAATGCACTAGTCTTGAAAATTGAGGGTATAAGCTCATAAAAACAACTCCAAATGTGAAAAAAATCATGGAATACATTTTAAGACAAATATAAAATCATCTGTAGCAAATATGATTAATTGGTTTATATGGATCTATTCAAACTAAGGGAAAATTGATAAGGTACATAGATTAGTAGGCAGTTTTAGAAGTTGAACTTCAAACAGATGGTTCATAAAGCACGGTTGACCAAACACAAATTTATTTCTATGAGAATTAATCTACCTAATTTTACTATCACCCCCCATAATTTTTTGACTTGAAACCCTTTGTACTGACCCTACCAAGTAAAAACTTGGGTGTCACTTCAATCTGCTAAGAAGGGTGAAAATGTTATAGAAAGGTTTTGGACTAATTTTGACACTTATAAAATAACTCAAGCATGTAAATGAGATTTATGAATATGTATATATTATCCATGCCATCCTCACATGTGTAACACTTCCCAAGGAGCCATACATGTGTCATTTTTTATCTTTTCTTCAAGAAAACTGACTTTCTTCTTATAAACTCACAACTTTTCAATTTTGTCAATTACTTAAGACCTTTGTGGACACATGGGGCATGACAACATTTTTTTACTTTAAAATTCTGGATAAACCTGTACAAAACATTAAATCCACCATTTTGACCCCTCAAATGACCCAAAAATGATAAGTAGACCTAGAAACTAATTGACTAAAGCTAGTACAACATTAAGTAACGTCAAATGACCTATTAACATCTCATGACAATATTATATACCCATTTATAGTCTTAAGAATCAATTTTTTCACTAGGGGTGTCCTAATTTGACCTAAAAGTCAAATTTGGTCAATAGCTTGATCACCAAATTGGAAGTGATTATCAACTCAGTGCTTATCATGCCTAGCCTTATACTTTTCTTGGTTCTTATATAATTTCTATTGGATAACTTGATGAACTAATTATATATTCTTAATGAACCTATTTTCTTTGTTTGTATTTTTATGTCCATCTACCACTCTTTCTTGTCCAAAGGTGAAGTCCAAGGGAAACTTAGGTAAATAATCAAAATAGTTCTTAGAATGAGAATTTTGTGTAGAATAATATATGGCATGGTTGTAATCATATTTTACATAGCACAAATGTTCATACTAGAGCTTGGGATGCTCACTGTAATACCCTGAAAGAAAATATACCACTATTTCATTAACCACTTCTATTTCCCATTAGTTTATGGATGAAATGCAGTGCACTTCTTGAGTTTTATGTCCATCAAGTCCCAAAAATATGAACAAATTTTAAAAATGAATTGATAATCTTGATCAGATATAATAGATGTGAGCAAACCAAAATGAACCCAAACATTGTTGAAGAACAAATGTGTAGTTTCCTTGCATGTTATCTATTTTTTACAGGGTGCCAATTTACACATTTTGATAAATATATCCACAACCACATAACAATAATCATGATTCTTTATTGACATAGGCAAGCCTCCCACAAACTCCATAGAAAAACTTTCCCATGAATGGGTTGGTACAGAAAGTGGTGTATACAATCCTAAATACATGTTACTAGGCTTGTTAGTGGCACAAATAATACAACCTTTTTCATGCTTAAATATTTTCATACATCTGAGGCTAATAACAATATATTTTTAACTGTGAAACTATTTTCCCAATGCTAAAATGACCATAAAAAAGAGAATTATGTGCTTCCCTAATCACCAAAAATATTTCATCTTGTGGAATGAAAAGTTCTCCAAGATGATAAATTAATCCATCATGTAAGTGATAGTATAATTCTTATACTTGATTACCATGAGTTAAATCTTCATATACATCCTTGAAAACATCATATGTAAAATATTTTTGTTTATAACTTTCATTATTCAAATAACCATGCTACAAAATAATAGATGCAATAATAGGAGGTCTTGAAATCATATCAATAGCCTTATTTTTTGTACCTTCTTCGAGATGGAATTGTTACAAAAATCCCATCCAACAAAAGTGCCTTGATTTTTGTAGCTTTGACTATGATTGGAGATATTGTAAAGGTTGATGATATGTGTGGATTATTGTATCTTTGCCCATTAAATAATGCTTCCATTTTTTACACTTTGTATGAAATCATAAAACTTTTTATCATAAGTGGGATAGTTCCTTACCGTACTTATGAAAGTTTATGAATGGTAACAAACAAGTTTTCACTTTTGCATTAAAATGGCACCCAAATCATAATCACTTGCATTGATTTTAATTTAAAATGGCTATTTTAAGTTTGGAAGTGCTAATAATGGGGTTATGCTTATATTTTATTTCAATGTGTGAAAGGTTATTTTGTTCTTACCTCCCCACTAAAAGACTTGTTTAGTACTTGTCAAAGCATGTAAAGGAGATGCAATCAATGAAAAGTTAGTAATAAACTTCCTCCAATATTGGAATTCCCCTAGGAATTTTCTAACTTCAGTAACAAATTAGGCTTATGCCATTACATGATTTCTTCTACTTTAGAGGGATCAATTTTTAGTTCACCATCCCCAACTACATAGCCTAAATAAACCAAAGATGTTTTTACAAATTCACATTTAGACACCTTTAAGTATAGTTTCTCCTTTTGAAAAATATTTTAGAATTTCTTCATGTGTTTTACATGATCTTCCCAACTTTTACTAAAGATGAAAATATCATCTAAGTATACTATAACAAAATCATCCATAAATGGCCTAAATACATCATTTAGAACTTTCATGAAGGTGGCAAGTGCATTGAAAAGCCCAAAAGTCATAACCATCCATTCAAAAGACCTTGTTTAGTTTTAAAAGTAGTTTTCCAAATATCACCTTCATGAATTCTAACTTAGTGATAACCACTTCTTAAGTCTAACTTAGTGAAATAAATAGCATTTTCAATTGATCTATCAAATAACCAATGTGAGGAAGAGGGTAGTTGTTAATTACTATTATCTTGTTCAATGCTCATAAATCCATGCACATTCAGCAAGTTCCATATTTATTTGGCACCAAAATAATTGGCAAGCCACATGGAGAAGTGCTTGTCTGAATGACCCCTTTATTAAGAAAATCTTGAACTTGTTTCTTTATTTCTTCATTATCCAACATGGATAATCTATACATTCCAATGTTAGGAAGAGGTGCATCTTGTTTCGGTTGTATCTCATGTTTAATATCCCTTTTAGGAGGTAAACCTTATCTTGAAAAACATCATCATAGTTAGACATGAACTTAACTATTTCATGCATATTTTTAGGATTAGAACCTTCTAGAGCCTTAGATTTATCATCTTTATATTTTGAAATCATGAGTACAAATTTTTTGTTTACATTGACAAGTCTTTTTATGTGTCTTGGACATATAAGTGATAAATTGTCATTTATCCAATGGGATCTTACAATGTATTCAACCCCAAATTTTACAAGAAAATATTTATTCCCTTCCCTATAGAAGATTTCTTTTATATCATAAAAATATGGAATTACAAGTACAATACCACAAATATAAAGTGGAACCACATCTAATTATACCTCATCAATGAACTTAGAGGTGATTGTAAATCTAAGATTAAATGTTTTGGTGACTTACAATTTTGCATCATCACAAACCCATCCCAAAGGATATGGATTACCATGTGGTTTAGTTTTGAGTCTTAAATTGTTGATAACTTCTTTAGAAATGATATTAAATTTTGATCCACTATCAAAAAGAGTATTTACTACATTATTCTTATAAATTATCCTTATGTGGAATAACTCATTTCTTTTTTTTTCAGCATGCATATATTTATAACTTCAGGAATGATAAGTATGAGATGTAGTGATGGAAGAGTAAGAAGATGAACCTTGCAAACCCATAATAGTGACCTTGGTCTCCTCACCTAAATCAAAGCCAAGATATTATTGGATTATTGTAGTAGTCTTATTATTACATTCGTAGTTCCTGAACCTTTTTCGCCTAAGTTTTAGATGGAGATTCAAACACTTAGCATCTCCATGACCTTTTTTTTCAATGTTAACAAAAAGTTCTCCCATCCTCTTTCTTGATTGTGTAAGTGTATTTCATATTACCCTTTACTTTACCTTTGCTTTCAAGTGGTTTACTTGGTTTACTTAGTTTCTTTGTGAAGTTTTCATTAGTCACCTTGCCCCTTGATTCAATATGGGTAGCTTGGACACAAAATTCATCAAGATTAGTGGGATTAAACATGAGTATTATGTGCCTCAAATAACTATGTAACCTACCAATATACTTTAAAAGAGTCTCTTGATTATAAAGGGGAATGCCCAAAATCAAAGCCCTTTTTCCTAAACTCTTGAGTGTAATATTGTACACTTTGACTTTTAGCTTACCTTAAGTTTTACCAATCCATGATATATTTTTGCATATAACCCAATGGATAAACTTAATTTTTCATTGTAGAAATAAAATCTTTCCAAGAAGAAATCACTTTGTTATGTTTCAATAGATCCTCTCGTGTCTTACTCTCCCACTAAATGAGTGTTGTACCACACAATTAAAGAGTAGGTAATTAGATTTTTGCTCATCCACAATCTTCTGAACCCTATAGTTTACTTCCATCTAATTGATCTAATGATCCAATTTCTTTGCACTAATCTCTCATTATAAATTGGAAAATCAAACTTAAAATCAAGTTTTCAATTTTGACCTTTTGTGTCTTACTCTCCCACTAAATGAGTGTTTTACCACCCAATTAAAGAGTAGGTAATTGGATTTTTTCTTTCTCATCCACAATATTTTGAACCCTAAGTATAATTCCATCTACTTGATCTAATGATACAATTTATTTTCACTAATATCTCCATTATAAATTGGAAAATCAAACTTAAAATAAAGTTTTACAATGGAATAAACAAAATTGAAAACTTTATTTTTTTTATCAAAGGAATAACTATAAGGTTTGGAAGGATATGGTGGAGATTTATGAGGTTCTTCTCCTTTACCCTTACCATTAGTTGAGGGTTATTCCTCTTTTTACCTTTGTTTTCACCTTTGATCCTCTTCTTCCATATATGGTATACTATTCCACCATGATCTTCTTCTCTATAAAATATTAACATAAGATTATTTTTAAGTTTGGTTCTCACCAAGGAGATTTCATGGCTTGAATTGTACATTTTTTAGCAATTTTTGGGTTGTACTCTTCAAGTGATCCTTCTCCTTGATTTGATTTAGACCTGGTTAACATGCAAAAGAACTTGTAAATCCAAAAACCACATTATATAATCCCCAATAAACTTGATTTGATACCAAACCTGATCTGAAATGGTTAGTTTATGCAAATACTCACTATTTCATCAATTTCAAACACTTATAATAATTTTCTCGATTTATCATAAAATTGGCTTTAATGATTAAAAATCAATATTTAAGAACTATAATTAAAGAAATAACTAATAAAATAGATATAAAAACACTATAAAGTGATAGCATATTTCACCTATATGGGCTACATCTCTAGGTCTGCTTCAATACATGAATTGATCCATTAAAAAATTTATGCAAAGTACACTTTCCTTTAACTTTACATGCATAAATGGACTTAAATCTATAAAAAATCAATATCTTTGTCTCTAGGAAGTATCTAGCTTAGATTTGATGACCCTTAATGGCTTCTTCCTATGAATTAAAGGACATACACTTACTTGTTCTCTCCCAAAAGAGCCTAAAAAATCACAATTCAATTATAAATTCATCCTTTCTATAATGTTTTTAGGCCATGTGGTATATTGGCTAAACCACTTATCTTTTTTACAAAGATGTTGTAGTTCAAATCCCCTTCCTACACTTTTTTTTTGGCTTCAAAGCCCATAAATAAAGCATAATTGTCAATTTTTTCACCGCATTTTATAAAGTTAGGCTACAGCCTAATGGAAAAGGCCCATGAATAGGTTATTTGGGGTGAGGGGTTTGAATCCCCAACCTCCATGTTTATCCTTTTGATAAGCCTTGTACTTTTCTTTGGTTAATTTGATAATTTTTAATGCCACATGTGTTGCTTCCCTTGTTAAGTGGTCAAGATACCATTCTTAGCTTTGAACTTGGCTTAGTGTTTGGTAGTTATCTTAGGCACTTGTTAAGGACATTTAGCAATTGGTAGTGACTCCACATGGTTTCTTGAGCTTCACCACTTGCCTTAGGCATTAGTCTGTGAAAACTCCATGGAATTTAGTCCCATATGCATTTTGGCAAGACTTTGATAATGGTTTATATATAAAAATGTCTCCATATAGTGTTAAAAAAGGTGGTAGGGTCTCCCTCATAAAAAGAAGACCACAATAGCTAAAGGTCATCTAGTTGGAAAATAGCATGGGCCACACATATAGTAGGTATGTTTCCAAAGACCAAAGAATAAAACCAAACCCATTTGTTCTATCTTTTCCATGAGTCACTATATGATTGATCCACATTTCAGATTGTGATTGGTCCACCTAGAATTTTGTATAGTCTAGTCATCATGATGACATCATCTCTATACTAAGTCATATATATTTTTTACCTATTTAGATTTAGATTCATATAGCCATAAATTTTACATATAGTTTTGAAATGACTTCATTATAATTCTATTTTAAATATATTAATGAGCTCTTCAATGTGAAAATAGATTTGGTACAATTTGGGACCATTTGATTAGATCGGTTATGGGGATCCTCCTAGATCATGAATTATGTGCACTATTTTATAAATATTCATGTAAACTATTAATGATATTTTTTTATTGTTCCCACTTTGAATTATATTTTTTATACAATTATTCTTCTTTTACAAAAATAATATGTTAGGGGTTAACATCAAGGGTTTTTTAGAGGTTTTCTTTAGGAAATAGGTCCATCAAATCAATAATATAAAATAATAAAAATAAACATTTATATTAGGTAGTTGAAGGATTTCATGGAATAAATTTAATTTTAATTTCAATGCCCCTTGTGATTATTATAAAAAATTCATGACAAAAAATATCATTACAAACCCTAAGCATGCCCTAAGGGTAAAAATAGCATACCTAAGACTATGATACAAGTGTGGATGCTTGGTGGAGATATTTGGAGAAGAATAACACACACACCCTCTATTTTTATCTCCTCATTTGAAATAAAATTATGTGAAATGAGAACAAAAATGTGGGTTTCATTTTTTTTATCTATTTTTTGGTCTAAAAGCGGCATATGCCCTTTAAGGTTATTACCAACACATTTCCCATCAGATTTTGATATTTTTTTTAAATAATGCATTATTTTAAATAATGAAATTTTTTCCTAAAAATGACCCCATTTTGTGTGCATGTGTATTAATAATATATATTATTATAATAATTATGAATAAAATGTGGGAGAGTGAAATTGGATAGGACTTGCACATAGGATATAGCAATCGTGCCATTACAAATAATGAATACTAATATTACCTTTCCCAAATAATAAACTAGACCATATGTTTCAAAATTTTGAATGGGATATGGAAAAAATCACAATTTCTACCAAAGAGTTTTTGCCTTCCATGTTCAAATCCTTTTCTACATATTTTCTTTTTAAGATTCCATTCATTATTCTTCTTTTTTTATCATCCAGGGGAAGTTTCATTCTCATAAGGTTTAATTTATTTTTTAGGGTGTATTTTTCATGAAGTTGAATCAAAATTGAGGTTCAAGTGCTTTTCCAACTCTAAAATCTAGTTGATTTTATGACTGCATAGGCAGTATTATCTCAGTGGAGTGCTTAACTACTCCAAAAGATCAAAATTCTGATAGACCCTATAACTACACTTGCAACTCATTTTTTCACATCAAATTTTTTGGTTGCTTATAAAATCATAAATATTGATGAAGATTTTGACTATCTAGATTGTCTTTATCCCCACAATCAATTCTATAATTATCTGATGAGACTGAAAGCTTGCTTTGGCCTATATTTGACTACTATAGGTTATATATATATATATATATATATATATATATATATATATATATATATATATATATATATATATATATATATATATATATATATATATATATACACTTTATTGACTTATTACTATAATGGTTTATGCCTTTGATATAACTAGAATGATTTTGGCCTTAAATATAAATTGGTAGCTTTGAACTAGGTTGTATGGTTGTTCTTTTAAGAAGCATTTTGGTTTGTTCTAATAAAGGTTACTATATTTTTTACTAGTTTCCCTTCGTTCAAGAAAAAGTATTTCCCTTTTTTCTATGGATTCATTGGAAAGGGTAGGGAGTAGATCTTATAGCATCATAATATTTCTTCGTGATGGATTTATTGCTATAATCTGGGTAGTGGTAATTAGAATAAAACTAGCCTAATATCATTTTGGATTGGAGTAAACTTGCATGAAAAGTATTTTACATTATGACATAATATATTTCATTATTTTATTTTAACTACAGTAAGCTAGAAATGGCAAGGTAAAATGGATACAACAAAGGTAAAAAGAAATTATTTCATAAATCTAGAAAACATTGATATAGAAGAAGAAATGGGGGATTATTATGAAGATCCTCATGAAGGCACATCTATTATCTTAGTAGATGGTTGGAAAAATAAAAAATGGATGGTTTTGGTGTCCCCTCTCTTGATTTTTTAGAGGGCCACACATGCCTCTAAGGAATCACCTTTCATATTTTGAGTGATGGTTATGGTATTGGAGGCAATGTATGAACTATCAAAGGGTCAGAGAAGGTGTTTTCTCCAATTTTTAAAGTGGTAAAGGACATGGATTTGACAAAACCAAACAATATTTTTCCATTCACTCATTATATGGGATTTGTGGATCCTCAAACTATTGGTCCCATGAGAGGCTCTGATGGATTTTTTAAAATCTTGGATCATATTTTGGTTTGAGGAGAGGAGGTAACTTACGTAAATAAACAAAACAGAGTATTCATTGATGTATTAGTAAAAACTAGGGGCATTATAGGATCCTTGTTGGACAAATTACTAAAAAAGATTGAATTCAAGATCAATATACCAACAAATCTAGAGGGAAAGATATTGTATTCTTCCAAGGCAGTTTCTAGGAGGAAAGGTAGAAGGTGCATGAAACTTTAGGGGAAAATAATTAGACTCATTCTAAGGGAGGATGTTAAGATGGAAAAAAATTTGGATTTGGTAAACATTGCTTTGATGGGATGTTTTATGGAAGGATAATATTTGCTAAGAATTTATAATTGGATGACACAATAGTGGAGGTTATTTCTAGGGTACATTTCAATATCCTAAATTTTTGTGAGGGATTGTTTTTCTTTCATTTAAAATTTTAATAAGATGTGATATTTTTTTTGAAAATAAATGGTTTTGGGGTTCATCTCATTTAACTCTAAATAAGTGGTTGTCAGTTTTTTATCCTTAGGTGGAAACGTTCTTGACATAGATAGTTTGGGTTAAGCTTATGGGCCTACCATTGGAGTTATAGACTATGAATATATTTAAGGCCATTGGGGATAAAATATGAACTTTTCTTGAGGTGGGTGAAAGCCACATAAATCATTCTTCTAGGATAGTGGATAGAACTTTGGTTGAACTTGATCTAAAAGAGGGATTGTAAGAGGAAATAGAAATGGATTATGGTCCTTGGAAGCATATCTAATCCTTAGACTATGTGGGAATTACTTTTATATGTGTTACATGTCTTACATATGGCAATCTAAAAAATGATTTCTCTCTACACTTCACATGAAATATTTTGAGAAGGAAGTTCATATCAAATATTAGGATCAATAGGGAGATAAATGAAAATAGTGAAGCATAAGTTGGTCAATAGTTGAATATAGATAGTAATGGTGAATGCTTAGTGAAATTAGTGGATTAAAAATATTTAAGAAAAAACATGTCTAATCGAGGGCATTAATAATTATTTAGGTTGGGAGAGGAAGAAACTATGTTGATGTATACCTTACACTTGTGTATGGAAGAGTTGGAGAATCCTCTGAATTTCAATGAATGGTATGTGATATTATTCGATCCCATTATCATTTAGCATTCTCATCCCTTGGATAATAAAAAAATCCATCTAGAAAGGCCAATGGTGCTGTAGGTTGGTCATTTTATAGTATTTTATTAGAGGATTGAGTTGGAGACTCCCAAGGAAGGTTTGGAGAGAAATCTAGGAAATAACAAGAGATGAGATTTAAGATCATTAGGAGAGCATGTTAGATCTCAATAAATTAGAGTAGATAATTTGGATGATGATTGTTGGGACTAGACTAGGGCTACAAAAATTATAGAGTATAATTAATGGACACATGTGCAACTGACACTATTTTATATCTGGTATACCTTTTGTATGTACTGAACCCTTATAAGTATGGCAATAGGCTTTAGAATGTGAAGAGTCTTTCCTATGAATGTAGTGAAAGGTTGGAATATGAAGAGATAACACTTTATAAAACTCTATACATAGTGTTTAGTTGTATTGTGAAATGGTTCAAATGTGATAGAGATTAATATATAGTTCTACAATGGTTTCCCTTATATTTTGCGGTTATTATGTAAGCAGTGATGCTCTATTTTATAAATATATTAGTCATATAAATATTATTGAGTGTTATATATCTAATAATCCTATGTTTTTTACTTCTTTATTCATGCTTTAGTTAATTAATGGATAATTTAAATCTGATCTAAACCCTGATGAATTATTTTGTCATGTATAATACTAATTATTCATGTATTAGCATGTTTTGATGGGTTTTACAAGAACCTCTACTAATAATGGTTCAATAAGTGTGGAGATTCTATGTGAAACATGTTGAGATGGTTGATAGGACAAAGAGAGTTAGAAAGATGGCTAGATGAAAGAGTCTATAACTTTGTAGATTAAGAAGTGAAAAGAATTGATAAGACTAAAAAATGAGTTACTCAAAAACATATATATGGAGAAAGTTATGAAATTTTTTGGTGTGAATTATCAAGATTGTTAACTATGTGGTTGTCTAGATTGGAGTGCTATTATTTTAAACCAATAAGGATGGAGTTTATAGTTTAGATAGAATAAAATATAAATAGATTATGAAATTTGGATAATATCTAGATTCATGTGATAGATCATTAGGCCAAGACTACCATCGGTAGCTACAACATAAAAAAAATTACAAGGATAATTGGCTTTTGAAGTTGTGTAGGACTTGTTTGTGAGAAGAATCTAAGTAAAGTTCCTTTAGTGATTGCCTACTTTGATCAAGATGTTTATTATTAAAAATGCCATGGTGCTTATACCTACCAACATGGATTAGTAGCTTCAGGTGTTATGGGGATGTGTGTGATGTAAGATTGAATGATGCAGAGTTGAGTAGAGGATCATAAACCTAAACCCATAATATGGAGAATGCAGAGAGATAGAGTGAGAGAAAAATTTTGGAATTGGAAAAATAATTATGACAATAAATAAGATGGAATAAATTGGATAATCTATATTTAAATGAAAATAGGAGTAAGATTAAAATAAAGGATGTTAAAGAGAGGGGAGCGTAGAGAGAGGTTATGCAAGTTATAAAAATTGTAAAGATGGAGATTATGTAGAGAAAGGAATGGAAAGGCCCAAGAAGGAAGAAGAAAAAAATTAGGATAAAGAGGGTATGGATCAAAGTGAAGAAAAGGAGAGAAGTAGGATAGTAGTAAAATAGTTAGAAGATAGCAGTAAATCATAGTTACAAGGAAGGATATTGTTTGGCCTAGGAACGGAATATTCTATAGAGGAAGTTATGTACAATCGTGGAAGTATCGCATGTTCAAGGTCATATATAGAATAACTTGAAAACTAAGATCATTCATTTTAAGATTATGCATCCCCCAAGCCCTATTTATCATTATAAAATAGAAAGCAAAGTGTAAAGGAAGGGATAGTTAAAAATTGGTTTGAATCATTCACAGATAAATTTGGTAAACTTAGTGCCTAAATTAATAAATCAATATACAACAAGAGGTTATAAGAAGTGGGATTTACTTTCAAAACTAGTTTTGAGACACCCATAAATACCAATGCATAAAAACCCATAGTCATAGTTTCCATTACATGAAGCACGGAATTCAATATAAGAATGCTTATTGCTTTAACTCCATATGATGGGTCTTCTATCCCTAAATATTATTTATTAACCACTATTATGAAATGGTAGGTTAAGGGAGTCACCACTAATGATTTGAAGAAGTGCGAATTCATAGGAGACTTAACAGGTCAAGCTCTAGATTTCATTTTTTTTAAAGATGATAGTTCCCTAGGTCTTAAACAAGTTAAAGATAAGTTAATCACATAGTTTAAGATGAAGAAGTGTTTGAGTCAAACCACTCAGGATCTTAAGGAGATTAGGTAGTGAATTAGAGAATCTATATGGGACTATGATCATAGACTTTTAGATGTAATGAACAAGATTTATTTTATCCTAGAAGACAAGGATAAGTTTACTTAGTTTGTATAAGGTCTACAATCAAGAATTATATTTGTTATTACAAAGTCATAGATTTTGGCTAAGATTGATGCTCAAGTAGTTATGCTTTGGGTAGAATATATTGAAGATTATGGGGATGTTCCATCAAGTAATTATAAAATAGAGATGAAGATAGATGTTTTTCTTAGAAAAATGGATGAGCTTCATAAGAGAAATAATCTAAAGTTAGGCATATGGTGTATGGAGTGTGGTAGGGAAGGATATCATAAGAATTATTGTCCTAAAATTAAAATTAAATTGTGTAACATATACCGAGTACTAGGACATACAACTTCAAAGTGTCATTTACTATGGTAGCATATTAAAAAATCATAGAGTTTGTATTGTAATTTATGTAAATCAACTAATCATAATGAGAAATGTTTTTGTGATCTGTAGGAACTAAAGGAAAATATCACCAAGAATGTCTCTATAGTTGCATTGTAGTATATACCTATTGTGAAGCGAGAAATATCAATCCTAGAGGTGGAAATGACTAGTGCAACACAAGTTAGTCCTAGGTGGATGCCTTCATCACCTCAATATCAACCTTAGGGTCTGAATGGATGGATGTCATTATCTCTATAGTTTTAATATTATTCTTTATGTAATACTATGAGTCTTCAACAGCAACAATCAAATTAGACTCTCATGTCTTCTCAATGGTAGTATTACTACTATGATGTGCAAAAATAGTAGTTGAGGGGATTTGAGGGGAAATAATCACAAGTTTGGGGTTTTTAGAAAAACTAAGGAGGATACATAGGATGATACCATGGGGGATATTAGGGAGGTCAAAATAATGACAACCAGTAAGTGTGTCAACTAATATAGTGTTATCTGTGTGGTGAATATAACCACTTCCCACAAAAATACCTAACTAATACTCAAAGACAAATGTACTATATATATTATAGAGTTATGGGACAATACCATATAGAATATTGTCTAGTTTTTGAAAAATATAAGAAATAAAAACATGTGTGATATATAAATATGATAAATTCACAACATAAGGATAATGTATTCATGAAAATAGTTACTAGCAAATAATGCATAGATAAATGATTTCCACCATTAGAGATACCACCAGATTAAAGAATAAGGAAGGTTTAACAAGATAATTATCCTAATCTTACAAGAGAAAAAGTATTAATATATCAAATGACACAAGTCCTGTAAATCATACAATGATAGAATACATTAGAAGGGGATGTTATAGCTATTGATACATAAATTTATGGGAATATTGTGCATAAAATGCAATAGGAAGCAGCAGTGACTGCATTAAAATATTTATTTAAACTCATGAGCACACTATGAAATGAAGATATTTTTTATAGCATTACAAATTTGATGCATAATCTACTTGAATGAACACAATGAGGGTAGTAGCATACCAACAAGGTGGTATGGTATGTTAAAACTAAAAATCCTTGGGATGTTAACTTTAGAATGGATATTTAACTTATACGTTATGAGGCACATAATATTTTATTTTACTTTAGGAGTACAGTAAATATCATACTGAGGTCTACATGGGAGGCTATTGGTCGACTACTGTTGAGTTATAGTCTAGTTAATCTTAGTCTCATATATTAAGGAAGAATAGAACCAATTTGATGACTAGAATATATATAAATCAAGGTTGCCAACTTAAGCTTTCAAGGATATTTTGAGGTAATTAACATGAAAATATATGAGACTCATTATCCTTCTTTGATTGGTAAGAAATGGGATTATGATGATCAAATGATTATCAATACAATTTAAAATCAATTAGAGGTGCACCAAAGAGATAAGATAATTATGATACCCTTGAACAAGTTTGAGAATATTCCATATGTTATTCTTAGAGAACTAGAGTCACCTTATGTTTATGAGGATAATAGTTAGTTCAAGGTCAATACAAATAAAAAACAAAATGCTTTACAAGTTATGGAATATCATTTTTTCAATCTTTAGCCAAAACATCAAAAGTATAGTTGTAGATAATTGAATAGTTTGTGTATAGACCAGTTACGACACATTCATTAGCACGCTAGTTTTAGATTGAAGAATGTAGGTCACCTTATATGAGATCACCAACTCAATCTAGGGTATATTTCTTGTATAATATAGTTATAATGTCTATGGACTACATAGATCCTACTTTTTAAGGTACCATACCTTGGGAAATAACATCTTTAGTAAATGGTGATTTGGATACACATATGTTGAATTGGGTTCAAGGAGATCATGAGGTGTGATCATTGTGAATTGTGTTCTCCACTAAACTCTAAATTCCACATTATTTTATAACTAAAGATCTTAATCAATTAATTTTTTAATTAGCATCATGTATTTAATATAAATCAAAGTGTAAGCCCACTCAATTATGCATTGAAGGGAACTTCTGTGAATTGGTGGGTAGTTCATAGGAAACTCAACTATCTTAGGATGAGGTGTGTGAGTTGATGAGAGCATGATTTTAGATACCAATCAATGCTACGGTTGATTGGTCATTATTTCAAGAAGGACAATGTATAAAGTGTTATTTACATAAGTGTGTGGACATATGATTTGCATAGGGTATGGAACCAAAGTACTAGGTACATGTGTTTAGTTATACTTTGGCACTACTTCCTACTATGTGGTATATGCATCAAGAATGTAGGTGAGAAACTAAACATTGGGCCCAAGTTCAATAGGAATTGATTCAAATGTTTATTTTTTAAGATGAAAATCCTATAGTACATAGTACTTTTAAAAAATTATAAATGTTACTATGTCATGGGTGAGCAAAAGACATGAATCCTGTGATAGACTCATCATTACATCAAAAAGTAGTAGGTGATTTAAATACAACTATACATAATTATAAGGTTAGTAAAAATAAGGAACAATTATTATATAACCTTGTAATAAGATTCAAGATGAGTTGATAGAGTCCAGTGATACTGATGAGGATATAGACCTAAATGGTTTCTTTAAACTGGAATGAGAAGCTAAGCCATCAAAAGTTCAAATCATAGAGAAAAATTAGGAAGATAAGCTAAAAATTAATATTATAGAATAGGAAGGGTAGATAAATCTACAAAAATCCATTTATAATGAATCTAAAAGGATATACCAAGAGCCACTAAATAAAATTATCGAGAATATTAGAATAGATTTTATGCCAAAGCTTGTGACTTTGGGAGATTAATAGACTTAGAATTAAATTTTATAAGGATTGTAGTTATTAAAGGAATTTCAGGATGTTTTTCCCACTAAATTCAAAGAGGTAAAAGGGGTAGATCCATAATTAGGGGAGATGTATATTAAACTCAAAGAGTGCACGATCTATCAAGAAGAACCTACATAGATTCAATCCCAACATGATGTTAAAGGTGAAAGATAAGTTGTATTGCATACAAGAGGTAGGTATTATTTATCTAGTTGAAAATTTAGATTGGGTTAGTCCTATGATTGTATATCCTAAAAATTTAGGTGAGATTAGGGTATGTGCAGATTATCATGTACTAAATGATGCTTGCATCAGTGACCCATTTCTGATACCTTTCACTAATGAGGTTCTATAATTAGTTGTAGGACATGAAGTGTTTTCCTTTACAAATGGATTTAGTGGCTATCATCAAAATCCTATCATAAAGTAGGATGAGGCCAAGACAACATTTGTAGCATAATGGGGATATTTTGTGTATAAGATAATGCCATTTGGTCTAAATAATGATCCATCTATATTTTATAGGGCTATGGTGACTATGTTTAAGGATTTTATTAATGATTTTTTAAAAGTTTATTTATATTATTGGGTTATTTTTTCTTTGTTTAAATATCACTTGTCCAAATTGTGGTTAATGTTAAAACATTGTAGAGGTTTGTGAATTGAATTAAATTGGAAAAAATGTTTATTTTTCACATCATTAAATGTTTTTTGAGACATGTAGTTTGTAGTGAATGGATTTTGGTTAATCAAGCCAAAATCATATTAATAGTAGGAATGCCTCCTCCAAACATTTCTACAGAAGTGTGAGAATTTTTGGGTTATACATGGTAATACAGAAAGTTTATCAAAATCTATGTAGTTATATCTATGCCCTTAAAAAAATTATTACATAAAGATACAAGGTTCAAATGGACACAAGAATGTCAATCAAAAAAAATTTGAAATAAAAAAAAGGTTACTTGCATTACCCAAATTGGTCTTTCTTGACTAGACTAAGCCATTTCATGTTCATGTAGATGCTTCAGGTATTATGGTGGGTGTTGTGTTAGCATAACTAGGAGATGGTAGATTGGACCATCTTATCCACTTCATAAGTAGAAAATTATCAACTATAGATAAAAATTATACTACAATGAAATAAAAATCACTAGTAATGGTATTTGCACTATTGTTTACACTACATAAGTTTAGGAATTAAGTTCAGGCATTATCTTCTTGTAACACCTTTTAAGATATTTATCGATCATCAGGTCTTACGATGCTTGGTTAACAAAACTATGTTCAGTGTAAGGATATCTAGGTGGTTAATGTTATTCTAATAATTCCATTTCAATATAAATGTTAAATATAGATAAGAGATTGTGGGACTTGATCACTTGAGTAGGATATGAAATGGATAAGAATTTGAAGAGTTACAATATGAATCACTAGAAGTGCATCTCTTTACAATCTATGTGATCCTTGAGAACCTAAAAGATATAGCCAACTTTCTATAACATGGAATATTTTTAGTGAACTATGGGGAATGATACAAAAATCAACTGATAACGTGAGCAATTCATTATATAATCATAAATGGATTTTTGTATTAGATGGGTAACAATGAGGTAATGCACAAAGTGGCATTAGAGAATGAATGACCCCAACTTCTTGGAGAGGCACACTAAGGAGTCACAGGAGGACATTTCACATGGGAACAAGGTAGATATTACAAAGTGGTATATGGTGGAATACTTTATTCCATGATGCACATTTGGTCATAAAACACTATGATGCTTTCCAAAGGATGGGAAAACCTAACTAAGGGGATGAGATGTCTTTGAATCTAATGCTCAAAAAAAATCCTTTTAAACAATGGGATATTGATTTTGTGGGGCCTATAATCCTATCAAACAAGCACAATCATGAAAGGTATATCATGACTATGATAGATTACTTTTAAAAATGGATTGAATTTATTATGACACTAGGTTATAGTGCCAAAGATGCAACCAAGTTTTTATATGAAAATATTGTTGCAAGATTTGGATGTCTAATAAAATTGGTCAAAAATAAGGGAACACATTTTTTTATTAATATAACCAAAAATCTAATACAATAATTTATGATATCACTCCATAAAATTACTATGTATCACCCACATATAAATGGACAAGCTTAGGCTTCAAATAAAGCCTTGGGAAAGATCTTAACAAATATATGCAATGATTAATGGGATGATTAGGAAGACAAAATTCCTAAAATTCTTTGGGCTTATAGAATAAATTACAATCATGTGATATGATTGAACCCATTTCAATTAGTCTATCGAATTGAGGTAGTGATGCTTATACAATATATATTTCCTAGAATATACATTAGATAATGAGACTCAAGGATCAAGACTCTTGACATATATGCTTAATATATTTAACCAAGATGGGAAAAAATAGGAAAAAGATGAAATAGATGTAGGAAGTTAAAAAGATGAGTTAGAAAGCATGGCATGATTGTAACATGTGATCTAAATAATTATATCTAGAATAAGTGGTCTTACTATACGATAACATATTTAGAGCATTTTTGGGCAAACTATGCATTAGATGGAAAGTATCTTATATCATTCTTGATGTTTTGTAAAAATGAATAATTATCATAAAATATCTTGAGGTAACCATTTTCCCAAGACATGTAAATGTCTAGAGGCTTAAGCCTTACCATTGTTTAACCCTAAAAATCTAGATTGGGTTATTTAGGGTTAAGGGGAATAAATATAGCTCAAGGTATAAGGGTGATAAACCATCTCTATAGTAGGCCAATTAGATTTTAAACTCAAATATAACATATGATGAATTCATTGAACTGAGATAGGATAAAAATAATAATTACAACTATGATAGATATGGAACTAACAAAGAAACAAAGTACTTAGTTGGTTTTGATGTTGACATAATTTTGGATCTAGAATAGGCAAGAAGAAGACTGGAAGAGGGTTTTAAAATAGTCATAAAATTCTATATTGAGTGCTTCTAGAGATGCAAACACCAGCATCAGCCTTAGATAGTTACATTCATGTTATTTTCTAAACATGAAGCATAGGTCTTATATAGAATACCTACTAAAAAAGGATGCAACAACCTAGATGTTTATGGGTTTGTATTTGCCTTTACTCTAGTGTAATTATATCTAGGTCATTGACTATTTTTCCTCATGAAATTCTAAAACCCTAGTTCTTCATCTTCATATTGATCTAGGGGAAATGGGTTAGTGGGCACATGGTGTCGAACTAACCCTAAATACTCCTTTTATCAATGAGTGTTACCTAAATAGCTAATACTATGAAGAGGTCCTAAAATTGATGTAGTTATCTAATATGTTTTTTTTGGTATGTCAATCATACAATATGTGAAAAGTAAATATAATAGTCAGTAGTATGTAACTTAGAAAATAGGGCTCCTATATTAAGTGCCTATAAAGATGCAAACACCAGCATTAGTCTTGAATAGTTATGTTGATGATACTATCTAAACTTGATGCATGGGTCTTATATAGAATACCTAATAGAAAAGGATGTGATAACCTAAATTTTTATGGGTTTGTCTTTACATTTGCTTTGGTGCATTTAGATCTGGGTCATGGACTATCATTCCTCATGAAATTTCAAAACCCTAGTTCTTCATCTTCATAATGACCTAGGGGAAAATGATTTAGTGGGCACATGGTGTTGATCTAACCCCAAATACCCCTTTATTAATTAGCATTACCTACATATCTAATACTATGAAGAGGTCCTCAAACTTATGTATTTCTCTCCTGCATGTTTGCTTGTGTGTGAATCATGTAATATGTGGAAAGCAAGTACAATACTGACCTAGCTTGTAAATTAGAAAATCAAGATCTTAGGATACTCATTTAATACTTCATAACTATGTATATTTTGTCCCTATGATTGATATGAAAATTGAGAAAAGAGGGAAGCTTTACTTTATTGAGTTCTTGATTGAGTAATTTGATAAGTTGCCTTACATCTTTTTTAGGTGTATGTTAGGTGAGGAATGATTAATGATTGATATTGCATTTATATCAATCCCTTTGGATAAAAAACTTGCATTAAAGGACTTAGGTTGACCATTAGGGTACATTTTATTTACAAATTAGATGAATTTAGGGTACTAGATAATTACATCATAATAGGACACCTGCATTGATGTAGGTGTCTATCTGGGATGCTAGTGTCTAGGGAAAAAGAAAGCAAGTATAGACTTAGAACTTGTAGAAGTGGAAGATAAGTAGGTTTTAAACATTATAGGAAAGATATTAGGTCTAGGTCATCAATATAAGACTATTCAAACCAAAAGATAGGCCAAGGGGCACAAGATAGATCAGATGTGAGACTTTTGAAAGCTGAAAAGGATCAATTTTGAGAGGAAAATCCAACGTCTAAGTTTGCCATGTGTACAATATTGAGGTGTTATATAATACATAAATATCATCTACATTCCTTCCCCCCTTTAATCTAGTAATGAAATTGATGGTTTAAATGAGAATAAATACATAAATGAGTGTTTATAACACACCTTGGCTTTGTGTGAGTCCAACTTGAGTGATTTGGTAGTGACTAACCTGAAACTAAAATCATGTTACATTACAAAATTAGGGCATATAACATGAAATTAAAAGTATTGAAAATGTTGAAATTGAAAGAGCAAGGTTTAGGAGTACACCTTTGTATTTATGTAACTGCCTTGCTTATTGGTAATTTGATTTGAACATATATATCATTGTAAGGCTCTAAAATTGAGATTAGGACAAATATGTATAAATCAAGAAATTACATATATCTATATCTTAGGAGATAGAGAGAAAGAGAGATTGGAATTCACATGCCCCCAACCTTTGAGTAAAAGGTGAGTTTCCACCTAGTAGTTGAGATTAGCTCAACCATGCAACCTAATCACACTTATAAATTGGAGAGCATCAATGAGAAAAGTCAAATCACACTATCAAATCGATAAGGCTAGATGATACAATCAATTCCAACCTCAAAACTTGGAAAGATTGAGTGATTTAATCACCTCAACCATACCAAAATCAAACTAATTACTACATTAGATTGGATCAATATAGTCTATAAAATTCCATCATAGCGGGTGATGATAGTCCCTAAGAGTGTTTTAAAATCTGAAACTGATTTTAATTTTGTAATATTAGGTGCACTTTGCATGGCATATGCACCTTAGATATGTCTCATGCTAAAACATGATTCCAAACCATGCCCCCACTAAATTTAAAAATTATGTTAAATGTGAATAAGTGTGGATAACATGCTTCTAAAGCATGCCCCCACTAAATCTAGGTGGGCCAAATACTGAATAAATGTGGAAAACATGCTTCCAAATCATGTCCCAAACAAATCTAAAAATTATGCCAAATGTGAAGAACATGCCTCTATGAAATGCCCCCACTGATATTTCCCCACTTTGAGGTGATAGAAGAATATAAATTAGTAGTTACCTCACCTCAAAAGGATAAGATAATTGTATAATCTTTGAATTAAACCATGTAGCATATAAAAGAACATGTCTAGGTAAATGTAGCATCGAAGCACATGGAACAATGTGATCACATGAAGACCTAAGATACATTATAAAGATCATGGCAATGTATAGATAGTAATATTATAAGCACACACACAAGAGCATTAAAAATCAAGTCAACATATAATGGCCTAAAGAGACTACAAAAAAGGGGCATGTTCAAATGTCTCAAGGGACATGACTTAGTTAAATGTCCATAAAAGTAATAATGACATATTAAAATGTCCATAAAACAAAAAATGTCATATTCAAATGTGAAATAAATCACACATATGCATAAGGGACATAAATAAAGGATCATATTCAAATGCTTGAATAAGAAAGACAATATCAAGGTAAAACACTCAAAGAAGTGGATAAAAGGAAGCATAAGTAACTAGCATAAACATAGCATAGTAGCCAATGGATCAAATGTGTTAGCAAAAAATTTCAAGTAAATAGCATATAAATTACCCTATGAAATCTATAATCATGGATAAATGCATGTGTAAGTATATATATGAGCTCAAAACATGATAATATAGAGTGACCATAGAATGATATAACCTAGAAGTATAATGATCATAGAGGTGGATGCCCTCGAAGTCCTAGTAACATGAGTAGAGGGAAGGCCCAACATTCAAAATAAGAATAAATCATGTGTCTGTGTATGTTTGTATCACACTTGAATAGAAGTATAATGCACGTGTATGTAGGAGTAACTGATATGCCATCCATCAACATGGAACTAACACATAGATGCCAAGGAACCAATAGCGTATGTAGGTGCCAAAAATGTTTTTGGATTTTTGAATGTTTTTTTTTTGTATTTTTGCAATATGCCAAAGAAAAAACTACTATATGATCTCATCTAATTGTTGAGAATTATCAAGGAGTGAGATAACCTATCTTGAATGTGATGTGCCATATGTATGCATGGTAAAAGAAAGAACAGTATCATGTCCTTTTGGTAATTTTGTATTTGGTACCTTTTTTTTGGAGTTAATTTCCTTTGTTGATGGTAACCATGGTTTTTCAAGTTTTACATTATATTTAGTTTAAAATGTATTAATATGTAATATAATAGATCATTATTTGGATATCAGTGTGACCCTACATTTAATAGATCCAACATAAAGATCAGATGTAGTAGCTTTATTCACATGTTCTATGTTATATCCCAGAGATGTAAAGAATTCCTAGGTACATATATTGAATTCACAAGTTGGGTCAAGTATGATATTTTGACCTTGATTTCCATCTATGAAATTTTCAATGATTTGAGGCTTTAAGGAATGATTGGCAATTTCTTCATATAAAGGCACACATTTATCATTACCCTTTTTAGGTGCTTTTTGCTCTTTTTGTACTTGTTCCTCTTGTATCATGTTTTGATATTCTTGGTGTTTAAATAATATATCTTATTTTATTTATTAATTTGTCTTAGATTTTATTTCATTTTTAGGTTCTTAGTTTTTTGCCTTAACAAAATTGATATATATCTTTGAATGGTTTACACCAGTATTGCCAATATATCCTAAGCCTTTATGGTCATTCTAATTAGATATGGAAATAGGGTGAGTGATGCCTTAGGAATGTTTCCCCAACCCCTTGAACATTATAACCAAAGTTTTGAAAATATTTCTTTCCGAAACCAAATTGTTTGGAAATATGAGTATCATTCTAGAGAGGTAAATTTGCATCCTTTCTAAATCTAATTTTTCTTTTTGGACATTTTCTTTCTTTATGTTTGATATTGGCAACTATGTTTGCTCTATATTTTACTTTGGTACCCACATTTTTTTTGGTACATGTGCTTTAGGAGAGGTACTCATAATGTGAATGGTTTGCTTGAGTGGTGTATCAATTATAGGATCACCACTACCTTTGAGACATTGTATTTTGTTTTATAATGCAAAACAGTAATATATGATACCCATGCATTATATGATATACACATTAGTATTTATATATCCTTATATGATGTGGAGGAGGTAATTTGATCAATTTCTTGTGAATCATATTTATTAGGATTTCACTTAGAATCTTAGTAACTTTTTAGTCACTTTTAAAACCACTTGTTTTAGATGTACTCTATTTTAGCTGTTCATTTGGATATGAAACCTTGTTTGCCACAACATTGGTAGGTGAGGATCCAAACACATGATTAAAACTACCATGTGTTGTATTTTGGTCAAATTATATTTGATTTTCCAATAATGAGATATTTAAATTAAAATATTGATTTTACTTTTGTAACTCTTCTATTTTATTATCGATAAGGATGATTTGATCTTTTAGGGATTCAAAAACAAAACCCCTAGGTACCTTAAATTGAATATTATACATACACCATATACCTATTGATGCACTGGATTACACCCAGGGTAGGACACCTAGCTCTTGCCCTTCCACACGCAACAATGGAAGCTTCCCTCTCACCTGTGGGACTGACGAAGTTGGAGGGGAGAGTCTCTAGATAAGGGCTAGCTCCCTTTGATGTATCATTTAGGCCCTAGTTTCTCCTACTACTAACAAACAAATGTAAAAAATGGGGGGTGAAAAGGGAGAGAGAGATGTTGAAAACAAAACCTAAGCCTAAAAATGAAAAGGTGATACACCAGAAAATGATGACCCACCTAGCCTGAATATACACTTTTCACCAAGAAGAAGCACCCATACACTTCATCTGATGTGGGAAACTCTTCTATTTCAGTGAGTTAGGGGTCTGTAGAGATATAGGGAGGAAGGAACTAGCAAAGGTGTTCTGAGACACACTTTGATAGCGTATTCACATATGCCTATATTCTTGTTGTAGACACTTTTGGCTGACCTACAGAAAAGAGACTTCACAATGCACTGGACATGTTTTAATCGATCTATGAAAAGCATGAAAGACAAGGACTCAACACAAAATAAGAACACAAACATATACTTTAAAGTGCAAGTCTAGATAGAGGTAAAAATGTTAAGTCCTGATTCAAGGTAAAATTTGGTAGAGCTCTCCCTTACAAGCCCCGAGAGATTTTTGCACAGAGTTTTGCCTTAAGGCTGAGAGAATGGATCCCCTTCTCAAATGAGAATCTTTTCAATATATAGAGAGAGGAAGAGAACTTGGCAATTTATGGGAAAGCCTTTGGTGCTCTTTTTGCAAGTTGGCCCATGTGCACTCTGAGCTTTGGGAAGAGGGAGTTGTTTGATTGTTAGTTCATGCTTTGACATAGGCATTCCACATTAATGTGAAAAACATGGCCGCACCTCTTTTCTACAAATAGACTACTCTCTTCCTACAAATAGACTACAGTTTGTCCCCTTGTAAATGTCAAATGGAGAAAGCAGGCTATGTTGCTCACTGTTTGCACAGTTTGATGACCATCTAGCAATAACTCACCTCTCCTCACCACTTAGACTGCTTTGTTTTTTCTTGCACTTGGTCTTCCTCCTTACCTTGTCTCTTCTTGGCTCCTTCAGCCCTTGAGGGCTATCTTTTGGCAGGGCATTATGTTCCTTGGGATCTTGTTGCTTGCCTTGGCCACTTTTCACCAATTCTAGTGAGTGACACATGGTGCATTCCACTGTAAAATAGGTAGGACACATGGTAGCATCCACTTGACTCATGGAAGCTTTAGGCACCCTTTGAAGGTCTTGTGGAAGAGGACATGTGTTGGCTTCCACTTTCTTTAGCAATTTGTCTGGGGCCCACCACATTTCTCATGGGACAAAAGAGAGAGA
This sequence comes from Torreya grandis, assembly GCA_037957365.1. Lineage (NCBI taxonomy): Eukaryota > Viridiplantae > Streptophyta > Pinopsida > Cupressales > Taxaceae > Torreya > Torreya grandis. The sequence continues at coordinate 5,172,082 of JARHVA010000506.1, forward strand.
CCGTGAAGGTTGACACTTGTCAGCTTCCACCAAGCCTTGCAGGGGACACGTGGCATGTTCTACTACTCCTAAAAAAGCATGTCAAAACCTTCTATGGTTTCCACTTGGCACCTTCCATGCTCTAGCTTTCTAGGTGTAAAACTGACGTTCGTGGACTTATCACAGTTTGAAAACCAATGGCTAGTCTATCTTCTTAAAGTTGATGGCTTCTAGGACGTCACCATCCTTGGAAAATTCCTTCAGCTTTCTACTTTGGCCTTTTCCCTGTAGGCTTTTTTTGTGGGCTTTTTTCCCATGGGCTTTCTTGATTCGAGCTTTTTCCTATGGATAAAAAGTCTACAAGAATTGCCTTGTGACTTTGCCTTCAAAAATTTCCTCTCGGGTTTTTTGCTTGCAGTTTCCCCAAATTCCTTTGGACTTTTTATCAAAAGGAAATCCTTTAGACAAAGGTTCGAAAGAACTCATGACTAAATAAAAATATGAAAAACTTACCCTTTGCGGCTATTTTACCTTTGAAGTGCTTCCTACCCTCTGCAAGGGCTTTTAAACTCAAAACTTCCCTCCGTAAGGGTACTTACCCTTCAGCTTTAGGATGCTCCCTTGAACCAAGCCATTGAACCGATTGATTGAACCAAAAATAATTCAATGATTCAACAGTTCAACACTGCGTGCCATTCACTTGAACTGAACCAAGCCTTTGAACCGTTCGCTAAACCAAGTGGTTAAACCAAGTGATGAACCATTTGATTGAACCTATCGATGAACCTTGCATTGAACTTTGCCAATGAACTTAAATGTTGAACCAATCCATTAAACTTTGTCAATTTAACCAAGCATTGAACCTAGTGGTTGAACCAAGTGGTTGAACTAAGTGATGAACTAAGGCCGATTGAACCAAGGCATTGAACTTGAGTAATGAACCTGCTGATTAAACCAAGGCATTGAACCAGTTCAATGGTTCAATAGTTTAATGATGCCAACCTTCCTTGTGAATTTATTTAGATAAGAGCATGAAGAAGCCTTGTAAAACCTAGCACTCTCTGAACTGATTCTTCATGCACCAAAAACTAACCCTGTAGAGTTCGTAGAAGTCCTTCTGAAGTCTATAAAAATAGACCTATAGAGTCCATAGAAATCAACCTGTAGACTCCATAGAAAATTTTTAGAGTCTATATAAATTGCAAGACTCATGCAAAATCAAAAGTATTGGCTCAAAATAGCATAAAAAAGAAGGGGGACCAATTTTTGGCCTGTTGGGCAAAAAATGGTCAACAAATTGGTGACTCCTGAGGGAAACATGCCTACTATGCTTAGAGACCAGTTGCCTTGTAGTCCATTGGGCATGAAGTCAGATGCAACTTTAAAAGAGTTAGCAACCACCTTGATAGATCTAAGAATCAAACATGAAGCCTTTTACCTCAGACAAAAGGGAAAACACACATAAGACTAAAAACACTACTTGTGCAAACTACACTTAGGGAAAGCATGAAAGGAAACTAAAAATAAACTACTATATATAACTAACCAAGAATTTATGCCTCCCTCCTGGATCAAAGGGATAAATTCTTAAGTCCCCTTCCTGGCAAGAAGACTTATGGTGCCAGACAAGTGGCTGAATGAAAAGAAGATTTGGTGACCTGCTCCTCTTGCTTGCCACTTGGATTGGCTGCTATCTGAGTGGATCAGATTCAAACATGATTCCAACATATGCATACTCTGTTTGTTCTTAGAATCTTACTAAATGATGGTCCTTCATGCTGGTGTATTTCACCAAGAAATCAATGGCTGATGGCTCATCACCATAAGCCCTTTGATATGTATAGCTCCCTTGCAGTGCATCATGAACTGACCTATTTCCTTTAACTTCATTGAAGACTCTGTCAAACTCATCTTCTACTCCCTCTTAGCCTTCTTGAAGAAGGGTAACTATTGTGATGTCTAAATTGGACTCCCAAAATGATTGCTCATCCCATAGAACATTGCCTCTTTATTCAAAGCTTTCTTTTTCAAGGCCTTCCTCAAGGAAGACAAACCTCTCCTTTTCCTCCTCAAAGATCAGGATCTCTAGATGTTCAAAGATATTCTCCTAATCCTCTTCCAAATCAGGCTCCTTGACATAGTAGTCTTCTTCATCAAAACAACAAGGAAGTTCATCAAACAAAGGGGGGGAGAGCTCACCATGCTTATGTTCCTCCTCGTATTGCTGGAACATCTGTATGTATGCATGCCTTGTGTCTTCTCCATTGCTAATGAGGTCTTCACAAGGAGCATCGATGATGATTTCTTCTTCATTATCACTCATGATAGCCTCTTGGAGAACTGTAGATTAGATCTTATGCTCCTCACTTGCCTCCTATAAAATAGGTTCCTCCTTGAGAAGGGGTGAAGTGGAAAAACCATGTGGAAGAGGAGGCAGTCATTGAGCTAGAATCAAATGATTCTCCTCCTTCCATTTGGTTTGTACTTCATCAATATCAGGTGTAGCTTGATAACTCTCTTGGAAGTGTGTAGATGGGTTGTGTTTAGACATGGAATGTGCCGTTGGGTCTGAACCATCCATCACACATTGGCTAAGGAATCTCTCTCTAGATTCCAACTCTACAATTCTCCTGGTTATGTTCTCTTGGAAGAGCCTTTCTTGGAGATCATAGGAATCATGGGTAAGAGCAGCTTTATCATTTTTAAGGTTTTGAGCAAAACCTTTCTTCTCCTCTTTCCTGCCCCATGATTCCACTATTTCCCCTAGGTCAGGACGTTGCCATCAGGGTAAAAGATCTCAGAATTGGAATTTTCCCTTTTGGTTGAAGGGAAATTAGGAGGGTTGCTTGAGGGGATTGCATGAATGTTTTGAGCTTGATCATGGTAATATGAAGGAATACAAGGTCCATGATTTTGTGAAAAGGAATTATACATACAAAAATGTGATTTCTTGATGGCACTAGGCTATTTAACCAGCTAATTCAACTCAAAGTCACCATTGGTGTTGATGCAACAGCCTCCAAAGGCTAGTTGGTTGAAGAATACACCAAAAATTCTTCAAGTCTTCGCACATAACTTGTCCTAGTTGGTTCCACCAAGCGTGCCAAAAAAATTTGATGTAGTGGATTGCACTCAGGGTAGGATGCCTAGCTCCCACCCTTCCACATGCAACAATGGAAACTCCCCTCTCACCTGTGGGACCGGTGAAGCTGGAGGGGAGAGTCTCTAGATAAGGGCTAGCTCCCTCTAATGTATATTTTATGCCCTAGTTTCTCCTACTACTAACAAACAAATGTAAAAAAGGGGGGGTGAAAAGGGAGAGAGAGATGCTGAAAATAGAACCTAAGCTAAAAATGAAAAGGTGATACACTAGAAAATGATGACCCACCTAGCCCAAATATACACTTTTCACCAAGAAGAAGCACCCGTACACTTCATCTAACATGGAAAACTCTTCTATTTCAGTGAGTCAGGGGTCCATAGAGATACAAGGAGGAAGGAACTAGCAAAGGTGTTCTAAGACACACTTTGACTGCTTATTCACATGTGCCTATATTCTTATTGTAGACACTTCTGGCAGACCTGCAGAAAAGAGACTTCACAATGCAATGGACATGCTGTAATTGATCTATGAAAAGCATGAAAGATAATGACTTAACAGAAAAGAAGAACATAGACATATACTTTAAAGTGCAAGTCTAGATAGAGGTAAAAATGCTAAGTCCTAATTCAAGGTAAAATTTGGCAGAGCTCTACCTTAAAAGCCTCGAGAGATTTTTGGGTAGAGTTTTGCATTAAGGCTGAGAGAATGAATCCCTTTCTCAAATGAGAAGCTTTTCAATATATAGAGAGAGGAAGAGAACTTGGTGATTTTTGGGAAAGACTTTGGCACTCTTTTTGCAAGCTGGCCCATATGTGCTCTGAGCTTTGGGAAGAGCTAGTTGTTTGATTATCGGTTCATGCTTTGACTTAGGCATTCCACATTAATGTGAAAAACATGGCTGCACCTCTTTTCTATAAATAGATTGCTCTCTTCCTGCAAATAGATAGTGGTTTGTCCCCTTGTAAATGCCAAATGGAGAAACAAGCCATGCCGCTCACTATTTATGTTGTTTGATGACCATCTATCAATAATTCACCTCTCCTCGCCACTTAGATTGCTTTGTCTTTTCCTGCACTTCATCTTCCTCCTTTCCTTGTCTCTTCTTGGCTCCTTCAGCCCTTAGGGGCTATCTTCTAGTAGGTCACTATGTTCTTTGGGCTCTCACTGCTTGCCTTGGCCACTTTTCACTGATTCTAGTGAGTGACAAGTGGCACGTTCCACTGTAAAATGGGTAGGACACATGGCAGCATCCACTTGACTCATGGAAGCTTTAGGCACCTTTTGAAGGTCCTATGGAAGAGGACATGTGTCAGCTTCTACTTTCTTTAGCAATTCATCTGGGGCCCACCAAGGTTCTCACAGGATAAAAGAAAGAGATCATGGAGGTTGACACTTGTCAGCTTTTGTTGAGCCTTACAGGGGACATGTGGCACATTTCACTACTCCTTAAAAAGCACATTAAAGCCTTCTACAGTTGCCACTTGGTGCCTTTCATGCTCTAGCTTTCTAGGTGTAAAATTGACATTCGTAGGCCCGTCATAGTTTGAAAACCAAAGGGTAGTCTATCTTCTTAAAGTTGACAGCTTCTAGGACGTCATCATCCTTGGCAAATTCCTTTAGCTTTTTGCTTCAACCTTTTCCCCATGGGCTTTTTATATGGGCTTTTTTCCCATGGGCTTTCTTGCTTTGAGCTTTTTCCCACAGACAAAAAGTTTGCAAGAATTGCCTTGTGACTTTTTGTCTAAAGGAAATCCTTCAAATAAAGGTCTAAAATAATTCATGACTAAAAAAAATATGAAAAACTTACCCTTTGCAGCTATCTTCCCTTTGAAGTGCTTCCTGCCCTCCACAAGGGTTTTTGAACTCAAAACTACCCTCTGTAAGGGCACTTACCCTTCAGCTTTAGGAAGCTCCCTTGAACCAAGTTTTTGAACTAACTGATTGAACCAAAAATGGTTCAACAGTTCAACACTATGCGCCATTCGCTTTAACTAAACCAAGCCTTTGAATTGTTCACTAAACCAAGTGATGAACCATTTGATTGAACCTACTGATGAACCTTGCATTAAACTTTGCTGATGAAATTAAACATTGAGCCAATCCATTGAACTTTGCCGATTGAACCAAGCATTGAACCTAGTGGTTAAACTAAGTGGTTGAATCAAGCAATGAACCAACGCTGATTGAACCAAGGCATTGAACTTGAGTGATGAACCTGCCGATTAAACCAAGGCATTGAACCGGTTCAATGGTTCAATGATGCCAACCTTCCTTGTGAATTTATTCAAACAAGAGCCCAAAGAAGCCTTGTAAAACCTAGCACTCTCTAAACTGATTCTTCATGTGCCAAAAATTAACCCTGTAGAGTTCGTAGAAGTCCCTGTGAAGTCCATAGAAATAAACTTGCAGAGTTCATAAAAATTAACCTGCAGACTCTGTAGAAAATCTATAAAGTCTATAGAAATTTCAAGACTCATGCAAAATAAAAAGTACTAGCTCAGAATAGCATAAAAAAGAAGGGGGACTGATTTTTGGCCTATTGGGTAAAAAATGGTCAACAAATTAGTGACTCCCAAGGGAATCATGCTTGCTATGCTTAGAGACCAGTTACCTTGTAGTCCATTGGGCACAGAGTCAGATGCAACTTTGAAAGAGTTAGCAACCACCTTGATAGATCCAAGAATCAAACATGAAGCCTTTTACCTCAGACAAAAGGGAAAACACACACAAGACTAAAAACACTACTTATGCAAACTGCACTTAGGGAAAGCAGGAAAGGAAACTAAAAACAAACTACTATGTATAGCTAACTAGGAATATTTACCTCCCTCTTGGATCAAAGTGAAAACTTCTTAAGTCCCCTTCCTATCAAGAAGACTTATGGTGCTAGACAAGTGGCTGAATGAAAAGGAGATTTGGTGACCTACTCCTCTTGCCTACCACCTAAACTGGTTGGTATCTGAGTGGACCAGATTCAAACATGCTTCCAACATATACGTACTCTATTTGTTCTTGGAAGCTTTCTAAATGTTGGTCCTTCATGCTGGTGTATTTCTCCAAGAAATCAATGGCTGTTGGCTCATCACCATAAGCCCTTTTATATGTATAGCTCTCTTGTAGTGCATCATGATCTGACCTATTTCCTTTTGCTTCATTGAAAACTCTATCAAACTCATCTTTTTCTCCCTCTTGGCCTTCTTGAAGAAGGGTAACTATTGTGATGTCTAAAATGGACTCACAAAATGATTGCTCATCCCATAAAACATCACCTCTTTGTTTAAATCTTTCTTCTTCAAGGCCTCCCTCAAGGAAGACAGACCTCTCCTTTTCCTCCTCAAAGATCAGGATCTCTAGATGTTCAAAGATATTCTCCTGATCCTCCTCCAACTCAAGCTCCTCAGCATAGTAGTCCTCCTCATTGAAACAACAAGGAAGTTCATCAAACAAAGGGGGAGAGAGCTCACCATGCTTATGTTCCTCCTCATATTGATGGAATATCTACATGTATGCACACCCTGTGTCTTCTCCATTGCTGATAAGGTCTTCACAAGGAGCACCGATGATGATTTATTCTTCATTTTTGCTCATGATAGCCTCTTGGAGAATTGTAGATTGGATCTTCTACTCCTCATTTGCCTCCTACAAAACAGGTTCCTCCTTGAAAAGGGGTGAAGTGGAAAAACTATGTGGAAGAGGAGGTAATCCTTGAGCTAGAATCCAATGATTCTCCTCCTTCCATTTGGTCAGTACTTCATCAATATCAGGTGTAGCCTAATACCTCTCTTGGAAGTGTGTAGATGGGGTGTGTTCAGACATGGAATGTGTCATTGGGTCTAAATCATTCATCACACATTGGCTAAGGAATCTCTCTCTAAATTCCAACTCTACAATTCTCCTGGCTATATTCTCTTGGAAGAGCCTTTCTTGGAGATCGTAGGAATCATGGGTAGGAGAATCTTTATCTTTTTTAAGGTTTTTAGTAAAACCTTTCTTTTCCTCTTTCTTGCCTCATGATTCCACTATTTCCCCCCAAGTCAGGAGGTTGCCATCAGGGTGAAAGATCTCAGAATTGGAATTTTCCCTCTTGGTTGAAGGGCAACTAGGAGGGCTGCTTGAGGGGATTGCATGAATGTTTTGAGCTTGATCATGGTAATATTAAGGAATACAAGGTCCATGATTTTTTGTAAAGAAATTATACATACAAAAATGTGATTTCTTGATGGCACCAGGCTACTTAACCAGCTGATTCAACTCAGAGCTACCATTGGTGTTGATGTAAAAGCCTCCAAAGGCTAATTGGTTGAAGAAGAGACTAAAAATTATTTAAGTCTTTAGACACAACTTGTCATAGTTGGTCCCACCAGGCGTGCCGAAAACTATTGATGCAGTGGATTGCACTTGAGGCAGGATGCCTAACTCCCACCCTTCCACACACAATAATGGAAACTCCCCTCTCACCTATGGGACCGATGAAGCTAGAGGGGAGAGTCTCTAAATAAGGGCTAGCTCCCTCTGATGTATCTTTTATGCCATGGTTTCTCCTATTACCAACAAACAAATGTAAAAAAGGGGTGGTGAAAAGGGAGAGAGAGATGCTGAAAATAGAACCTAAGCTTAAAAATGAAAAGGTGATACACCAAAAAATGATGACCCACCTAGCCCAAATATACACTTCATCTGATGTGGGAAACTCTTCTATTTTAGTTAGTCATGGGTCTATAGAGATATAGGGAGGAAGGAACTAGCAAAGGTGTTTTGAGACACACATTGACAACCTATTCACATGCACTTATATTCTTGTTGTAGACACTTCTAGCAGACCTACAGAAAAGAGACTTCACAATGCACTGGACATGCTGTAAGCGATCTATGAAAAGCATGAAAGACAATGACTTAACACAAAAGAAGAACACAGACATATACTTTAAAGTGCAAGTCCAGATAGAGGTAAAAATGCTAAGTCCTAATTCAAGGTAAAATATGGCAAAGCTCTGCCTTACAAGCCCTGAGAGATTTTTGGGCAGATTTTTGCCTTAAGGCTGAGAGAATATATCCCCTTCTCAAATGAGAAGCTTTTCAATATATAAAGAGAGGAAGAGAATTTGGTAATTTTTAGGAAAGACTTTAGTGCTCTTTTTACAAGCTGGCCCATGTGTGCTCTAAGCTTTAAGAAGAGGGAGCCATTTGATTGTCAGTTCCTACTTTGACATAGGCATTCCACATTAATGTGAAAAATAGGTTGTGCCTCTTTTTTGCAAATAGACTACTCTCTTACTGCAAATAGACTATAATTTGTCCCCTCATAAATGCCAAATGGAGAAATCAAGTCATGCCACTCACTATTAACATCATTTGATGACCATCTAGCAATAACTCACCTCTCCTCACCACTTGGACTACTTTGTCTTTTCTTTCACTTGGTCTTCCTCCTTGCATGTCTCTTCCTGGCTCTTTCAGCCCTTAAGGGCTATCTTCTGGTGGGTCACTGCATTCTTTGGGCTCTCGCTACTTGCCTTAGCCACTTTTTGCTGATTATAGTGAGTGACATGTGGCACATTCCACTATAAAATAGGTAGGACACGTGATAGCATCTACTTGACTTATGGAAGCTTTAGGCACCCTTTGAAGGTCCTACAGAAGAGGACATGTGTCAGCTTCTACTTTCTTTAGCAATTTGTCCAGGGCCCACCATAATTCTCACAAGACAAAAGAGAAATTGTGGAGGCTGACACTTGTCAGCTTTCATCAAGCCTTGTAGGGGACACATGGCACATTTTACTACTCCTAAAAAAGCATGTCAAAGCCTTTCGTAGTTGCCACATGGTGATTTCTGCGCTCTAGCTTTCCAAGTGTAAAATTGACGTTCATGAGCTTGTCATAGTTTGAAAACCAATGGCTAGTCTATCTTCTTAAAGTTGACAGCTTCAAGGACGTCACCATCCTTGGAAAATTCCTTCAGCTTTCTACTTCGACCTTTTCCCCGCAGGCTTTTTCTATGAGATTTTTTCCCGTGAGCTTTCTTGTTTCGGGCTTTTTCCCGTGGATAAAAAGTCTGCAAGAATTGCCTTGTGACTTTGCCTTTAGAAATTTCCTCTCATGCTTTTTGCTCATAGTTTCCCCAAATTCCTTCAGACTTTTTGTCTAAAATAAATCCTTTGGACAAAGGTCTGAAAGAATTCATGACTAAACAAAAATCCATAAAACTTCCCCTTTACAGCTATCTTTCCTTTAAAGTGCTTCTTGCCCTCTGCAAGGGCTTTTAAACTCAAAACTACCTTTTGCAAGGGCACTTGCCCTTCAACTTTAGGATGCTCCCTTAAACCAAGCCATTGAACCAATCAATTGAACCAAAAATGGTTCAATGGTTCAACACTACGTGTCATTCGCTTGAACTGAACCAAGCCTTTGAACCAATCACTGAACCAAGTGGTTGAACCAAGTGATGAACCATTTGATTAAAACTACTGATGAACCTTTCATTTAATTTTTTCATGAACTTAAATGTTGAACCAATCCATTAAACTTTTTTGATTGAACTAAGCGTTGAACTTAGTGGTTGAACCAAGTGGTTGAACAAAGTGATGAACCAAGGCTGATTGAACCAAGGCATTAAACTCGAGTGATAAACCTGTTGATTAAACCAAGGCATTTAACTAGTTCAATGGTTTAATGGTTCAATGATGCCAACCTTCCTTGTGAATTTCTTCAAACAAGAGCCTGAAGAAGCCTTGTAAAACCCAGCACTCTCTAAACTGATTCTTCGTGTGCCAAAAACTAACCCTACAAAGTTCGTAGAAGTCCCTATCAAGTCCATAGAAATAGACCTATAGAGTCCATATAAATTGACCTATAGACTCTGTAGAAAATCTATAGTCTATAGAAATTACAAGACTCGTGCAAAATCAAAAGTACTGGCTCAGAACAGCATAAAAAAGAAGGGGGACTGATTTTTGGCCTGTTGGGCAAAAAATTGTCAACAATACCTTACCCCTTAAAGGAGTTATATCTTGGGCCATAGCATCTAATATAAGTTATGTATGAATAATGGGTGTGGGATGGTAATTTTCATTCAAATAATATTTAAGCATAATAAATAGTTGAGAGCATACATGTTGGCATCTAGATACTAGCTCTATAACATTGTAAAATAAATTTTGAAGATCAAATGTTCTTTTCACTTTAAAACCCTCTCATTATTGGAATGAATTTTGCTAATAAAGTTTACAAGGAAACTAATGTAGAAACCATAGAAACTATGACAAATTGGAACCCAAAATGGGTGATAGATACATCCACTTTGCATATATTATATAGCGATTAGGGATCAGCAATAGAAAAAATAGAAAACCCTAATTGACCTAGTGTTTAGAGTTTAAATATCAAGTTTACCAAATGTTTAACTCTAAAAATATAGATTGGCATTATATAGGGTTAAAGGGGATAGAGATAGCCTAAGGTACAAAGGTGATAAACTATCTCTATAGTAGGCCAATTAGATGTTAAACTCATATATAACATATGTTGAATTTATTAAAATGAGATAGGATCAAAATAGTAAGTACAGCTATGCTAGATATGGAAATAACAAAGAAATAAACTATTTATTTGGTTTTGATGTTAACACAATTCTAGATCTAGAACATGTAGGAAACAAACTAGAAGAGGATTCTAGAATAGTCATCAAATTTTGGATTGAGTTCCTCTAGAACTCCAAATACTAGCATTAGTCTTGGATGGTTGCATCATCACTATTATCTAAAAATGATATAGGTTTCATGTACTAAATACCTATTATAAAATGATGTGAACACCTAGATTCATATGGGTTTATCTTTGCCTTAACTCTAGTGCATTCAAATCTAGGTCATGGACTATCACTCCTCATGAAATTGTAAAACCCTAGTTCTTTATCTTCATAATGACCTTAGGTAAAAATGGGTTAGTGGGCACATGGTGTCAAGTTGACCCTAAATACCCCTCTATAAATGAGTGTTAGCTACATATCCAATACTCTAAATAGGGCCTCAAATAAATGTAGTTTTACCCTACATGTTGGATTATGTGTGAATTATGCAATATGTGGAAATCAAATATAACAGTGACTTAGCTTGTAACTTAGAAAATTGGGATCCTAGGTTTCTCCTTCAGTACTTCAGACATGTGTATATTTTTCCCCTGTGAATGATATGAAAATAGGAAAAAATAGGGAATCTTTACTTTATCGAGTTTTTTATTGATTGCTTTGATAGGTTGCCTTATGTCTTTTCTAGGTGTATGCTAGTTGAGGAATGAATGAGAATTGATCTTATATTTATATCAATCCCTTTGGAGAAATAAATTACATTAAATCACTTATTCCAACCATTAGGATACATTTCATTTGAAAATTAGATGACTTTAGGGTATTGGACAATTACATCAAAGGAAAACACCTGCACCAACATAGGTATCTATCCAAGATGATAGTGTCCAAGGAGAAAAAAAGTAGGTATAGACTTAGAAATTTCAAAGGGGAAAGACATGCCAGTTCTAAGCATTTTGGATAAGATAGAAGGTTTGGGTCATTAACATAATACTGGTCAAACCAAGAGATATGCCAAAGGGTATAAGATAGAGTAGATGCGCAACTTTTAAAAGTGGGAAAGGTTCATAACTAAAAGGAATAGCTAAGGTCTAAGATTGCCAAGTGTATAATACTAAGGTGTTATATAATCCATAAATATCATCTACAACCATCAATAATCTCTATCATTTATCATAGCAATTGTGAGAAGGTGCTGAGAAGTACCATATAGTTTAAGGTTTTTTAGCATTTATTTCCTTGTTTTGATTTTAAGATTGTGTGCATTTGTACAGTGTAATTTCTATATCACAGGACATTAGAACTATAGTGTTTACATCAAAATCACATAGTGCAATATGGGAACAATTTATACCTAAAATAAAGATAATTTATAATGGGTACACGAGGGTCATCAAGTAAGTCTAGAAATGAGGCATCAAAAATTTAAGTATGCAAAAACAATGGTTAACGATCATTTAAAACTATTAATGATGATACACTTGAAAGATTGCATCTTTCTAAAAGCTAATAATATGTCAAAATGATGGGATGTACAATAAATAAAATTAGGTAGCTATGAAAATGGTGTGTCACATCAAATATCTACTCGCAGATGCACCAAAGGAATAAATGGGAATTATCTTATCACTCATGCAAACTAGGTACCATTATTCAAATCCTTTTGATTTCAATGACACTATAGAAGCCACATTTTTTAGCCCTGATAAACTAAAAGTAGCACATGAAGGAGCTATGTCTCTTTAACTCCCAACAAGTTTTTGATGTAGATAAACTTATTAAGCTACCTACTTTTAGGCAATTAGATGAGGTAATGCTTCCATTTCTTAGTAGATATAACAAGGCTACTATTCATATTTATTAGGATGTTATAACTTTTATCAACCTTACAACTATGAAAAGAGCAATGAGACTTTCAGCTCAAGGCAAATCCTTTTTTCCTTAAAAATATAAGGCTTCACCCATCCACTCTAACACAAAGGATAAATATACAAGGGCATGTAGGGTAATCCCCATCAATGATGTGGAAGGTAGTTTAGTGTTCATTATTTTTTAGTGCATCACCAAATAGTTTTGGTAGACCACCAAAAGTACTAAGTATGCCATAAAAGGCATTATGGACATTGTGTATCACATGATACAAATGCATGAGGATTTTAATTATCCCAATTTTTTGGCTTGATATCTCATAATGAACATTGAGAAGTTTTCATTGATGCATCTCAAGAATTTCATTATCAATTCTTAGTCTTTCTTATTTTTTGACATAATGGAAGTTACCAGAGGGACTAGTGAATCTGGATGAAAAATTTTGTCCTACAGCTATGTTCGCCAACTTCACTTGGACCAAGAATGGGTGGTACTATGAAAATTTGGGCTAATTTAATGCATGGTGGTTGGATATCCAATATATTATTATTTCATACCCTAGAGTACCCAAGGAGGTTATATAATACCTAGGGTACCATGTGATGGTGACAAAATTACATAATTGCATTCAAATCAAATTACATGAATTACCAAAAGCAATCATAACTCCACTACCCTTTTTCATCATTATGTTATATTTTTAGGTAGAATTTCTACAGCAAAAAACCCTAGATACTAGGTCAATATAACCTCTATGATATATACCTCCAGGTGCAGAACAACCTATGCCTACATAGGCACAAGCTCAACTACAGGTAACACCACAAACAAAAGTGACTCCATCACAAGCCAAGAAAGGTAAGAAGAAGGAAATAACATGATGAGCCTCCTCACCACCATCTAATAAGAGGACATAGCATACAAAGTCATGGATAGATAGTAAACATGTTCCAAATATAGTGGTTGAGTGTGACCTAGGAGATTTAAGGCTTGAAGAACAGGAAGTTTTTTAGCCTATGCTCACAGACATCAATAATGATGTTTATGAGCAAGAAGAGGAAAATTAAATTTTATTTTGGAAGGTAGTGTGCACCTGCCAAGTGCAAAACTAGGTAAGAGAAGAGTTTTAGGTGGATATCACTCAACATCCTCTATCAATCATAATATATACTATTAGACAAGAAGCAATGCATTAATAGTTATAAGCAAAACTTTTTCAAACAAACCTAGCTATAGGATCTTTCATTTCATAGTAAATGTACCTTCAAGAACAAGAAATTCCATCTTCAACCCTAGTGCATAGGCCAAGGACCCATGTTACACCTAGACCATGTCCTATAATCAAATACAGAATGGTTTCCTTTATAGATGCAATAAAGGAGGGTGAATCACAACCAATGTAGGCACCCTAAAAATAGGCTCAAGAGGTGGTCCAAACTATAAAGGGACCAAAAAAGACCCTAAATCCCCCTCCACCTTCTAATAATAAGGCTACCATATTAAGAGTTACTATTTTAGAATCATCCTCTTTATAAGATTCATAATCAGTTACAATACCTAACTCACCAACTCTCATGGAGGAACCTGAAGAGATCAACTTCTCATAACTTGATCAACAACCTAAGAATATAGATATCATAGCATATAAACAAGATACTCAAGATTAAGATGAATAATAAAATGCATAGAATGAGGCCAAGAATAAGGTTAGCAAAGATAAAAATAAAAATAAAAAAGAAGAAATGCATAAGGTTATTGAGGAGGGGGAGCAATCAAAATAATAGGTCAAAGAGGAGGAGTGTAGGCAAAAATCTAAGGAAGTAAAGGCTCAATATAAAAGAGCTAAAGAATTGGAGGCACATAAAAATAATAAGAATAAATATCTAAGAATCATTAAGAAAAATAAAACCAATAAGTGTAGGTAGTGTAAAAAAATAAAGATAAACAATGGCTCTTACAAAAACTCAAGCAGATTAAAAGGCCAAGGATAAAGTAAAAGCCAAATCCAAGGATTAGAAAGAGGTTAACTCTGATGCAAAAGCAAAATTCAAGGCTAAAAAAGAGGCCAAGGCTAAGGATGAAGTTGATTCCAAAGCAAAGGCTAAGGCTAAAGTGAAGGCCAAAGTTAAGGTTGAGGTAGGAGCAAAAATGAAGGAAGAAGAAGAATGTGTAGCATAACAAGCAATAGAGACTACCAAGATGGTGTAAATAATTTACACTCAAAATCCATTTCCCACACCTCAAGGATCACAATTTTCTCAAGGTGTGAAGGAGGAGGCCTCTCAACTTAGGCCTCAAATGACTAACTAATGGGTATGGGATGTCTCTACATCATCCACCCAATGCACAACATTTTCTCTTCCCATGGTGAAAATTAAGAAGGCACTTGTCTCAAGTGAAACTTCCACCATGGTTCTAGATACACCATCACATGAAGCATCTCTTCATGTTTCTCAACTTCCACTGGCTAAACAAATTGAATGCATAGCTACTTCTTAGAAGTTAATATCATAAAAGGCTCCAGCCTTAGAGAAATAAGTCTTAAAATTATAGGAGGACAATGTATACATATACCTTGACTTCTCCAATGTGTGAAAACTCATCAATAACACTTTCCCTATGTTGGTCACTCGAGTCCTAGGTGACCCAGTCATGTCAAAATAAAAATAGTTCTTAGCTCTCTTATCCCAACTAACAAAGGACTAGATTACCGCATAGAAGTTACAATCCCTTCATAGTCAAGGGAAGACCATGAAATCATAAACAAAGATAATCTATGACCTCTTAGAATAATATGAGAAAGTCTTGGATACAGTTGTGTTTTAACATAAGCACATCACCCAAAGAATGCTTAATTAGAAGTAGCAGCTCACCAATTCATTATCTATAGCCAAGCTAGAATTTGATAGGGTAGATAAAGATAAATTTATAATGGAAGATCATTTGGATACCTCTAAATCAATAGACAATGCACTCAAATATATTATTTATTAATGAGACAATGTCATGTAGAAGCTACAGACCTAGAAAAAAGAGATTTTATGCAACACATTTATTGGAATTCAAATGTAGAGGCATGTGGATCAGTTGGAGGAGATCTCTCAAGACATCCAAGTCAAAGTATTATATTTCTAAGGAATTTTTCACCATTAGAGAAGATTAATATATTCAAAATTTGATGGTGACTCTGGTTCTACTACACACATTGCTCACTATGATGAAAGAAGTGCTTACTGACTAGAAAATGTTTAAGCAAGATTTGTCCTAGATCAATAACTCTATTACACAACTTGTTGATGAGCCTCAATTTATTACTCCTTGATATCTTCAATAGGTACTCTAAAACAATAATACTACTATTATGTCTTAGCCAAAAACACAATAGTAACCACAACCTGCACCAACAAATATAAAACACTAATTTCATCTTTTAAATCTCAAGTAGAATCAACATCATATCAACCTCAAGTGCAACCAAATAATAGCATAGCACCACCTATTTAATAGGTACTATTGACTTCAAATTTTTAAAAATTCACAAGTTTTTATACACTTTGGTAGGATGGCCTTAATCATTTGGAGTGGGGCTAGGTTGGTTGAACATCTATAAAGGGAAACCACCTGGTTAAGCTAGTCTATTAAAAACTTGCTAAGGTGGTAGGCTAGTATTCTACTTAGTTGAAAACCTAAAAGGGTGGCTATGTAGTGCACAAAGGGTGAAAACCCAAAAATGACACTTGGAGTGATAACTATAACTCTTATTTCTGGCTCAATTTCTCAACATAGTTAAATATTTCAACCTTCAGCTCAAGATATCATTATTGTGACTTTATCTCAGGATGAAACAATTCTTTAAGTCTAGGAAAGTGTTGGGATTAGAACATGGAAAAAAAAATTTAAGTGTAATTGATTGACACATGTGTGACTTACACTATTTTATCTCTGGTATACCTTTCTGTATGTACTATTCCCTTGTAAGCATGGCAATAGGATTTAGAATGCCAAGAATTTTTCCTATAGATGTAACAAAATGTTAGAATATGAACTAACAACACTTTGTAAAACTTTATATATAGTTCTTAGTTGTATTGTGAAATGGTTTTGATGTTATAGAGATTAATATATAGTTCTGTAATGGTTTCCCTTACTTGTCTTTTATGGTTGTTCTATATGTAGTGATGCACTATTATCTAATTTTTTTAGTCATATAAATCTTATTGAATGTTTTGTATCTAATATTCCTATGTTTTCTTCTTTTTTATTCCTACTTTAGTTAATTAATGGATAAGTTAAATCTGATCTATAGTCATTGTATTCTTTTGTCATGTACCGCACTAGCTTTCTTTGTATTAGCACATTTTGATGGGTTTTCTAAGATCCTTTGCTAACAATGATGGGATGTCAAATGTGTGACTACTCCACATAGATTTTTTAGGAATCAAGTGTGATTTTTAGATTTAGAATAAATTAAATTATTATATGCTTCACAACAAACAATACATCCCTTAAAATCCAAACTAGTGGATTCAACCATCAAATATGGTAATATCTAAGGAGGCATATGTAGTTTTAGGATGACAAAGGGTTCTCATTTAGGAAAAGGTCAGATCTCCAATATTTCACAAGAAGAGTCCAAAGTTATAAATTAAACCTAATAAGGAAAAAAACCACTTTTAGGGGACCTTAAAGTGGGGTAAGCCCCATAGAGGTGTAATCCATGATCATTTTATCCATTAACATCATAGGGATGGATAACCCTTCAAAAAATACTACCCTTAAGAGATTAATTGATTTACATAAGTTGAACATGGGTTAAATTCAATAAACTAAGGAGGAATGGACAAATTTTATTAAGGGTTTATCAAAAATCTTAAAATATTGGGATTTTTTTTCCATGGACTATGTTATAAGCTCTAGGGGATTGGTCTCAGGATGGAGGAAAACTTATATGAAGCTAATCAGATCTATTTTTTAATTTTGGCATTGGGGTGAAACTTCATTCTATGGAGTTAGGAAAAAAATTGATGTGGAAAATATTTATGAACCTTATGAGGAGAGAGTGGCTTATGGAGGCCATGTTTTCAAAAAACATTTTGGGAGATAATAATAAGACTATTGGGGGAGATATAAACCTAACCACTAGATGAGATGAAATATGGGGGGATTCAACAAGAATGGATCCACTCATTCATTGATTTTTACACAACTTTGAGGAGATTAGGTTGGTGGATATGAAACCTATTAATTTGATACCTACTATGGAAGAACATGATATTAGGTATATATATATTAGCCAAGAGACTTAATAGGTTTTTAATCTTAGATTCCATGTTGAATAGTTGTGAGAGAATTAGATCATGGGTGTCTTTAAGGGGTGATTCTAACCATCTTCACATACTATTGTAGATTGAAAATAAATAATTTAAGCCTCTAAGCCCATTTGAACTTAGTATATTATGATATAATAAGGATGACTTCAACAAGATGGTTAATGAGGAGTAGGTATCCTTATATTCCATCATCTCCAAGGAGTCAGTTATTCTATAATTTACATACAATTTAAAAAGAGTAAATAAGGTTGAAGTCAAATTGGATGTTATCAAGTGTCAATATGCTAAACAATAGAGCATTATGGATAGAAAATGGTGATGAAAATAAATAAAAATCTAATCCCCATAAAAATAAAAATAAAATATGGGAAATGAGAAAGTAATTTGGTTTTATGTGTGGATTTTTTAGGAGATAATGTTTTTGGTAGTATCTCACTTTGAAATGTTGTATAAGGAACCAAATAGAGTTAGCATAATGGAGATAGTTAAAATATATGGTTTTTTTCCTACCTTCATAAATGAGGAATAAAATGAGAGTCTTTTTTATGAAGTATCTAAAGAAGAGCTATGGTCTATCATAACTACTTTCCAAAAGGATAAAACCCTAGGGCCTAACAGATGGAAGGTTGAATTCTTCAATGGGTTTTTTTATTTGATTGTTGGGGACCTATTAAGGGTGGTGGCATCAAGGAAAATAGGGGAATCATCGGGGCTTTCAATTTAACCTTCATTGATCTCATTTCAAAGAAGGGCACCCAACCTATTTTGATGATTTTAGTATTATTTCCTAATGTAATTGTATGTATAATATCATTATGAAAAATATTATTATAAGAATAAAGAGGCTTCTTTCTGAGACTATTTATAGTGACAAGTTTGGCTTCTTACATGAGAGACAAATTCATGATGCTGTTGGGTGGCCCAAGAGGGACTCCACTCTATTAAAATGAGGAAGTTACTAGCACTTTTTATGAATTTGGATTTGTTCAAGGCCTTCAATAGAGCAAACTAACTCTATTTCAGATTAATATTGATCCATATTAGGTTTAGTTTACATATGGTGCATTAGATATTAGGGTTCTTGACTTTTTTTCCTTTACTTTACTAACAAATGGCTCAACATCGGCATTTTTTAGAACCATGCATGGATTAAGGTAGGTTTTCCTCTTTCTCCACTACTCTTCTCATTGATTTTTGAGGTGCTTAGTCAGGCTATCCTAGAATCCAAGAGATCTGGTTATATCATAGGGGTTAAGGTTGGAGGAATATTTTTCTCACACACTTACTTTTTGTGGATGATGTGTTGTTATTTAGTGATATCTCTTAGATAGACATAACTATGTTAAATGAGTCTTTGGACTCTTTATTATGGCTATGAAGATGGAGTTAAACTTTCAAAATTCCAACATCTTTTTCAATTGTATGGAGGCTCATTAGATTAGATGTATTATTGGGTTTTTCCCTTTTTTAAAAACTAAACTACATGTTAGTTTCAAGTATTTAGGGTTTTACTTGAAGTCAAATTATTATTAAAAAAATGACTAGAACTAGCTGATCAAAAAGATGGAAAAGAGAATAAATTATTCATGTGATATATGGCTCTCCTTTGGTAATAGACTTACTCTTATGAAGTTAGTTTTGGAAGTTATTCTAGTATATTTTCTAGCTTTATCTCACATTCCAAAAGGATGCTCAGAGAACACTCAAAAAAAAGTTTCCAATTCCTATGGTTTAGATTAAATGAGAAGGATTGTATATATTTGGTCAAATGGCAATCCCTTACTATGAAAGGGTGTTAGAGGGTGGAGCCTAAAAAATATCCATCTATTTGGTGAGGTCGTGGTTGAAAAAAATATTTGGAAGTTTATCTCAGAGGATGGATTATGGAATCAAATTATTATTAAAAAATTTATTTAACCTCTTAGTGTTGAAGATTGAATCAAAAGTCCTGTAAAACACTACCATAATGTTTTGATTATTTGTAAAGCTATTGTGGTATTTTTTCCACTTATTGGTAATTAGTTGATCTATAAGGTTGGGAATGGTGTTAAAATCAAAGTGGGGATTAACCCTTGGGTTTGATGTGATGGTGATTTTAAGCTAATTGAGGTTTTGATTAATACTTTATTGGACCTAGGTATTTCAACTTTGGCAGATGCATTAGATCACAACTCTATTAATATCTAACACCAAGGGTGGAAAAGTGCACTTATGTTGGGATTGGCTAGGAAGTATGGTATTAGGTGGGATTAATATGTGAATGTATTAGAATGGTTCCATGTCAAACTTAGTGAAGAGTTAGATGATTTGATTTTGTCTGAGAATCCATCTATGGGAGAATAAATTGTGAAGTTGAGTTATTAGTCTATATTTATGAATGGGGTTCTTGGAGAGAGTTTTGGTGGTAGTTGAAACTATGGAAAATTAAATCCCCTTCAAATAATAAAATAATAATGTCATTTGATTTAAAAAATAAATCCCACACTTGGGAGGTTTTACAAAAAAGGAGTTGGCAAGGGTTGGGATGTTATAATCTATGTTTCTAGGATGCAGAGA